>JASSKH010000022.1:12181580-12454080 GCA_031763025.1 Macrocystis pyrifera
GCGTTTGGTCACGCTTCGGCTGGCCTTCGGCCAGACGAGGACTCAGGAAGGCGTGGAGCTCCGGCGGCCGGGGCTTGAGATCAACCTGCGGTTTGGAGCATTGAAAAGAAGGGGGGGGGGGGGGGGGGGGCGTACTCGTTTGTTGCTTGCCTTAGTCATTTGACCATTGACCACGCATCCCTTTCGAAACGGAGCACCGTGCCTACTCCTAATAGAGACACCTCCAACAATTGGGCGCTCATTACGTTGTTTCCATAAATTACATAGAAACTTTTTCCTAATCTTGTCCCCTTCCTGTTTGGCCTCCTGTGGCCACCATCTATCTCCTAGGATAGCGATCGTTTTCTTGCTGCTATTCATTGTATCAAACTCCTCCATGTCACATTCGTCTATTTTCCTCATCTCCTCTTCTAACACATCCCGTTCCTCCTTGTATATTTCACATTCTCCTACTATGTGAGTTCTACTCTCTATTGCTTTGCCACACGGGCACATCTGTGCGTCTGCTTCCTCCTCTTCCGGCTACTGGTGTACTTCTTGATTCTTTCTGGCAGGTCCAGGTCCCCTACACGAAAGCGCAGTTTCAGCGTTTTCGCGAAGTCCATTGGGCCATGCAAATACGTTTTCATTCCCATTCCTTCCCTCAATCCCCCGTATATCCCTAAGTGTTTTTCCGATTCCACCTTGTTTTCTTGGCGCTAGCCTTTCCCTTCTTTCTATCCTTTCTTCTACTTTTGCCTTGTACCTCCCAAACTTGAAAAGAAGGGGGGGGGGGGTGTACTCATGTCACGCATGGCCGTAATCGTACTACCATGAAACGGGGGGGGGGGGGGGGGGGGGGGGGGGGGGGGTACGGGGGGGGTGGGGGGGGGGGGGGGGTACGGTACTCGTTATCATGCATGGCCGTAGTCGTATGACCATAGACCCTCGCATCTCCACACTGCCGGGACGGAGCACGTCGAGTTTTCACCGACCGGGCAGACATTGATTGTACCAAGGGCGAAGCGCCGTGAGGTCTTGGGCGAGACGCATGAAGGGTAAGCTGCATCCTACTAAGAACCGCTTTTGAGGCGGATTTTCCTGCATATGGATGACAGCGTCAATGAATTGATTTAATGTCTGGTGTGGCCAGCTCCAGACAGAGCAATGGGTTTACTATGTAACTGCCTCGTGCGTGCCTTACCATGTACAGAACTACGTGATACGATCATCCCCCTTGTGCGGAAGGAAGGTTCTCCCCGCACAAAAAAGATGTAACTTGACCGTCAGCCGTCGTGGCCGCCAAAACAAAAAAAAAAACGGTACCCTGGTCGTCTAGCACACGTAGTGAGAGGCGTGTTTTACAGCGTCGTTGCCAATCGACGCCAACTCAACCTATGCGTATACCAGGGGGGGGTAGGGTTAGTTTCGTCTTGTTAACCCTTGCACCACTGCAAGATTTTTCGCCCAGTAATTGCAAGTAGTTTGTCTCCAAAAGACATGGGGTGTAGTTCCAAAGATGAGTAAGCCGTTACGCTGTCGAATTTTCAAGCCTAAGGGCGCGCAAGGTGCGTTTGAGCGGTCAAAATTGGGGGAAACGGAGAGGGGGCAGGGCAGGCGAGGGGAGGGAAGGGACGAAGGGGGGTTGGGACGGGAGTCTTACATTGGAGTGTTGTGTTTCGAGGTCCCTTTGCTTCGGAGAAATATGGGGGCTGGATTGAGGGAGGGTGATACACCAGTTATTGTAATAGTTGGTTGAGGGCAATATCGGCGGATGATATGTCGACCCTACCGATACCATCGGGAATGGCGAAATGTCGTGAAGAGGACGCTATGCGAGGACCGAAAACGAACAGGGCACTGGGCGATACTGTTTTTGGGTGTCTACCTGCGTTTTGTACGAGACAGCTCTCGACGGCCAGGCAGGAAAGTAGCATGATATGGAGCGCGGATGGCTCCGGCAACAAGCGCGACGACAGCGCAGAGGCTCTCGATGGGTAGGTACCGTAGATAACGGGCTGCCGTGCAAGCTGCAAATAAAAACTAGGAGCAGCCTGTGGCATCGCGTTGTAGGCGACTCGGCGACGGTCGACGGCACTGAAGGAGGAGGAGGAACAGGCAGAAAACCTTTTAATTCATCAGGGAGAGAGAGCGCTTACAGAAGTTACGACTTCCTTCCTAGTGACTCCGCGTGGCCCAGCGATACAAAGCAGGGGTACCTTTGGTGATGTTGCGTTGGGCTTTGTGCTACACACGCGTCGTACCAAACACTCGCTTCGTAATCTTTAGCGTGCTGCGTACGGTAAAGACAGTAGTTGAATGCTCGGAGGCTCCTAACCGGAGGAGCTCCATTCGTTGCACGCTGCTCCCGACACACAATGTCCTGGGGTACAAAAACAGGTTTATCAAGGACAAACGAACGGACGCTTGCCAGAATGAAGGCAGCATGGGTTTGCCAAAGAAATCAACCTGGCTGACGGGGGGAGTTCCTCAACAGAAGAAACATACCAGGTACTAAAATATCGTTGCCGTTCCATTAAGTAACAGCATGTTACGATATTTTTCTGTTTTCATACCCACTTAGGCCTACGTAGTGCTGTCCATTTGGCTCATCTTGAGCGTACAATTCCTCTCAAACTTATTTTTTGGGGGGCGAGCGTAGGGAGTTCCTCAAGCGAGGAGGCTCACAAAAAAATGGGGTGCTACCTCTATTGTAGCACCCGTCCACACAAATACACCATTCACTATGTATAGATACAATTAGACGTGAGTCCACGAGGGAAGAAAGGACTGCAATATTTTCGCGATATTAAACGCAAGGCACGAACCGTAGTGGGGAAGGGGGGGGGGGGGAGAGAAACGCCTGCTGTGTGACCCCAGATCTGAGCTACTGCTAGATAGGAGAGAGAAAAGGATGGCAGAGAAATGAATGGGATGCATTTTTTTTGTAACACATATGGATTCGAAGAGAATGGGTAGCTCTTCAGTTGCAATGGTTGATGCAATTGCTGATGAATCCCCTCCCCCCCCCCCCCCCCGTGAGATTATTTTACGCTCAGAAGTGCAACCCCTACATTAGCACGCCTCATTTGTGCATCGTGGTGGTTTTGTGCTGCCCTTTCATGATTTATTTTTTCGAAGTAGAACGTTTGCACGTTCTGTTTTTGTGTGCAACCGTCCGACAAAAAAATATCAAGATGCTGACAGCGTTCTGCGTCCTGTTCAACAGCCCCGTGCAGTAACAATAACACAAACAACGACAACCAAAGCAACACAACACCAGCAGCAACAAAACAACATCGAGAGAGGACACTATGTTGAAATCAATCGCATCCTATTCCACATCCCCGTCCCAGCCACAACAACAATACAACAATGAAATAGGTTTCATTTTGTGTTTTTGTTCTCTGTACGAGAATATTTATGGGTATTCGGCGTTGAAGCTTAAGCTTATGCTGCACATTGCCAGATGAAAAACAAACGTAATAACAACACGATCGCAACAACTACTGTAAGAAGGTCCAGTCTTAGCACTCCCCCCCCCCCCCTCTCGGTCAAGTATCGCCGCGAAAAAGCACCCACCAAAAGCGAAAGCAGTTCGGTGAACTTTCGTCGTCGCACTTCCTCGACATTTCCCGGGCTCAGCGCTGCGGTGAAGAAACCCCTCGAACCGAACACCGCCTCCTTCGCAGGAAAACTAAACTCCTTGATCGTGGGGTGGTTGCAAGAAACAGCCTCCCAGAGCTCGCGGAAGTGGGTGTATCTATCGAGTGCGGCGTCGTTTCGGTCAGCCGCGGACGAGAGAAGACGTGGTCGGAAGAGGGATGTAGCTATCTCGTGCCGTCACCACTCATTCCTCGCAACCAGCAGCTTAACACCTACATTCAGCCCCGCGCGTCTGTCGGTGAACGTTCAAGTTTACTGTGGTCGAGATTCGATGTCCTCTGTATACTCCACAATATTCGATGTCCTCTGTATACTCTACAAAAATGTGTCTGGTTGGTTGTTCGTACTTGTATCGATATTTTTTCGATTTTTACTTGACGACCACCAGCATATCCCCAACGTTTAAAAGGACGAAAGAAAAAACAGAAACACCGGCGATAACGGATTCCGTCGCCCCCTCCGCTCCTAATCGCTCCCTTTAATTCGTTTGTGGCGGCGGGATTGCTTGATTTTGATAAGCGTTTTATACCAACATTCTTCCGGTCCAAATTATCCTGCGACGAAGCGAAGCGCCTACGGACTCTTCAACCGACACTCCCAAGAAAACGATCGCTATACTATTAATAGGAGATAGATGGCGGCCACAGGCGGCGAAACAGGAGGGGGTTACGACAACTTCAAAGTTTCTACGTAATACAGGGAAAAAAAAACGGAATTAGCGCCCAAGTGTTGGAGGTGTCTCTATTACAAGTAGGAATGGTGCCCCGTCTCGAAAGGGATGCGTGGTCAATGGTCAAATGGCTAAGGCAAGCAACAAATGGGCGCCCCCCCCCCCCCACCCCCTCTCAGACTCACCTCCGATATACCCTCCGAATTTCTCCTCCTTTTCCCAAGGTCTCCACCTCCACCGTGTATATAGCCACTCCCTTTCGGAACCCCCAGTCCCAAACGACCGCTCGGTGAATCGACTCCCCCTCCCGCCCCTCGCCTCCCTTACTCTCTTCTACTCCGCCCCTGTTCCCGCCCTGGCCCCCCTGCTCCCGCTCCCGCTCCCTTCCCTCGGGTTCGGTCCTCCCCCCTGCCCCGCCGCTCCTATCCCCGACCCCAACCCCTCCTTCTCCACCACCACCACCGCCGCCGCCGCCACCGCCGCCGCCTCCACCGCTGGTACCATCTCCCCTTCCGGCCGATCCCCGACCTCCTGCCCCTTGCCCTGCCTCGTCTTCCCGGCCGTACCGCGCCAAGTTTACAACCTCAGACAGCGAGGGAAAATGCTGCAGGCGGGAAAAAAAAACTCTCTTCGCGGGGCGGTCGGCGGAGAGCGTGCGAGTACTCGGAGTGTGTGCCCCCGGGTTTCGCTGTGGAAGGGTTTTTTGCGGTGGCGGTGGCGGGGTGCGGTGTTTTCGGGGGACGAGGCGCCCATTCTCATCGATGGTAAAATCGCTGCGCCTCGCCACTTCCTGCTCCTTTTTGAAGTCCGCCTTTTGTTGGGGAAGAAGGGCACGGGGGGGAGTGAGAGACGATGGGAAGGAGGGGGGGGGGGTTGGGGGAGGGGGGCGTAAGAAAAACAAAGGTTGAGAAAAAGAGGGCAAAAACAATAACAGGGTGCTCCGTTTTTTTTTTTCATTTTTTTCTTGCTTTCCTCACTACTGAGCTATCACACGACACGTAACGCCTGCAATATCTACGGAACGAGTGAAAATCCTCTCGGGTGCGGCGTAGCACGCCCCCTCTCTCTTCCAGAGGGGATCCCATGTCAAGGGAAAAAATGCGTCCATATATTGTTCCCGGCGGTCAATCCAAGCGCAGAACGGCTCGCCAGGTCACACAAACGCGTACCAGAGCCTTCTTTCAAGTAAGAACTCCCCCATTTTACATCTTCATCCCGACGAATGCCCCAGGCGGTCGAGCTCAGGGCTAGGGTTAAGGTCAGGACTATTTTTTTTCTAGTCAGGTACTACTCTGGCCGTGGAAAAGACTCCCGTCTGGACTCCAATTTCAACATCAAACGTTAACGTTGACTACATTTCCTTCCATAGTGAGATACGTCAACCAAGCTGTCGAAGCTCGGACTCAAGAGGGGGGAACACTGACATACACCAAATTCCACCGCGTCAATGCGGGATGATAAAAAAAATATCGCCCGCGCTTCTCGTAGACGGCCGATAACACCAAAAGCGTCCTTAATTTTTGGTCGCTCTCTCTTAAAGGAGGCTCCGGAGGGGCTAAGGTACACACAACCCTTCCCTCTCCCGATTATCAAAACCGTGTTTCAATCGCGCAGGGCGAGGCCTAGGCCGTCTCTCACCCGTGGAAGAAACGGCACGTGCCACTCGTACGCGAGGCGGACAAGCTCACGCCTGTTTCGAAACGTCGTCAGCTGCTTTAGCCTCTCCTCCGCGCCTCTCATAGTACGCGCCTGAAAATCGTCGCCGGCAGAAGAGCGGGGAGGCGTGCGCCGGCGGGAGAGAGGGGGGGGGGGGAGGGGGAGGCACTGTCCCGTTATAAATAGTCGGGGGCTGTACGTCGCGTAGACCTTGGTACAGCATCGACCGAAACTTGAAAATGTATATACGAATTAGTAATATATTGGGGCTGGGGTCGGGCAGTGTCCCTCTATTATTAGTCGAGGGCGGTACACATACATAGACCTTGGCTTAGCGTTGAAAACAAATTTGTCAATTATGCTTGACTTTAAACTCTGACGCCAACCCTCACCCTCGCCTTAACCTCGACGGCCTGGGGATAATAATGCTCATTTGTTTACCGATTCCCCACCATCTGCTGACCTCAACAGCCTGGAAATTTTCTCGGAAATTGCTCGGAACGGGGAATATGTGTGGGCTATCAACCCCTTTTTTTTCAACTTTTTTTTTCGGAGCTGGGACGAATCGAAGTACTACAGCTGTACACAATACAACGCTGTTTTAGTTGAAGAAAAACGAGAACGGGTCGGTGGTCGCGATTTCGGCACGCCAGCCGCAGAGCTAACTTAAGACGCATGGATACGGGTAAAAGGCGGCGTATCTAATTGTTTGAGGAGCTATATTTCTCGCCCAAAATCGTTTTCTGTAGAAAGCGCGAAACTGAGAAGATTATCCCCATGGCCTGGAGAAGCACCTGCGGTAGGTATATATACACCAGAAAATATTGTGAATGGGTGATGGGATTACAATGGCATCGTCTCCTTCATAAAACAACAACAATTCATTAATTCACACTAACTTAAGTCACAAATCGTTTCCGTCTATTGCCAAAACTAAGTACTCCACACTCTAGTGCTTCAAGTCATTAATTTGTTTATTCATCCATCCCTACCCCTGGCATTACACCAGGTATATTTTAACGCACAAGAAAGGGCTTTCACTGCCAAGTAAAGGTTGCCTCAAAATGGCACCAGGTACATGTATTTAAATTAATAATCACGACGTATATGAAAATCAAGCTGTCGGGGAGGGGGGGGGGGGGGGGGGGGTCTCTCTTTTGGAGAAACTAATTATTCCGCACTACTCGTAGCTCTATTGGGTAAATCATCGTCGGAGGAGCGCCGCGTCGGTCCTGAAGAGTTTGGGCCACAAGCGACAACCCTCCTTCATATCGTAGTGCCCGTCTTTTGTCTGTTTAAAGTTCCACGTAAGCAGCCGCGACTCGGTCGGAGACACACTACAAGAGAAGAAGATCGGTCTTGGTGGACGTGTCAAGGCCGCCAGTCTATCCTTACTATACCTCTCTGCCCTACGATAAGAAGACCATTTACACAAGAATAATATATACATACGTCAAGGGTTAACCCGCAGTCTCCTGGCATCTACGGTCTCCGTTGGCCTTGATATACCACTCGTACGTAGTGCGGAGCGATCAGTAAAGGGTTATCAGGCCGCGACTTGCTGGTCTATTTAGTCGCAAGTAGTTCCCCAGGTAGCTACAGTAGCTCCCAAATGGTTGAGGCCTGTTTCTGCATTTTTCGGCGGCGTGCGCTACCGTGGCGTCCGTGTTCTCGAACGGATTTACAGGGGGTTCTTCGATTCAAGAGCACCCCCAAGATAAGAGGCTTCGGGGCCGAAGAGCGGTCAGATCGGCACGTCCCGCCCATAGGCTAAAAGCTACGTACACTGACCGCAGTATATTCTATTGCCCATCACACATATAGACGTAAAGCTGACACCGCTATCCCCGGATTTTGAGGCAGAATCTCTACGTGCGTGACGACCCACACCTAACGTATGCCTGGTACGTAACACGAAGCAGGTTTTTGTGAGAGACAACGTAGCACCCGGCACATAGCTATTGGCGAACTAATACGTAAACGCAAGGAAGTCTGGGCAGTAATACCGACCGGCGCAGGAGGTCTCACCCAATCCGATACTTACATAGAATCACCGTTTGCAGCGTAATCGGATACTGTAGGAAAAACTGCATTCATCGCACAGATCACTCCTCCCCCGCTTAATTATCTAGATATTTCCGGGAAGATATATTCCCGATCTGTACGGTACATATGATGAGGCTCCTCTTGCCGGGTAGAAGCCGTATAATCTGCATGATCTAGCTCGTTTTTTCCCGGGCTGGATATGTACTTATAAAAATCCTGCACAGCATCTCATATGTAGCCTCAGGTTAGGGTCTAGATTCTCCACTGTGAGTCGTGATGCGTTCGATGTTGAAACAAATGTGCTTGAAGTCCCCCACATGTACCGTACGGCTCACGCGAGTAGTGAAGGTGGATGGAGGCGGACGCCGGCAGCCGGACGACCGAGCCCGGTGAACTGACACCCGAATCGACCAAGATTGATCGGCCGCGCGTTTTGGTTTTCTTTCTCGAACATCACAGCGAACGGATGATCTGGGACAAACAACGTGGGCCGTCTAACTTCGTTTTTCTGTTTCTCGAACATCACAGCGAACCAACCGAAAAAGAGAACGTGGGATGTCCAACATTCTCAACCACGCCGCTACGTAGCCAAAGATCAAGGTCGGGACACTTTGCATCCTTTGTTAGGCTTGTCTATTGAGCAGATACTCGTTGGAACTCACGTGTGACGTTGGCTTATATAGATATACAAGAAAGAGGAGCTTTATTCCTTTCGTGCACGACGGAGACTCAGAGCAAGGCTCGTGTCTCGCTGGGAAAACCCCTGCGCTGGTTTTCCATCTGAGACATGCCTCCCAAGTACTACAAATACGATCCCAATACCTGAACCCAGGTAACTACCGACCTTTCAGCCTCATTCGAAGAATTACCCCAACACTAGCCCACTCTGATGAGTCGTATATGCAGAATATGGGAAATTCGTGGAAACACCGATTCCACGAGCTAGCACATGAGTCGAAGATGCGGCTCTTTAAAACCCACTGCTACACCTCTGAACGGCAAGGTTACGAAGCCGGTAGTGTACACCAAAAAAGGTAGAAATAACGGAAGGCCTAGCCGTAAGGGACAGGAATAAATCGTAAACGATAGCCATTGCCATGCTACCCGCAAGGGAGGTAGGGCGAGAAAGAGTCCACGAAAAAGCGAGGCGGCCCTGTGCCCCAGTAGTGCGTTGTCAATTTTATTCAGATCACCCTACGGTCCCGAGCGGGGGGGGGGGGGATCGGCAAGACAAGAAGCAAAAAAACACGGGATACGCCAGAAATCATCTGGCCCAGACTTAAACTCCGGAAACGTGTCCTGTGCCACAATGGAGTGGCCCGATTACCCAGACCAGCCCCGACACTGAGCGGGGGGGTCGGCAGGACAAAATACGCGAAAACGATCCCCGACCCACTCCAGGAAAAACAAATCAGGAACGTGCCGAGCAGAAAACCCCCGACCCTCTCAATACCTGAACCCAGGTATTTTTCCGACCTTTCAGTCTCATTCAAAGCAATTCCATAACCTTTGGGCCAGTTCTTCGTCCTCGCACCATCAAGCAGAACATAAAATAGGACCGAGCATGCTACAGGCTGGTTCAAGCCTAGCGGCCCGCCGTGTGAGTATTCCTCGACCAAGAGACGACGCCGTCTTATCGAGTCAGACCCGGGAGTTTTGCACGTGTCCTATGAGCCCTTGCCAAAAGTTGAAAGCACGGCGTTTTTTATTGTTCACCTTCTTTTTGTTATTCGGGTTTTTCTCGGGGAATCTGGCCCTTCTTAGATCCAATATTTATCAGCGAAAGAAAAAAAGAAAAAACAACTGGTTTCGGCCAACGTGCGGAGAGGGCATAGAGAACACGTGTGCAAAAATTCAGGGTCTACCTCTCAGAAACGACGTAGGCATTTCGACATTTGTGCTGGAAAAGTTACGTCCTACGTCGTGGCCTTGTAATTATGGTGCCTACGGTAGTTTCAGTGTGGATCGTGCTTAAGCGTTACATGTTACTTGATATGGGTCCTATGCTGTCAATTCTTCGATTGCTTTCGCGAAACATTTTACAGACATGCCTCGGAGTACCTGGAGTCGGCTCGTACACAAAACTGCGCCGGCAATAAAACGGTTTCTCTCGACGGTACCGCTTGACTATTGCTGACCTTTTTGAAGGCTTGTGGTTGGTCGGGACACACCTTCGCAGCCAGCGTTAGCCCTAGGTCCTTAGTAAAACAAAATTGGCAATGGCGCCGTCTTCCGCGATTGATGGGGGTCAGAATAATAACAGATATACGACATTCGAATAAATATTGCAAGCAGTATTCGTGGCGGAGAATGTCTGGGGTTTTCAGCTTGAACCAGCTTGTAGACCATTGGTGAAACACCAGGACGGAAACATGCCACTTAGTAGATATAGACCTTTGAAAAAGAAGGCGGTGCCGGTCGGAGGGGGCGGAGATCGGGGACGGGGGTAAAGGACAAGGTGCAACCTCACCTCCTCTGCTAAAAACTCCCTCATGGAAGCGGTATCCCAGCCTTCCCATGTTCGGTACACCTCCTTCCCGGGGGAACGCCTCTGTCCGCGTGCGCTCGACTCGGACCCCTGGCGCGGGGAGAAAATTTGAGAAGGCGAGAAAATCCCATCAGACTGGTGTGAGTCGAGCTACCTCGCGCGGTACGCTTGTCGTTAACGTTACCGTTGACATTACCGTAAACCGTTATTATTTCCGTTGCCGTTACCGTTCCCGATACCGTTACCATTTACTGTTACCGTCATCGCTGCTGTTGCTGTTTTTTTTGCTGGAGCCGTTTGTTGGACACGAATCGAACATATTACGCCGCCCCCGCTCTCTCGCTCGCAGTCTCACAAGAAGAGGTGGGCTCGCATCGACAATAAGAACGTTCCCCCCCCCGCGGGATCTGGTCCGGTTTGATCAAAGTTCTCATTTTCCAATGGTCATACACTAGATTTGCTGCATTGAAGAATTTCCCGCGTCATTCATAGAAACCCTGCTCCACCGACCATTGCATTGGTCCGCCCAGGAAAATCAGCTCTACGTAAAATCGACCTAACCTGCGACGAAACGGTTCTTTTCAGTCTGAGCGTTTAGCTTAGGGCTATCGCTCCCCCGCGACCCCCCCCCCCCTGCCCCCGCCCCCCCTCTCCCTTCCCTACCCCTTCCCTCTCACCCCCACTAAGCTGTTGCTGCCTTTTCCAGTTGCTGTGCCCCTCTCCCGTGCGCTTCCCTGGGTTGCCTGACTTGAAAAACGCCCCGCCTTCTTGTAATAGAAAATCAAGCCTACCACGATCCATATGAGGGCCCAGCACCCGCCGGCGTACGCAAAGGACCCCGGTTTCATGTCTCCCGAAGGCAGTTGCCCCAACACCCGCTGAGCCGCCAAGATCCTGTCTTTTTGGGAGTTTCCGTGTTTGTAGTGACGTTTGCGGAGGGTGCGGGCTAGCGCGGCTAGTTCGTCGGTAGCGTTTTGGTTTGGGTTGTCGTTGCAGTCGCAACCGTCGCCACCGTAGCTAAGGTCGTCGCCGTCGTCGCCACTCAGGTTGTCGTCGTCATCGTCGTCATCGTCGTCGTTTCCATCGTCGCTTCCACCGGTCCTACTCCTGCTGCCGCCGATGCCGCCGGGTCTGCTGTCGCTGCTTCTGCTGCTGCTGATTCTGTTGCTGTTGCTCCTACTGCCGCTGCTGCTGCCGCTCGTACTGCCTCCGTCGTCGCTGCTACTGCTACTTCCGCCCGTGGTCTCGCCGACGCTCCTGCCGCTGCCGCCACCGCGGCCACCAGCACTATCACCACCAGCACCACCACCACCTCCATCTCCACCGTTACCACTTCCACTACCGCCGCCAGTGCCATCGCGTTGAAAACCGATCGAAAACCTCTCGCTGGCCTTCGCGCGTTCCCAACAGCGGCCTACGGCGCCGAACAGCCCCTTCCGTAGCTCCTCGCAAGCGCGGCCGGCGGTGCACACGGCACCGTGAATGTCTCCTCCGAGACCATCGCCGCCAAAGCTGTTCGCCAATTTCTCCCTTAACTTCGCGCGTCTCAAAAACTGGCTTACCTCGCAGAACGACCGTCTCCACAGCTTCTCGCAAGCGCGACCGGCCGCGAACGCTCTATCGCGAAAGGCGCCCCCGATCTTCGTCCACCACCTAGCCCTGCGCGTACCGATAGCCTCGTCAGTGATATCGCGGAGTTCCTTCAAGTAGGCGGGACACGATTCGACTCCCGCCATCGCGTCGCATCGAGCCTGCCTCTCTTTCGCCGCGGTGCGAAAAATGGCGTCTCTCCACCAACTGTCGTTGAAGCACTCCTGTAGCCAGCGGTCGCACTTTTGGGTGAGTTTCCTTGCACTTCGTTGGTGGCAAACGGAGTGGGTGCCGGGCGTGAGAAGTGGAACGGTGGAGGTGGCAGTAGCGGGGGTGGGGAGGGGGCGGATGGAAGAAAGGGGGGGGGGTGGGGGGGGGGCGTACTCACTATCATGCATGGCCGTAGTCGTATGACGGTAGATCCTTGCACCGCTAAAATGCCGGGACGGAGCAGGTCGGGTTTTCACCGACCAGGCAGACCAAGCGCGAAGCGCCGTAAGGTGTTCGGTGAGTCGCATTACGGGTGAGCTGTGCTAAGAGCAGCTTGTGAGGCAGACTTGACTGTGGATGACAGCTTCATTGAATTAGTTTAATTTCCGGTGTAGCCACTTCCAGAGACAGCAATGGGAGTATTATGTACCTGCCTCTTGGGTGCCTTGCTATAAACACTACTTGATACCATCATTCCCCTTGTGCGGAGTAAAGGTTCTCCACCCTAAATGATCTACTCGATCGCTTGCAGTGGCCGACCGCCAAAACAAAAACAAAAAACAGTATCATGGTCGTGTAGCTCACGCAGTGAGCGGCATGTTCTACAGTGTCGTCGCCAACCGACGCAAACCCAACCTATCTATAATATACTAGGTATAGGGGAAGCGGTGAGGGGGGCGAGATTAACCCTTTTACTATTCCAACAACTATCCCACACTAACTCTACTTAGTTTGTCACCAAAAACAGGGGTGCAGTTAAAAAACAAATCAAGGCTTCAAACGCCTCGCCTAGGGGGGAATCAACTATCGATCGATTGTTTCGATGCGCCATCACTGTGAAGGTGTTACCTACTGAGCTTTAGGGGTAAAAGATCGATCGATTACCCAGCCCACGGTATCCTTATCACACTTCCCTCCCCTCTGAACGGCGGGATATTTTGGGGCGTCGGTACCGTGTGCGGCCGTAACGATGACCTACCCGCATCGTTTCAATACCTGGGGAACCACGGAGATACGTTTTTAGGGGCCACATGTGCAAGCGTTTCTATAAGAGAAACGTTCGAAGGGAGACCCGAACGCGTGTCCTCGACAACTTGAAACGTAATGCATGGTGTTCCCTACTGAGCTATACTATAGGGGTGAACGACCGATCGATTACCCAGCCCACGGTATCTTTAAAACATCACCCTGTCTATCGTTCATCCCTTTCCTATTTATTGGGCAAATACGATAATACCGTGCGCGAATCGAAACTATCTGCGGCATGCCTGGCGGCCTAGGCTACGCCAACGGGGTCCAAATGAGCCGGGCACCCAGCAAAAATTTCCGCGCACGATATACGCCATCATTCCAGGTTTCGATTTTTTGGGGGATAGGGAAGGACGCTATACAGACCATAGGGATGGCATACATTGCCAGGCGAGGGAAGGGCGGGGAACGGGGATGCGGAAAGGACCGACCGCCAATATGAAGTACCGACCGCGAAGAGGGAAGCTGCATGTATGCATTCGTTCGTTGTTTCCTTGGAGCACAAGTGGTGTAAGGCTTAGATTGGGTAGGCGATCGGTCAACCTTTTACCAGTAACCCAACGGACTATTACGGGGGACTATAGTACATAGGACCAAATATTGTTAGTAAAAATAGGTAAATATATAGGTTTTTATGTATACCATAGGTCCTATTAACTATGGACCCCCCGTAATAAGACCTCAACAAATGGCGTCGTCGGCAGGACATGGGTCGTTGGTCGTGAGTTCGAAGCTCACGGCCACCATGAAATCGCTTTTTAAAGGAAAGTGAACTTCCTCTTGTTAAGAATCTGAAAAAATACTCTGGATCTCCAAGAAGTTGGAACCGCGTGTTGGTGGCACGTTGACCCGTATATATATCCAGCCCGTTCCAGGGGGGGAGTGTTACAAGGCTTAGATTGGGTAGTAGGCGATTGGTTAACCTTTTACCTATAGCCCAACGGACTAAGAGACCTTAAAATAAAGGTTAGAATAAAGAACGGAAGGGACACGAAACGATTGATGTTCATCGCGATGGCACCACAGCAACGTGTTTGGTATACGCTGTTCTATTTGCTGCCATAGTAGCTGCGCTGTGCTCTACTAACAGCCTCGTGGCTACAATATAGTGGGCGATTGCCGTGACTTGATCACAAAAATGAAAATCGATTGAGCTTTACATACGGGTACAAACACGGATACATACGTGTGTATAGTTGTCACACTCACCATATATATAAAGGCGACCGGACATACAGACGGGAATATCGCATACCAGCGCACATGAAACATCACAACAGCAAAATGGCGCAGCTGCAGCAGCAGCATCTACAGTAGAACGCTTCTCGCGATACATACGGAGTAGGTATGTTGTGGTTGTTCGTATACATACTTGTGTCCGGGTACCCCTGGATCTGTCGTCGGCTACGTATATAAATCGATATGCGGGTTGCACGTGCCTGCTGCCTGGGTCCAGGATTTAGCACGGCGGAAAAACAGATGCAATCCGGACCATCTTCGGACGCATACTGCTGTGTACCAGGTATATAAATAAGCAACATTTCAGGCAGAGAATAGGGTTCTATGCTAGGCTGTACGGTGGTATGTTCGTGTTACAAGGATTACCCTGAGCTGGGTAATCGATCGACCTTTTACCCCTATATGTGTAATAGCTCAGTAGGTTGCACCTTCACATTTTGGCGTCGTCGAGGACACGGGTTCGAATCTCACTTCGAACGTTGTTTCACTGGTAGAAACGCTTGACCGTGCGTCCTTAAAAACATACTGGTACCAGGTACGTGCGGTATCTCCCTCTGGTTCTCCAGGTATTGAAACGAAGCGGGTTGGTCAACGTACGGCCATATACGGTACCACACGTCCCAAAGATCCCGCCGTTCAGAGGGGGGGGAAGTGTTACAAGGATTATACCCTGGGCTGGGTAATGTCCGATCGATCTTTTACTCCCACTATTATTACGTATAGCTCAGGAGGTGCAGTAACACCTTCACAGCAACTCACCACGATCGATCGCAACATGGAGACACACACGTGAACGCTACGAGCGAGCATGTTATCCCTCATGCGGTGGTAGCCATCGGTCGACGCCGACCAGACGGATGAACGGTTATCCGGGATGTTCGTGGTCTGTTTGGTTTCGCGGTGGGTGGCACCGCTGGCATCGTTGCTTGACTCGCGACCTCGCCATGACTCCTCCATCACAGCCTGGCGTTGGTGGCCACCACCAACCATGTTCGACGAAAAACTACCACGATAAAACTACTGCTGCAGAGTATCGTTCGAAAAATCTTGCTCATGCTCAACCATCTATTTGCCTCAGCTCTTGAGCTATATACCGAGCTACAACTGCTGCTGTGGTATCATTTTACGCGTTGGGTTTGATACGGCCTGTCTGTGCTGCTCCAAGGGGGAGGGCTTGCGCGGGATGAACCACCTGCGCGCTCAACGCGGCGGCAATCCCTGGCACACGATTTTACCCCCTGTAGTAAAGGTCAAAATTGCCCTTCCATGTCCGTAAATGTAATTATATTTTGAATATTGATAATGATATTCAATGATCCTTATATCTTCGGACATAACGGTAGACTACATGGAGCTCCACCCGGACACATGATACATACATGCGCAATCCCTCTCTCACCTGCTATGCGGACCCAGGAAGCGCCATGCGCGGCTTGTGCTCCAGACCCAGAGAGCGCAGTACACCGGGACTAACACCAGAGCCCGGTTCATGATGGATCCCCGCCGCTGCTGTGCCTCTGCTCGAGGCTACATTCAACCCAGTTGACGCAGGAAAACAGCAACGGTTAGAAGAGGGCGTTTGTACGAACGAACGTAGCATGTTAGACTTGACAATTTTGTCCGTAAATTTAAGGAACACTTTACCATCAACATGTAAACTAAAAGGTCGTTAATTTTACGGACAGAGTGACACTTTTTAGATGTTGTCTTGGTGGGGAGTTGGGTGGGCGAGAGGGGCGGGCGGTGGACGTGGGTCGGCAGGATCGGGGGACACCAAACAAAGCAGTGGAGCAGCGAAGCATCTCTCTAGTAGCGCCTCCACTGCGCAGCAGCACTGCACTACTCTGCAGGGCATGGCATATGGCACGCGCGAGGCAAGCCCGTCCTCCCAGTTGAGGCAAGACGAAACGAGCCTGGCGTATACGTGACATCGTAATGATGCAATCGAGTGTCTACGATCTTTGCTCGAAAACTTTTTACGCAAGACGAAAATACGAAGGCGAATTCAAAAATGTTTCATGGGGCGCCGGTCGGGCAGGATCGAGACTACTTCTACCACACACAGCAACATAGAGCAACAAGGCTCTCCCTAGCGATGCACTCCCTTCCCGCTGCTCACCGCAACGCAATGCAGCGCAGCGCAGCACCGCATCTACGTACTTCTTAGTAGACGCAACAATAAGAAAATGCACTCAGACGCGAGGAGGAGTGTCAACACGACGATCTTTGCTCTCAAACTCTTTGTCATGAAAAGGGTGTACGATTTCCTCATCTTATGCAGCACACACTGTTTCTCTGTAGCTTGTTGCTCGTAGAGACGGCTCGCCTCCCCCCAGCTCCCGTTTCTCACCTGTCGGTGCTGCCGTTTAGGACAGCAGCAATGCCATGCCCTGTTTGGTGTCGAGGGTACGCTGTCGGCAATATGTAGGTTGTTGTTCTGCTTCGATGCGTTTTTCGATGAGTTTCTTCCTGTTTTTAGTTTTTAGGCGTTGATTGAAAAAAAAATGTATGGTTCCATGTTTTGGTCGAAAATGGTTATACAACCTGAAACCGTTTCGAGTAAAACACAGCGTATCAGGTATACAATGTAAAATAACGACAGAACTGCTGTTTCTTATTAAACAAGGGTGAAAAATAACAGCAGTTTCCTACGTAAAAAGCATATAAAACAACATCAACATACAGCCTTCGACATAAAGTCAACCAAAACTGAGGGTTTATTTCCGGATCGCCCACCACGGTAAAAACAAGAGTTTGGTTAATACTACACAATATACAAATGAATAAACATACAAAAAACTCCTCGACTACTTACTTGCTGTCTGATCGAGGATTCGCAGGGTTTTGTCGAAACAGAGCAGTCGATACCCAAGCTAAGAGGCACGTACTTTGCTGCGTGATTCGTGATCCCTGGTGCATGGTGTGTGTCAAACGAAGTATTATAGAGTAAGTAGGCCGTTTCGGTTTCTTTTTTGGTGCCTCTCTTTCTACTTTTTTCTACTACTATTAATAATATTATTATTGATATTATTATTATTTTATTGTTTTGTTATTAATATTAATATTATAACACGATACCGTTAGTATTATGCTTGCCTTCCGAAAACATAACGTAAATGCCGTTCCTATATAAACCGAATATCCTTCCGTAAATCAGTAGTATCCCTCATACACTTAATAATATCTGCCAGTCGTTTCCCAATGACATGGTATAGAATACGCGCGTTCGGTTTATCACAATAATACTTGCTGTAAAATTCGGTAAACATGGAATATAGACGAGACGTATTTCGCAGCTTGCAAAATTGAGTATTAACTATTTAAATATAATAATCAGTCGAACTCACAGCTGACGTATTTCAAAATTAAAGAAAAAAAAAAAATCCATTCCCCACATCATTTCATTTTAGCTACGATATTGAATACATAAAAAAAGGTTTTTGGTCGCTTACGCTTCCCCGCTCAAGAACCGATTCCAAGATTCATGGTACACGATTGAACCTGAAGTTGGGTTTCGTGTGTTGTTGTCGGTGTGCTAGCTAACCCTCTGTTGGTACGCACGTGCCGTCTAGAGGGAACACGCAACAGAAAACAGCGGATCTGAGGTAGGAAAGGGGGGACGCTGGAGAGATATAGGACAATATTAAATATGGCATGAGAGCAGAAGAACGCCTCTTCCAGATCATCTCGGTGCGACCACACAGGTCACGATTTCGGTCCGAGCACATAATATGTATAAACTAGCCCTGAGGGACCGCCAGGCCGCTAGGGGAAGGGAAGAAGAAGCCGGAGGAATGCGACCAATGACCTGGGGATGGAACGTTGGTGAGGAATAGGATATACTATACCGGCAGCTAAAATGAAATGATGTGGGGAACGGAAATTGGGAAACGACTGGCAGAGAAGCGTATGAGGGATACTACTGATTTACGGAAGGATATTCGGTTTATATAGGAACGGCCTCTACGTTATATTTTTGGAAGGCAAGCATAACAATGATAATAAAAAGAAAATAATGATGAATGCGGGATACATCAAATAAATGTGAGTATTTTTGCATATGCGAAGAGTGATCATTATCATTGTTAGTACATTTCATTTGCCATCTGATGACAAATGTGTATAGTTCTTATTCCACTGATACCATCCACACATAAAAGGTAACTACTACTGTAGAATATACAGTAAACTAAATGGTGATTTTTATGTTGGTTTTCAACGTCGCTACCGGAGTACGTAATATCCTCGAGACATGACATACTGGCTCATCGTTTCCAAATGAATGGGACGCGGTGGTATAGTAGTAGTAGTAGTAGTGGTGGTAGTAGTATAGTATATCATTTCGTTTCTGCATTCATCGACAGCAGCTGTGTTAATACGGCTGCCCCCCCCCCCCCCCCTCCCCTCTTGTCGCCGCTCTTGGCGCCCTCGGCTGCGTGGCGCAGCAGGCTTCTCTGCGCCTCGTCCCTGTGGCACCTCGCCATAAAACAGTCCGCCGCTTCGATGACCCCCCGGTACCACTTCCCGCTCTTCGTAGCGGCCCTCGGTCATAACAACGCCTCTACTGCGAGCAGCAAAGGGGAGCTTTCCGTGGACCCCTCGGTGGCTTGAAAAACCATGAAGTCGTCTGTTAGACATTGTGGGCTCACAGTAGTTATTTTTTGGTCGGCCTAGTCCCGGGTTCTCTCCACCAGCCATCGTCCCAAACATCACCCAACGGATCCCGCTCATTGGTCGTCCGCTGTACGGCCCTCGCAAAGAGGAGGCGTCGTTTGCGGGTGGTCGTCTCAACGCTCTCGCATTGTGCCTTTTTGAGGGCCTTGGCGTTCGACATCAGGTGATCAGTGCATTGTTGGCGCTGGAAACCCACATGTTCCGTAGGAAGAGTTTGTGGTGTGCCGTTCGGAGCCCAGTCAAGTGCTACTGGCCAAGAGTCTACGTCACACACCCGTACAGCAGGGTCTCCATCACCTCGGCCTTTAGCACGCGCACTTTTAGAGTGAAGGGAGCATCTTCCATATATCGTGCAGCTCCCGTTTGAACCGATTGTAGCATGCCCATGCAAGTAGGATCCGTCGCGTGATCTCTGGCATATTGTCAGCGCTTGCGACGGCAAGACCGCCCAGGTGCACTGAAATATGGAAAAAGGGTGTTCCCAGGAAAAAGGGTGTTCCCAGATGATATATTCTACGGCGTGCTGTCTTGGATCTGAGTGGCGGTCGAGAAACGAGATGATTTTCGCGTTGATGCAGACCATCTTCGTCCCGCCAAAAATGCAAAAGGAGGGAAGTACCTGGTATAAAAGATGGGATGGGAGGAACTACAAAACGATATAAAAGAGAAATGACTCATCGCTCTAGGTTGAGACATGGATGATACGCGGTGTGGTGGTAATGTTGGTGTTTGAAGTACCAGGTAGCTCCAAGGTTAGCCTCACGCTCGTTCGTGTCGCATCGTACGCAATGTTTGTCCTCATCTCGCCATTAATATAAGCGAAACATGAATAATGTGTGCGGTAAAAATGAAAACATAAAAAGAAATATAGTGTGTGCCGTTAAGTGAAAAGTACATTGAGGATAGAGAGTGGAGGCCTGTGAAAAGAATTGCTTACAGTAAGGACTATGGTAGCCAGAGAGGACACGAAAGAAATGCAGCCCACCTTACTCCCGCCAAAAATGCAAAGGAAAAACGTACCGTGCACGAAAAATGTTCGGGTCGGAAGAAAAGCAAAACGAGGTCAAAGAGACATGGCGCATCGCTCCAGGCAACTCCAGGTTGTGTTAAGTTCAAGGTCGGGACACTTATTAAAGTAGCGAGATACATGGGACGTGATGGCAGTACACAGTGATGGTGTGAGGTACGTACTGCAGATCCAAGAGTAGATTCACGCTCGTACTGCATCGTACGCGATGTTTACCGCCATCTCGCTATATCCGTAAAAGCGAAGGTAATGTGTGCCATGAAAACGAAAAACACACGGAAAAGAGAGAGTGAAGGCGGGTATCTTAAATTTGAACTCAAAGTACGTATGATAGGCGGAGAGGACATGAACTATCTCAATATGTCGCCTGTAAGCGATCCTGTGTAAGTGTAATGGTACCCCCTCTCCCCTGTTGCGGCATTGTGGTTTGTGGCAATTGTCCCCTCATCATACCTGGCAGGCGTTATCGCCTGCCTTTCTGATGAGCGCCTCGCCCCTTCGTTCAGAAGACATCTGGCGAGGCAAGCAGCAACTAATACAAGAGCTTATGATTTCTAGCATCGAGAAGTCAAGCACATCGTGTGAGTGACCAGAGCAGAGTCAAAAACATCAACCTGCTAGCAGTAGTCGGTCCCTAGGTCCATACTGCCTTATACTTAACACTGGCGTCGTCGACTCTTACAGGGGACCATAGTAAATAGGACCTACGTTACACACTAAAACCTCTATATTTCCCTTTTTTTACTAACAATATTTGGTCCTATTCACTATGGTCCCCCGTAATAGGTGTTGTTGGCACCTGCTCGAGGTCTGATTTTTTTTTTCTTGTCGGACTTGTTGTCTGATTCGCAGTGTCCACGTGTAATCAGCTACAGCCTTGCAAGTTAAAGGTATGGGGGTGGGTTGTGAAGCGCCGCATGTTCGATCCATTCTCCGAATTCTCCGGATTGGTTTGGTTCGTGCCTGAGTTTTCTATGAATCTGCATATACGGCCTTTCAGGGTGGGCTACTGTTATCGTAACCCCTCTTCCCTGTTGCGGAAATATGGTTTGAAGCAATTGTCCCCTCATCATACCTGGCAGGCGTTATCGCCTGCCTTTCTGATGAGCGCCTCGCCCCTTCGTTCAGAAGACATCGGGCGAGGCAAACAGCAACTAATACGAGAGCTTATAACTTCTAGCAGCGTCAAGCACCTCGTGTAAGTGACCAGGACAGAGCCAAAGGCATCAAGCTGCTATTAATAGCAGTAGTCGGTCCCTAGGTCCATACTGCCTTACACTTGACATAGGTGACAGACAGAGCAGGATTTTTCTGCTTGAAAGTTAGCCGAAACACTACGGTGGTGCGGCATCCGGCGTTGTTGGAGGCGGTGGTGCTGCATTAATATTTTTGTTGAAAATACCACAACTACTGCTTGCTGTTGTGCTCGTGCATACGTATAATATATACAAGAACACTACTAGTACAGTACATGCAGCAGCAGTGGCAGTGGATGACACCTATTATTAATAGTGAGGAGAAAACGAGCGATAAGAAAGGCAGGCCGATAGTTACAGGAAAATAAGAATTTCGGAAGCGGTTTATACTGAATTAGTGTAGAAAACGTCCATTTTCACGTAAGAAATCCAGCTTGAACCAGTTTTCTATTCCTGTTTCTTATTAGGTGTCTTGTGCGATTGTATGTACAGACGTACAGTCGGTAAAAACCTTTCCCATTTTTTTTTAAATTATTTCGTTTTCACTTTTTTGAAAGAGCACGAATTTATTGTCAGTTACTGTGAGCGTTGGTTGCTTTCCGGTCGTTATCTGCGTATCAATTGCCACGCGTGTGTATACTGTGTGCTGGCCATGACATCGATATTCTTATGGGGTCAATCATTCGGGTTCGTTTGACAAAATTAAGTTGACTAATTTGCCTGAGAGGCAGATACGACTGAAAAAAAAAAGAGTCAACAATATGAAGATATTACTGATTGGTTGGTGGGACGAAAACAATCAGAACTAGAGACAAGAAAAAAATACCCCAGTAGACTTCGTGGGGTGGGGTGGGAAAAAACAAACCGGCATGTGGAGCCCTGCACTGAGAGTACCATACCAGATACGAGTGAGCGTAAAGCTCCACGTACTGACTCGTAGCTATATACTGTACCAGTTATAGGCCCAGTAGAGGGGGGAGGGGGGTATTTGCCCTAGCCATGTTGGTTCGGCCAAGCGTTAGAAGAGTGAGTGTAGGTCCTGTGATTACCCCAGGAAGCACCAATTAAGGTGGTCAGTCGGGGGAGGGGAGGGGGTTTCACCGTGGCCTCATGTGATCAGCGACTGACATCGACCCAAAAAAAAAGATCGAAAGGAGATGTGCAGCTGGTGGAGAGAGGTGGCGGTACCAAGGATTTCGTCGAAAAGAAAAAAGACATTTGGGAACAGCAGTCTTATCATTTACATCATACATAGAAAATCGTTCTCGATGAGTGGTCCAACAGACAAATTACATTAACCCGTTGCGCGTACGTATGTACGTGGAGTGTCCAACACCACACTGTACGCCCGTCCCTTCAGGCAAATGCCTCGATCCATCGATCCATCAATCCGCCAATCCATCCATCCGTCCACCCATCCGTCCACCCATCCATCCATCCAACCATCCATCCATCCATCCCAACGGATGACACTTGACTCGGATTACTGCATAATAGGCGGTCAGACACAACAAGACTACTCGTAGCGGACGGGGAAGGCGGCACTCTAACGTGCCCGTGCCAACGTGCGTGTCGCCGAGGAACCTTACCCAACACGACTTGGAGCAGCATCTATTTCCGTCTTCCGAGCACAACGGGCTGCTGCTATACCGTAGCAGGTATTTAGTTTAGAAACTTTGGCTGCTTCAATGTCCAGGTGGTCGGAGATACCGTATTTTGGGGTTGCCACGGAGGGGAGGAGGCGGGGGGGACGGTAACCTCGCCAGAACCCACCGCGCATGGCTGCTTTGCTTCATGCACTCATAGCACGCTCAAACCCCGACCCGTCCCGTCCCACCGACCTCCACGCCCACCCCACCATACAACACAACAAAATGTCACATCGCGGGTCATTGTACGCGGTCATCTCTCTCGCCCCGAATGGCAGCATCGCGCACAGGGGCACGACAACTAAATCACGGCAACAAAGTAAAAGCACGGGACCACATGTTCTCTATCAAAAATTCAACCAATCACAAACAACACCACCTCACGCGGGCATGGCCCACCCTTTGCCGTCCCGACGGGGGGACGCCTGGCTCTACATTGGCTCTACTCGCGACACCGCACTAATTCACGTCTTCTCTATTTAATAGCTTGCCACCTTTCGGGCCAGAGAGCGGAACGCTGGCGATTAACCACACATGGCAAGTAAAGCCTAAGCCGCCAGCACGAAAGAACGCAACTTAGAGGGTGATCTCTCCCTCTTCCGTATCGCTATCACCCCCCCCCGCTTCCTCTTCTTCCTCCTCCTCCTCTTCTTCGCCTTGCTCCTCTCCTTCCCTTTCACTCACCCCCCCCTCGTTGCCCGCTACCCCTGTCATCGCAGGTGCCCCCCCTCTCGGCCCCTCAACCCACCCCGATTCCGGCTGGGGTGGCCACGCCTGCTGCTGTTGTTGTTGTTTTTGCTGTTGCTGCTGCAACTGCTGTTGCTGCTGCTGTTGCTGTTGCAGTTGTTGCTGCTGCAACTGCTGTTGTTGCTGCAATTGCTGTTGATGTTGCTGCAATTGCTGGTGGTGCTGCTTGTGTTGCTGATGCTGTTGTTGCTGCTGTTGTTGCTGCTGCTGAGGAGGGGGGAGCGGCCCGCCTCCAGCTTGCCACTGCGGCGGCGGGCCCCCTACGCCGCCCCAACCCCCCATGCCGGCCGCAGCTACACCCGAACCAACCCCCCCCCTCCCTGAGCGACAAAACCCGGATGCATGCTCACGCCCACGCCCCCACCACCCCCCATCGGCATCCCCTGGCTCGTGGCCACAAAACCTTGCGCCTGCGGCACTTCCAGCTTCACGGCCGCAAAATTCGGAGCCTGTGGCGGGGTCTGGGGCATTCCCTTGCTCACGGTCACAAAACCTTGCGCTTGCGGCGGTGCATGCGGCGGTACCTGGGGCGGCGCCTGCGGCATTCCCTGGCTCACGGCCACAAAAACTTGACCCTGCGGCGTTTCCGATTTCACGGCAACGAAACTTTGGGGGGGCTGCGGCATTCTCTGGTCCACGGCCACAAAACCGTGCGCCTGCGGTGGCGCCTGGGGCATGCCTTGGCTCACGGCCACAAAACCTTGTGCTTGCGGTGGCGCCTGCGGCATTCCCTGGCTCGCGACCACAAAACCGTGTGGCGGCGCCTGTGGCGGCGGTTGAGGCAGCGCCTGAGACATTCCCTGGCTCACGGCTACAAAACTTTGTGCCTGCGGCAATTCCCGCTTCAAGCTCGCAAAACCTTGCACCTGTGGCGGCGGTTGGGGCGGCGCTTGAGGCATTCCCTGGCTCACGGACACAAAACCTTGTGCCTGCGGCAATTCCCCCTTCACGCTCGCTTGCACCTGTGGCGGCGGTTGAGGAGGCGCCTGAGGCATTCCCTGGCTCACGGCCACAAAACTTTGTGCCTGCGGCAATTCCCGCTTTACGCTCGCAAAACCTTGCACCTGTGGCGGCGGTTGAGGCGGCGCCTGAGGCATTCCCTGGCTCACGGACACAAAACCTTGTGCCTGCGGCAATTCCCCCTTCACGCTCGCTTGCACCTGTGGCGGCGGTTGAGGCGGCGCCTGAGGCATTCCCTGGTTCACGGCCACAAAACCTTGTGCCTGCGGCAATTCCCGCTTCACGGTCACTGAACCTTGCGCCTGAGGCGGTGCCTGAGGTATTCCCTGACCCTGCGGCAATTCCCGTTTCAAGGTCACAACATCTTGCACCTGGGGCGGCGTCTGGTGCATTCCCTGCCTCACGGCCACCATGCCTTGTGCTTGTGGCGGCATCTGAGGTGACATCTGCAGCGGCACTTGCGGCGGCGCTTGCGGATCGCCCCCGGCGGTGGCAGCGGTGGCAGCGGCAGCGCCCCCCGACACCGCGGCCCTACCCGAATCTCCCGCTAAACCCTCAACGTCCTCCGAGCGCGCGCGCTTTCTGCTCGTTTGCATCCCCGCCACAACGCCCCCGTTTCCGCCGCCATCACCGCCGCTACCACTGCCGTCACCCAATTTAGCGTCCAGCGGCGCCCCCTCCCCGGCCCCGCCAACAGGCGTGTCGGAAATCCCCCTCTCACGCTTCCTGGGGTCCCGCGGTGCGGGCGATCGAGGCGCTGGTCGAATCGGGGACGTTCTCAACCCATGCCCGGGGAGAGGGGAGGAGGGGGGGGAGGCGTCGGTGGTAGCCAGCGCGACGAGCGGTGTAGGCAGCGTCGGCTGTTGCTGCTGCTGTTTGCTGCTGCAGCGATGGCTGCGGTGGCGGAGGTGGCGGCGGGGGGGGAGGACGAGGCGGAGGTGTCGTCGTCGTCGCCGATGGTGGCTTGAGATTTTCGCCGCTGCTCGAAGAAGCCCCCGTTTCGCCGCCGCGTGGGTGTAGAGGAGGTCGGGCTCGGGGATCACCCGGTCTCTTGGAGGAAATCGGCGATACCGCACAAGGAGGGACCGGGGAAGGGGTTCTAGTGGCCCCTGCACCGGAGGATGAGGAAGGAATCGGGGAAGTAGCTCTAGCGGCCCCTGTGCTGGAGGAGGGGGCCGCGGCCACTCCCTCAGGGGGGGGCGCGGGGAACTTCCTGGGCGGGGGTGGCCTGGGCTTCTTTTTGGGAGCGGTGGCGGGGTTGGCGGCCTGCTGTTGCAGTCCGACGGTCTGAGGGCCGGACAGGTGCTTCGGTCGGGGGTGCGACGGCGGTCGCGGCCGGGGCCGCGGGGTCGCCGGTTCGCTTGACGGCGCAGGGTGCTGTTTCCCCAGCAGTTGGTCCCGCAGCGTGCCCTTGTGGTCCTGCTGCTGCTGCTACTGCTGATCCTGCTGCTGCTGCTGCTCCTGCTGGTGGCGGTGTTCCTGCTGCTACCGTTGCTGCTGCCGCCGCGGAGGCTGGCGTGCCATCTTCAGAGGGCTCCGGCCGTACTCGCGGAGGCAGCAGTCGCAGTCGGATACGTTTCGGCGCGGCTGCCGCCGTCGCTGCCACCGCCACCGCTGTCATCGCCGCCGTAGAATCTGCCAACGCTGCCGCCGCCCCCCCCACTCCTCTTTTACGCGTACAGTGCTCGCAGCTGGCGCGAGTGCCTCCGCGGTTGCACTGGCCGCCACCGCCGCCGCCTCCCCAACTAGCTGTGGCGGAGGCACGGGCGACGTCGCCCGTAAGGGCGCTGTCGCCTTCGGCTTTACCGGAGGCAGGGGTGACGTCGCTCGCAAGGATGCCGCTGCCACCGGCTGTGCTGAGGGCAGAGGTGAGGTCGCTCGCAAAGGTGATGCCGTCGCTAACGTTCCAACTCTTCCCTCTTCTCCAGCACGCGCGGCTGCCACGCCAGGTACAGCCGCCGCCGCTGTCCCGGGGACCGCAACCGTAGTGGTTGCCGCCGATGATCGCTCCGGCGGGACCACTGCCGCACCGTCTACCCCGGACGGCGCGGCCTTTACCGGCCTCGCGGCTTTGGCGTGCAATATTTCGACGGGCCTCGCTCCCTCCGCCCTCACCTCTTCTTCTCCCCCCGTCGCCTCCATCTCCACTTCCACCTCCTCCTCTTCGACCTCCGCCCTCCCCCCTGCCCGCCCCCCTTCCCCCGCCCTCCCCTTTCCCCCCCTGCCTCCCCCCACCTCCTCTGCCGCCCCCTCCGCCCCTCGCACCCACAGCCGTCACCCCTGGCATCAATGGCAACAACTTTGGTGCCCCCCTCCCCGCCCCTGCCCCCCTCCCTGCCCCTGCCCCCCTCCCCGCCCCCCCCTCCTTCCCCGCCCCTGTCCCCGCCGCCCCGGCCGAGCGCCCTCTCTCCGGTCTCAGCCCAAGAAGGTCACAGAAGGGGTCCCTGACCTTCACGAGCCCCCCCTGCCCCCGCGCCAAGTCGGCCAGCTCCGACCACTTGGGGTTAACTGAGAGGGCCCTGGCGGACCCGACGATAAAAAGGCCGTGCCGGGCGCGAGTGAGGGCGACGTTCATCCGGCGGACGTCGGCGAGGAAGCCGATGCCGCGGGACCCGGCGGCTCGAACCGTGGACACGATGATGACGTCCTTCTCTCGACCCTGGAAGGCGTCCACGGTGCTGATCTCCACCTCGTCCTGCCAGTCGTGCCCAAGGCGCTCCTGTCGCGCGGCGGAGGCGGTATGGAGTTGAGGGGGCGATAGGGGTTCGGGGTCGGTGGGGCGGCGTTGGGGCATAGAGGCTGCGGTTTAGAGTGGGGGAGGAGGGTGGAGAATGGAGAGTGGGGTTCGAGGATGGCGTGGGACTAGGGTCGGGATGGGATCAGGATTAGGGGGGGATGGGAGGAAAAAGCACAAACCGCGCCGTTCCTGCCGCCAACAGTATATTAGTGTACAGTAGGAGACAGCAAAAGACCCCGACCGCAGCCCACAAACCGTAGAGGTACTATTGTCACCAAACCTTCCACCCCCCCGTTGGTATCTCACTCCCTGCGACCTCCTTACCCCTTCCCTCCCAACACCCCTCCGCCCCGTGCCTCTCCCCACCCCGAGCGCGATTCCACCCCTCTCGTGAATATGACGGCCCGTCGAAGCTACGAATAGATCAACTGACAGGACTCAGGACCACAATAACTAAACCAGCTTACCAGGGATACGTACGCCACCGCGACTCGCCACCGCCGCCGGCATCGGTACCATTCCCGCCTCAACTACCGGTAAACTCCACCGTTACGGCCACCACTACGGTTACCAGTGCGGTGATCACTACGGCTACCGCTATGGTCACCGCTGCCGTTACCGCTCCGGCTACCGTTCCCGCTACGCTAAGATTCTTGCTACGAATACCGCTACGAGTTCCGCTAGGATTCCCGCTACGGTTACAGCTACGGTTACCGCCACCGCTAACGCCACCAGCACCGCCAACGTTATGTACCGCTACTACTACCACTCGGGCCACGCGGCCACCCACATCCATCCACCCACCCACCCACCCACCCACCTTAAACGTATCTCGCAAAACACTGATTTGCTTGGCGTACGGGGAGATGACGCCCACCCTGCCCACGATGCCGTGCTCGTCCCCGGATCCCGCGGGGCCGAAGCCTCCGAAAGAGCGCTTCAGGGTGAGGTAGACGTTGACGGCTAGGTTTGCCTCGGGGAGGTTACTGAGAGATCCCCCTCCCCCGTCCCGAGTTTGCTCCCCGGTGGTCAGGTCGAAGAACATGAAGGGTTGGAATATGGGGTGCTGAGGAGGCGGCGGCGGTGGTGGTTGTTAGTTGTTGTCGTGGAAGGGCAGGAGAGAGAGACGGGGCGGGGGGGGGGGGAGATGAAGCTTGAGGGGGAGGGGGGACAGAATATTGAGGGTGAGAACGAAAGGGCTGGCTCCCCACAACATCTCCACACAACCCGCAGAGTTGGCGCGATTTTTCGCTTGAATTAATAAAATGAACTCGTCGCGCTCCCACCGTAAGAAACTGTGTGCGTGCATGTGCCGCCTTACGCATGAAACCGATGTTTCCACCCAACGAAAGACAGACAGATAGACAAACATCTAGCGCATCCAAGGGTCCATACTTCTGATTTTTTTCTCGAGAAACATTGGGAAAAAAAGTGATCTTAACAAGCTGTCGCGAGTTTTTTCAAAAATGTGTATTTTTTTACGCTTTCAACCGTGGTGGTGCACCGTCTCTCTCACCGTGTGGAACGCACGAGAGTACGCCGGAAGCTTGACGTTATCACCATCCTTGAGCTGGCTGTCGTAGAAAGTGGCGCTGTCGTGCATTAGCAAGCATTCAAGGTTTCGGAGGGCATGGGGCGGGGGGTGGGCGGCGGGCGGGGCGTGAAGGCGGGAGGGGGGCGGGGGGGGGGGGGTGGTGGTTTATTCGCTGGGCTCTCGAATATGACTGTCGGGGTTTAGGCCGGGCCAAAGGAAGTGTTTGGTTGTAGTTTTTAGTTCCTCGTGGTACAAGATGGGTCACCATCTCCATCACCATAATGATTGTCGTCAGAATTATCATCATCACGCTGCCGCGGCCCCTGCTGCTGCTGCTGCTGCTGCTGCTGCTTCACGCTACCCCCGATATGACCCCCGAAATAACCAGCAAAGACTCTTGGGTGTGCTGGATGCGTTTGGTGCGTACATTGAACGAAACGGTTCCACATGAAAGACAACACACAAAAACCAAAACAAATATAAGCAAGACGACGGTCTTACCAAAACCGTCCATCTGCAGTATTTTGAGCATGCTGGAGTACGATGCGCATCATGCTACATACGCGTGACGCACATCTCCTCGCAACGGAGTCTGGACACAACCCGCATGAAATCACAGCAGCCTCGGAATCTTCGTGTGACCGACGCCGGTGATCACCATTTAGTGACCGTTGAAGTTGTTCACAGATCTCGGACAGATCATTGGCTCCCACTTGCATGATCTAGATGTTTCAGGGCAGATACATTTATCATCTGTAGGATCTACTGTATAGCTCACGTTGCTGGGTGAGAGCCGATCAATCTGCGTTCGATCTTGCAAACATATTTCCTGGCTTGGATATGTACTACACAGATCTTGCACAACATCCCAAAACGGGTGGGTATGGAACTAGATGATCGATCTGTAGATAGATATATCATCATCCACCTGTCCGAGGTGTGGAGTTTCTACAACCCTCCCTCTCTCTATGCAACGCACTGCACGCACTGTTCCGGGAACAAAGCCAACCTTCGCTGGAATTGCAGCAGTAGATCTCGATACTACCAGGTACCAGATATACAAGTTTTTCGGTGTAAGGGTGGACATTCGGGACGACCGAACACACGCTCGTGCCTCGTATAGCTGCAAGCTTGGGTCAGCTCCTTTCATTCGGGGCCGCGGGCGTTAACCCCTAACAAAAGAACTGCCACCCACGGTTTTGGGTGACGAACGTTCCACAGAGCGTTCCGGCGGACACGTACATGGCTGTGGTGGTTGGCGAACCAATTACAGAGGCGAACGGGAGAGAAAACAAAAGACGACTATTCCATACGTATAACAGCGTCAGGTACACGAAGCAACTCGGCGCTGCTGGACGCCAAACAATCGCATGCATGTAATAATACGGGGGACCATAGTATCAAGGACCCATCATACACACAAAAAACTGTACCAGGTGTATTATATATTGTTTACTAAGCATATTCGGAGCTGATTACTATGTTCCATGGTGATCGTATATTGTCGTTTGCATCCCATCGTGGGGGGGGGTTGCGGTAATTCGATTTTTGTGCTATTTTACAAGAGACGTCAGGAGTTTCTACGAGCAGGGGGCCTCCTGTACTTCAATGTGTTTAGTGTTTGTGTTGCAGGGGGGCTGTTACAATACGATTTTCATTGTTTTCTATTAGAGGCGTGGCGTTTTTCACCTGCCGTGGCGTTAGGTGTGGGGAAAAAATTGCAGCGGTGAACGGGTTACCGTATCAAGGCCGAGGGTATAACATAGGATAGTGTACCGTCATACAAACCTCGGGAATGCCGATATGGTCGGGTGCATGCGGTACTGTATATCCAGCAGCTGCACCGGGTGATCGTTCGCCTCCAGCCTTTGGAAGAGGCTTCTGTCGTATTGCGAAAGCTTTCCCCCCTTTTTTCCATCAAGCAACGAACATATATTAACAAGGAAGCGGTGGTTTCGGGGGGGGGGGGGGGGGGCAGGGCCACAGGGAGAGAGGGAGAAAGGGAGAGGGGGAGGGAGGGATGAGGACAAATCGCGTCCCACGGAACAAAGGGAGGGCAAAACGATTGGTTTTAAAGGTGAGCCGCCTGCGTAACCATACAGCGGGGCTACGAGGCCTACCGGTCTTGTCCGTTTAGGGGACCAAACACGTGTTCACCCCTGTTGCTCATCCCATCAATACATCGATTCACGAACCAGGCCTCTAGGCGTACCGCCCCAAACGTCCCCCGCCCCCACCAAGATGCCGAAAGCCCTCCCCACAAGCGGTTCTCGCTGTGGTAGTAGAACGCAGCTTCCCCTATAGTGCTCTTCATCTGACTCGCGGAACACATCACGTTTCGCTTCGCGCTTGGCACAAGCGATGTCTGCCTGGTCGGTAAAAACTCGACGTGCTCCGTCCCGGCATTGTAGGGATGCGAGGGTCTACGGTCATACGACTACGGCCATGCATGATATCGAGTACCCCCCCTCCGCCAATCTCGTCAAACGCTCCGAGCTCAGCCCACCTGAGAAAAAACTGTTGCCGGGAGCTGGTTGGGGTCGCCCACGAGGACGCAGTGTTTGCAGCCCAACCTGTGGTCCACGGCCAATTTCAACGGTAACGGCAACGGTCATGGTAACGGAATCGGTAACGGCCACGGTAACTGCAACGACAATGGTTGTGTCAACGGTAACTGGCAACGGCAGTCGCAACAGTAATAGCAACGGGAACACGAAGGGGAACGAGAGATATAAACAAAAAGGGAACGGTAGCGTCAACGGCATAAAATCAACGCCAACTGTGACAGCAAACGGCAGCGGTACTGGTAACGGTAGTGTCAACGGTAACAGTAATAATGACGACGGCAACGTCATCGGTTCTGTAATAGCGGCGGGAACGGGAGCAGGAACGGCGTCAGCAACGGCAAAGCCAAAGACAAGCGCAACAGTGACGTTTGCGGCAAAGTCAACGCAAAATGTGACGGAATTTGGCCACAGCAACGTCAACGATAGTGTAGACGGTATCGGAAATGACGACGGCAGCGGTAACTATAAATAGCGACAGTAACGGGGACGAGAACAGCAACGATGACGGCATAGACAACGGTAATTTCACAGGCAAAGGCAAAGGCAAAGGTAGCGGTAACTACCACACTATCGGCAACGGCAAAAGTAGTGTCAACGGTCACTAACGACAATGTCAACAGCTACTGGAATAGCAACGGCAAAACGGCAACTAGTGACGGTATGTACAGTAGTGTCAAAAACAATAACAAAAACAGCGTTGTCGAGAAAAAACAACCTCTGACCTGAGGGGGATGATAGTGGAAACCTCGACCGACTGCGCGGCCTCGTCTACCACCAGGACCTCGAAGGGCGCGGTGTGGTCCATGCAGGGCAGGCCGGAAGAGTTAAGCGTGCTGAAAACCAGGTGCGCTTCGTCCTAGCACAACGAACATGCGAACATGCGAGCGAGCGAGCGAGGGCAGTGGTAGAGGGTAAGGCGGTATCGTCTGCGGTATGGAGGGATGGTAGACGGTAGGACACCGCATGATGGGATGACAGTGCGGCAAGATGGTTAGGAGTATGGCGGCATGGTAGGCGGCATGGCGGTATGCGGCATGACGGGAAGGTTAAACAGTATGACGGGATAACGGTGTGTGACGGTATGGTAGACTGTATGATGAGATGACGACGGTGTGAGGGTGTGACGGGATGGTAGACAGTCTGACGGGACGGTAGACGGTATGATGGTATATTATGGATTGGCGGTCCGACGATAGGGTACACCGTGCCACGGTATGACTGGATGGTCGACGGAGTGATTGTAAGATGGCATGATGGTGCAACTGGATGGTAGACGTCATGACTGGCTCGTAGCAGGTATGAACATGTGATAAGTGTGACGATGCGATGGGATGGTAGACGGTATGCCAGGACAATAGACGGTACGGAGGTATGATATGGATGAGAGTGTGGAGGTATCACGCGATGATAGATGGTATCATAGACGGTACACAGGTATGATGGGGATGACGGCGATCAACCAATTCACCCGGCGCCAGACAGATACACAATCAACAAACAAACCGACCAATCAATCAACCACTTGATCACTCAACCAATCAACCAACGAATTAACCAATCGCCCACCCAATCAACGGACAAATCAACCGGCGATAAAAATGAAGGCATGCATAGCAGAGAGGAGGGGGGGGAGAAGAGTGCCCTCCACGTGACCGCGGATCTGAGCCACGAAAGGAACGTCTGTATAGCTGGAAGATGTAGGGTAACAGGAATGGGAAAACAAAACACCATATAAACCGGCCGATTGACCGTCCCACAAAAAACTAAGAGCCAATCAACAGTATCCCGTCACCCAACACCCTATACCCCCAACCACCAACCACAGCGCCCCGGTTCCTCGCAATCACACGCAACCGCTACAGACAGACTGAGGCAATGGGCTCACTCACCAGCAGGGTTACCTCCAGGCTTTGCCGCACGTCGTGCTCCCTGTGTTCAGTCTTTGCACGTGCCGCGAACCTTTGAACGAAGACACAACAGTAAGTGAAGAACAAAAAAGCACCAAAAGAGACGACGACGGGGGGGACGAATCAAACAAAAGAAAAAAACGTGGGACATAAACTACGCGCACCAAGACGTACCAGGTATCACCCCGCTTGCAAATTTGAGTATTAACCACTGAATCGGTCGAACTCACGGCTGCCGCATTAGTACCGTAATAATTTCATACAATCAGGTTTTCTCCGGGTGGAGGAGGGGGGTTGGGCCATCAGGATGGGGCATTAACCAGCCTACTCTTTTGGGAACTATCTACTTGGATTTAGTATGGGCTAATCATACCTTAACATGGTGAACCCCCGAGATGGCGTAGGAGTACATTAGGCGGGCTAGGCTTAGCACCCCGGGGATTTAGTATGGGCAAATTTTGATTTTAGTGCAGTAGGTACCAGGTATTGCATAGTTTTTGTAGTACATAGAAATCAGAATCCTCGATAGGCCCTACAACCAGGCATCCCTCTATGTTTAGACGTCAACTTGTGTTCTTCTCTTCCCATTGAATACCTTCGCCCTTCTTTTCTCTCTCCCTCCTATAGTCGTAACTCAGACCCAGGGTCACAGTATAGCAGGCTCACCTCCCCCCCCTCTTCCTCACGACGTGCCTTCATTTTTATCGCGAGAAGACTTCAGCCCTTTTTCCTCCCTCGTCGACTCGCCTCGAATTGCGCCTACCCACGCTATACACACGCTCTCAGCAGTTCATTCCTTTTTTCTTTTTTTCAAGTGAATTCACAAACCCACTACCGTGGGAACAGAAGTCGCGAAATGGACACTATAATAGCAGCAGCATTCGAGGGTACCGCTAGATCACAGGGGCGAGCGGCTAAACCATATTTGGTCCTGATTACTGCTGGTATGCCCCCTCGTAATAGTGGAAGGGAAAAATTACAGGAAAACTACAGCATGAGGACCCCTCGGGTAGCCTATGTAGGAAGGCAGCGGCGTCGAAGCAAAGCAAAGAAAACCGAAATACAGGACCAGAGGGAATCAGAGGGGATAAGGGAGAGATGGGCGGGGAACGGGAGGGGGAGGGGGGTGACTCACGTAAGGCGTTTATGCTCCTTGTTCAGCCTTTCGTACAACTCGAGGTCCCTCGTCAGGTGCTGGGCGTACACCTGCACCAAACAACCGAGCGACGTAACACCAAAAATGTGGCAAAAGAACAAAGCAGCAAAGGGAGATAACCAAGCACGCAGGTGACAAAGCAGCAAAACAAAGCAAGAAAACAATAAGACGAAAAGAACCCAACGGCTTACACCCAACAGCAAACACAGTACGTACCTGGTACGGAATTTTAGCGTAATGCATGAAATACCTGGTAGTTTGGTAGTATGGTCTGGTTTTGGTATGGGCAACAGCAAAAAACGTCTCGTACGCTGTAGAAGAATCTTTCGGAAAGCTTTGTGCAGTCATCTTACCACCATCGCTACCACAACCACCACCGCCACCACCACCACCGCTACCCCTATCGACCACCACTACCACCACCGCCACTACCATCACCATCGCCATCACCACTACCACCGCCTCCCCCCCCATACACTACATACCGGTTCGGTTGGCGTCGGTTGGCAACGACACTGTAAAACATGCTGCACACTACTTGAGCTAAACAACCAGGGTGCCGTTTGTTTTTGTTTTGTTTTTGGGCGGTCGGTCACAGCTGGTGGTCCAGTTAGATCATTGGTGCGGTGGGGAACCTTTACTCCGCACAAGGGGAATGATCATATCATGTACCGGAAGTGTTTGTGGTAAGGCACCCAAGAGGCAATTACATAGTATTCCCACTGCTGTCTCTGGGAGTGGCCACACCGGAAATGAAATTCACTCAATGAAGCTGTCATCCATATGCAAGTCTGCCTCACCAGCGGTTCTTCATAGGATACAGCTCACCCTCCATGCGACTCGTCACACACCTCACGACGCTTCGCGCTTGATGCAAGCGATGTCTGCCTGGTTGGTGAAAACCCGACATGCTCCGTCCCGGCCTTGCAGGGATGCGAGGGTCTATGGTCATACGACTACGAGTACGGCCATGCATGATATCGAGCACACCTCCCAACCCCCATTATCCCCTACGACCGCCACGACGACCCCTCCACCCCCCCCCCCACCACCACCGAAGGTTGTCTTACCCTGTACTCCGGCATGGATTCCACCGCCACCGTTCTGACGTCAGGTCCTGGGGTGGGCGGATCGGGCGGCTCCAGGGTCGTTCTCTGCCGAACAAGGAACAGGGGAAGGGAGGGAGGGAGGGCGGGAGGGGCAATGGTGATGCTTAGTCTAGTGATGGCGATGGCAAGGAGGACGACGATTTACGGCGGTGGTGATCGTGATGCTGATAATGGTTGATGTTGGTGGTGGTGATAATGGTTGTCAGGATGTTGGTGATGCTGGTGGCAGCGGTGGCGCTTTTGGTTCTTTCTATCTATTGTCGTCGCCATACTCTTTCAGCCCCCTCACTTTTCGCAAGTCAGATCTGGGGTCACACACGAAGCGGGTACTCTTCCCCTCCCCCCCATATGCGGTGCATGCCTTCATTTGTATGACGGGAAAGAGCTCAACATTTTCTTCTCCTCGTCAACTCGCATGAAAATTGTGCATACACAAAAACTAGGCGGTTTCTGCAATCAAAATTTTGACCACAATTGTAAAAAAATGCTTGTCGGGGGGACTGGAACTCGCAAAATTGACCTCACGTGTTACCGTGAAACACGCGAAAAATGACGACGACAACAACAACACAACACAACCCCTCCAACGAAATCCCAAGCTGACTTTCTCGACAACAGGAAGAGCGCAAAAACGCCAAAGAGATGCGACTATTCGTACTGAAATATCTCGACGGGATCTTCCCAAAGCCACCATCGTATATATGCGTGTCTCCTTCTTTTGGAGAAAATCGGCACGGAAAAAACAATCCAGCGGTGGTGTTATCCTATAGCCGTGTGATGAGGTAGTTTGCGAGATTTTAACCACAAGACCACCCGGCGGCGCACCGGCTGGCGAGAATTAAGGTATAACTGTCACGGTAATTACGTCAGGGACTGCAGTACGTCGGTGACTGCCACGGTAACGGCTTCGGTAACCACCTCCGCGCTTTGCCTCCAAAACAACATGTCTAACCACCCGCCTCCGTAACTAACTGGGTCCGGAACTACTTCATCGGTAACTGTCTAATCGGTAACTGTCTCATCAGCAGCTACTGTAACTCATCGGTAGCTACCTCATTAATAGCTACCTCACCGGTCCTCATCGGCAACTACCTCATCGGTAACTACCTACGGTACCTCGGTAACTACCTGCCTCGGTAAATACATCATCGATTACGGAACTACTGTAAGTATTGCCTCGGTAACTATCTGATCGGTAACTACCAACCAGAACTGTCTTGGCAACTACTTCACCAATATTAACCTCATCGGTAACTACCTCATCGGTAACTATTTCATCGGTAATTATATAATCGGTAACTGTCTCGGTAACTACTAGGGCTGCGATTCTTCTGATTATAAATTGATTACTATTAATAGGGTGCTACGCTTCTTCTAGCAGCCTCCCTGACCTCTTTGCGTCACTTGTATTCTGTTTCATTCCAGATTTCTTTAGTTTTTTTTCACTGTATTTTCGTTCTTATTTTCTGGTCTGGCTTGTGTTATTGTGTTCTCGTACCCGGTACGTTGGCATTTCACTTGCTTCACTCAATTCATTTGCGATTATTTGTGTTTTTTTTTTTTTTTTTTCCTTCTCACAGTCTGTGACCACAGAACTATTATCTCTCTAGGATAAGGAATCAGGACGGACACCGAATGTACTGGTGTGGTTGGGTAGAAAAAACGGTACAACGTGAAGGCAACGCACACAGTTAGGAGCGTGCGGATATTTGTGAGGCTCTGCGTTTTGCAACTATCTGGCTTGACCTGCTTGCGGCTCAACGTCTGTTTCTTATTGATGAAAAGCTAAATCAGGTGGTGGGCTTACTTCGTCACCTAACTAATACCTACTATGAACAACTGTAGTGGCTGTGAAAGTCCAGCCAACTCACACACAGCCCCAGTACACCACTACTGCTGTATCGGGAAAATGTTATCGGAAAAAATACCTCATCGGTAACCCCATAATTACCTGGTTGGCATGGTCGACAAAAAACGCGGTGAAGGTGGCACGGTCTACCCTCGCCTCCCACCCAAACGGCAACTCGTGATGACATGCCTGCAACAGGTAAAGCGGCAAGGGGAAGTGGCGGCAGCAAGCGGCCCGACCCGCGCCAGTGTATTGGAGAATGGGAGGGGATGGCGGGGGGGGGGGGGGGGGATTGTTTTTTTGTGCGATCGGGCAGGCGAAGACACCAATGGATGCATCATTTGTTTTGAGCAGCAAGTGTGGGCGACGGGTTTTGCAAAATTCGGCGCACTTTGTCCGCGGGTGTGTGGTACCTTCGCATTGGGTAGCAACAGCTACCAGGCAGCAAACCTTGCGTCGACCGCAACACCCCTACTGGGACGAACTACTTGCGTCGACCCTACCGCGTCAAACCTACTGTAATATCTGGTAGTCTACAAGCTACCGCAACAACTCTGCTGTAACAAAAACCTGCTGTAAACGAGGCAAACCCAATAGCAACAACCCTACTGCAGCACGAATAAACCTACTGTACCAAAACCTACTGCAACGAACCGGCCTTGCATTGACTACTCTGCGTACTGCATAACATTGTCGTATATCTGTGGTGTAGTTTTGTGAACACAGAACTTGTGTCTCTCTAGGGTTTGAAGAGTCGCCACGGACACTGGTTGTGTTTGGTGTCGACGGGTAGAAGGAACGGTTTAATGTGAAGAACTCACACACCAAAAGCATCAACCGAAACAACCCCCAATCCTCCAGAACAAGACGCGGAGCTAACCCGACGCAACAACCGTGCGCATTAAACCTACTGTACCAAACCTACTGCAACGAACCTGCTGTGCCGAGAACACCAACCGAAACAACCCCCAATCTTCCAAAAGAAGACACGGAGCGAACCCAATGTAACAACACCCTACTGCGCAATAATCCTACTGTACCAAAGCCTACTGCAACGAACCTACCGTACCAGCCGGAAAAACCCCCAAACCCCCGGAAAAAGACGCGGGACCTGCCCGCAGACAGGCAGGCAGACAGGCAGGCAGGCCCCACCCTTGCAACAACGAGAGTCACACAGCAAGGCTGGCAAGCATCAAGGCGGGCACTCACGGTAATGAGTTGCCTGAGGAGTTGGAGGGACCTGTTGACGGACTCCCTGAGCTCCAGCATTTGGAGGTTGACCGCCTCCACGCGCATGGTCAGCTCCAGGGTGGTCTGCCTCAGGGCGTTCGACACCTGAGACTGAAGGGCCACAGGTCGCACCCTGATCCGTCCCCAGGAAACCAAAACGAAGACAACAGAAAAAAGAGGAATGAAGCAATGATACTGATAATCAACAGGACTCTTGTGAATAGCAGCCAATTTAGTCGATTTCAATCGTACCAGTGTATCCTACTCAATCCACATCGGAGTCGGAATCGGAATCGGAATCGAAAAAATGGATGCGACTGCTTTGTTGCGATTTATTCTAAACGTGTTTTACCGGCTGTATTCCTCCCCCTCACAACACACCCAGGGGGGGTGTGCTCGATATCATGCATGGTCGTAGTCGTATGACCATAGACCCTCGCATCCCTACAAAACCGGCTGGGGGGGGTGGGGGGGGGCTTTGCTCCACTCATTGAGATTCAATCGAAAGTCAAGCAGAAGAGGCAGATTCATTGAATAAAATCGGCCAATCGGCTTCTTCACCGAAACCGAAGTACCCACTCCGTTAGTGGGTACAGCAAATGAGGAATAGCAGCGCTAGCTGCTAGCCTGACAGCTACGGTGGGTATAGTAGTGCCTTGTGCTTGTGCAGTCTGCTACTCCGCTCCAACGTGCTCTCTTTCTCTCTCTCTCTCTCTCTCTCTCTCTCTCTCTCTCTCTCTCTCTCTCTCTCTCTCTCTCTCTCTCTCTCTCTCTCTCAGGGTAAACAGGGGGATAGGTCGCGCTGTTGAGAACAGTCTACAAAAGCCAATAATTCTCTACGAAACAAAAATAATCATACCAATATTGTGTCGTCCTCATATATCTCCCATTTTTTTATAGGACTGCACTCCCATTGTGGGTTTGTACACACCACTCTGCCCCTGAACATAGGGATATTTTTTATTGAAAATTAGTATAAAAACACTCCTTAAATTCACGGACAGAGTGGAACACTGCAGTAGCAAAGGAAAATCGCAGTAAATTTCGCACTCCGCTTTAGAGCCCATCTTAACGGAGAACACTAAATTTCGTTCACAATCAGTGTATGTAAATTAGATTAGAAAAAATAAAAATCTAGTCAAATTGAAAGAACCGAAAGTCCCCGATAAGATGGGCCCTTACATCAAATTAGAAAAAAAAAAATCAAGTCTGATTGAAAGAGCCCAAAGTCCCCGTTAAGATGGGCCCTTACAGCCCCAAAGAACATAACAATCTTCATTTTTGTTTGTTCCTTCTGTTTTTCACGGGCTCCCTCCCCCCCCCCCACAGTTAGCTCGCGACCCGCCCCCCCCCCCCACGCCCTTCCTTCCCGCCCCCCCCCCCCCCCCCCTTTTTTTTTCCTCTCTCTCTCTCAAGTCCCAAAAGGCGGTATTACTGTGGGACATAGTTATCAGGACCAAATATGCTTGATAAAAATACCGGAATATATACGTTTTTGTGTACATGATGGTTCCTGACTATTTCGGTCCCCCGCAGTAGTTTCTACCACCTTAGGACGGAAAAGTGATCACCCTTTGATATGTCGTACCTTTTTTCTCTTTTTCTGATCGGGTGTACGTACATATATTAATAGTACGTATCACCACGGCTATGTTCCTTGTGCGATTGGGTTGCAAGTGATACGGGATGGTACTGTACCACGGCTCGGCAGTACCGTTCCCTTGAGTACTGCGTGGTACTACCTGCGCCCATCATCTTGGTGCTTGTTTCTTCCACCTGGGACGCTTCTTTTTTTTTTGGGGGGGGGGGGGGGGCGTTCGGTGGCCACGGGCGATGATCTCTCAGGGAGATGAGATGAGCTGTGATGAAATGTGAGAACATCACCTCGTCAACATGACTGACATCAGAGTCTAAACGTGTACAGACATCAGAGTCTAAACGTGTACAGCAATATTACGGGGGGACCATAGTAAACGGGACCAAATATGGTTTAGAAAAAATAGGTAAATATATAGGTTTTTGCCTGTACCGTAGGTCCTATTTACTATGGCCCTCCGTAATAGTAGTACCTACCAGGTTTATTTTTTTGGCCAGGGCGGTAACCAAGTTGGACTCACTGTGTACCGACGTTGCCCGCTCCGACCCGTGCCATGGAAGGGTTGTACCTCCCCGCGTTACCTGAACCAATCAAAGCAAAATATAAGACAGGACAGGACAGGACAGGACAGGACAGGACAGGACAGGACGGACAAAATAAACATGCAGTGTACGACAGACAAAACAAACCGCCGGTTACCACGAAATACAAACTACCAAGCATGTGAGCACCAATGCAGGCTCTCCCGTACAAATACTTTTGGTGCAAACGCCCCATAAACCACACCGGCATTTTTTTTTTTTTTCTTCCGAACGTACGATACGTGTTCTTTTACATGCATTGAAGCACGTGGTATTGCCCCTCCTGTTTTGCACGTATCATACGCACACAGCAAAACGCGACATTCACGCAGCTACGAGGGTAACTATTAGAGGGGACCATAGCATTCAAAACCCATCATACACACAAAAACCTGTATATTCCAGTATTTTTACTAAGCATATTCGGTCGTGATTACTGTGCTCCCCGGTGGTAGTACAATACTTACCGGCATGTTCCGGCATGTACTTACTGCAGCAGCACGCTGCGATCATGAAATCGAAGCGGCAACAGGAATAAAAAAGAAAGAAGGAAAAAAAAAAAAAGCAAGCACGCACGCACGCACACACGAAAAACAAGCAAAACACGCTTCCGCACCGTCTAGAAACCCCTCGTCCAAGATGCGCGACACGATGTTGTCCACCGCAACGTTGGATGGTGCAGTCACCAGAATGTGGGGGGCAAAGTTCTCTGAATTGTGGGAGGCGTTGTTATTGGCGGAACCGGCAGGCGCGAGCGGGGGGGGGGGGGGGGGGGGGGGGGGGGGGGGGGGGGGGGGGGGGGGGGGGGGGGGGGGGGACATAACCGAAACCGAAAGAGGATTGTATCGAGAAGGAGAATGAGAGAAGGGGGGGAGGTGGGGGGGAAGGGAGCGGGGGAGCGTTGGGCGGAGAGGGTGGGGAGGGTGGGGGGGAGGGGGGAGGGAGCAGGGGAGGGGCGGAGGAAAAGAGGCAGGCGGGAGGGGGGGGGGCGGTTGGGGGGTACTCCCGTCATCCATGACCGTCGTCGTATGATCATAGACCCTCGCATTCGTACAAGGCCGGGGTGGAGCACTTCGGGTTTTCACCAACCAGGCAGGCATTGGCGGTGGCAAGATGTATGAAAAAAACACTGGTCGGCAACGCGCAGCATCAAAATGCTGTGGTCGCCTTGACTTAGCGCCAAACAATCCCAGCACCACATTAAAAAAAACACCAACAACCAATAACAGCACGGACAATACCACCCACATCAACAATCAGTACATACCGAGGTACCCAGCTAGCTACGGTCAATACTACTGTAGAGCTACTGCCAACTTAAAATTAAAATTCACCTCAATTCCATTCGATGTTCAGTGTTCGATGGTACTGTAGGCTACTGTCACCTCTACGGTAGGCTACTGTCACCACTACGATAGGCTACTGTCACCTCTACTGTAGGCTACTGTCACCACTACTGTAAGCTACTGTCATCTCTACTGTACGCTGCTGTACTCACTGAGATTTTCCCAGGCGGTCGGAGATTTCTCCGGCGAGACTCTAGCAAGGTTGAGGAGCTTGTCGATAACAACATACAGTAGAGCTACTGCCAATACCACTGTCGACACCGCAGGCAACACAACTCTTGGCCACTGTACAAAGACGGCAAGTCCTCGGGGAAGACGACTAAATACAGCCAGCAGCATACGAACATAAATTTATAGACGAACTCCTACTGATAAAGCCAGCCAAACAACGTATAAACATAAATACACGTACCAGGCAAAGACTGAAAGCTCCTGATGAAGCTCCTGCCGAGAAAGCTACTATCACGACTAATGTCAAGACTACTGTCAAGACTACTGCCAACACCACTGGGGGGGGGGCTGCTGTACTCACTGAGCTTTCCCCAGGCTGCAGAGGTGCCCCCGCGCAAATTGTCAATGTGAACGTACCCAAGACAATCTACCGTCAGGGCTACTGTAGGCTACTGCTAACTCTGCTGTAGGCTACCGTCTGAGGATGTTGAGGAGCTCGTCAATACGAACTTACGTAAGGCAACTGCCCAAGCTACGTCTGTAGGTTTCTGTTCACACCACAGTAGGCTACAGTACTCACTGAGCCTTTCACACCACAGTAGACTACTGTACTCACTGAGCTTTTCACACCACAGTAGGCTACTGCACTCACTGAGCCTTTCACACCACAATAGGCTACTGTACTCACTGAGCTTTTCACACCACAGTAGGCTACTGTGCTCACTGAGCTTTTCACACCACAGTAGGCTACTGTGCTCACTATGCTTTTCACACCACAGTAGGTTACTGCACTCACTGAGCTTTTCAAAACCACATCAGGCTACCGTACTCACTGAGCTTTTCCCAGGCGGCAGGCGTTTCCTCGGGCGAGACTCTGGCGAGGTTGAGAAGCTTGTCGTAGTAGCGGTTGTACTCCCGCTGGTGGAGGGCGTTAAGGAGGGCCTTCAAAGTCGTCGTCTTTCCCGTCCCTGGTTCACCGTAAGCATTTACAGACAAATTTCTTATGTTGCTGTTGGCGTGTTTGGTTGCGGTGGAGTTGGTTCTGGTGCTGTTGGTGGTGGTGGTGATGATGGCGTTGTTGTTGTTCTTCTTGTTGTTTGTTGCCGCTGCTTCGGCTGCTGTCTACGTACAAGTCGCGTTCAAAATTAGTGAACACAAAAACGAAAACAAAAAACAGAAGAAGCAGACCAGAACACAACAGAAAATGAAACAAAACTAAACAAAAACGAAAGAAAAAAAAAACAAAAAACAAAAACAGAAAAATAAAACGGCACAGGACACATCCACGTAGCCGCCCTCGACCGCATGACCTACATTTCAAGTGTACGTACGACAGCAGTAGTACAGAAACGAAAAGCACAAGCCGTCCACACCTGGGGGGCCCTTGATGAGCGTGAAGCCCTGGCTGTTGGCTCCCTCGTGAATGGCCTGCTTCTGAGAACTGCGCAAAGCCCGCCAAAAAACGAAACAAACAAACAAATCGAAACAACATACAAAAACAAAGCAAACAGAAAAAACAACGGAACAAAAGATTGCAGAAACGATAATCGCCAGGCATACCGAGGGCGGGCGGCAGGGTGGGATGGGGGGGGGGGGTAGGGAGGTAGGGGTAGGGCAAGGAGGGAGGGGGGGGGGGGGGGGGGGGGGGTAGAAGGAAGGAGAGAGGGGGGGGGGGGGTAAGGGTAAGGCGGAGAAGGCATCAGTGGGGGGGGGGGAGGGTCACGGTTGAGGCGGCGGCAAAGAAAGAGGGATAGGGGTCGGGGGTGTACACATGATCATGCATGGCCGTAGTCGTATGACCATAGACCCTCGCATCCCTACAAGGCCGGGACGGAGCGCGTGGGGTGTTCACCGACCAGACCAGGCAGGGGGGGGGGGGGGGGTCACACGTCGTCTTGTGTAAACATCCCTGCTATCACAGGTACTAAACAACACCGACAACACCTACATGACTGCAAAATCAGCAACGAAGACGGACTGGAAACAGCAACAGCAACATTACAACAACAGCAACAGTAGCAACGACAACACCAACACCAACACCACCATCACCATCACCGCCACCGCCAACATCACCATCACCACCGAAAGCAGCAGCAGCAGCAGCATCAAAACACATGCACGAACTACCGCCGTACAACACTCTTCGGGCAGCACCCACCTGTTGAACTTTTTCTCCAGCCACTCCACAAAAGGACCTCCGAGGCTGTCCCCGAGCTTCCCGGCAGACTGGTTCGGGCGGCGATGGTGGCGGGGAGCGGCAGCGAAATCACGAGACCACCAACAACAACAAAAAGAGTGTACGTATAGCTGTCGCTAGAAACTCGCGCAGCCAGGATACTTGGTACCTGCTGCCGTCAACTTGTCCGTTTTTGGTGTTGGTGGACAGCATCTCGATTTTTTGGAGTGGTGAATGAAGAATGCACGGAAAACACACACACAGACACACGCGCGCCACATTTTTTTTTTGAGTCCCACGCAGGGGGGGTACTGAGATCAAGTAAACAAAATGAAGAGAAAAAAAAGGTTTATTTCATTTCTGACAAAAAAAATCCCAACCCGCTATTTTGTTTTCAAGTCCGACATGGTGGCGAGTGTGCCACCGTTTTCTCATTTTTTCGTGCACCCTTGGGTGGATGGTTCATTTGTTTTTATCGCGGTCGGTCGGTCGGTCGGTCGGTGGGTGGGTCAGTCCGGCGTCATAGTGATTTTGAATTAAGGGGGTCCTTTAGTTTTTCGTTCGGCCGAAAATTAGAAACTACACTTAGAATCATACCTTCCTAAACAAATCAATAACACTCAATCAATCTATAAATATTTGTGGTTTCAACATGTTGCAACATCATATCAATATCCCTTGTTCGGGTTATGTAGTATCAGTGCGCAGAATGATTATTTAAAATTGTCCTGTTGACCCGGGCAGCATCCAGGGGAGCCGCTGGCCTATATCTTTGACAAGGAATCACATATAGAATACGCGCGCTCGGTTTATCACAATACTTGTAAAATTCGGTAAAAATGGAATATAGACGAGGCGTATCACGCAGCTTGCAAAGTTGAGTATCAACTATTTAATCAGTCGAACTAACAGCTGACGTATTTCAAAATTTATAAAAAAAAAAAAAAACTCGTATTCGCTCTTAATAAACCCACAGCAACAAAAGGATCAGGAAGAACAACCCTCAGATACCGGACTTCGCGTCGGGTGGCTGAGGGAGAGGGACACAAACAGACCATTCCCCGGAGAAGAAACGCTCACATACTCAATTTACGGAAACCCTCAACCAGGGGACACAAACGGTCCGTCCCCGGAGGAAAACCTTTCATCCACATACAGAAAATCCCAGGTATAATATAGCATAGCTGTCGCTGAAGCATGAAACCCGCCGAGCAGGGTATAGTTAACTGTCGCCAACTTGTGCGCGTTGGTGGGCGGTGGACGGTCGGACGGTCACTTCGGCAAAAAAAAAAAAAAAAACGCGAGGGGGATTCCTCGTTTCTGGTGTCGTGCGCCAACAAGAAACTCTCGCGTCGTAGCCAAGGACCGCTCGGGTATAATATCAACGCGGAAAACAAAAAAACGAGCTTTACCGGGTACAATTTTTCCGCACATATAATATACCCAACCCTTAATACGTACGATACGACAAGGAAAACAATACTCACCCCACCACCCTGGGCCTCTCTGAGCTTGAAAATTTCTTCGTACCACTCTAGTCGGCAACATGAACCCTATTTGGTATTCAACATCACAGTCCGAACGGGGACAATATTCGCGGACAAAAAGTAGCGCAAAGCATGAACAGGCTTGCTATATAAATAAACACTTACCTCAAAAACCCTAACCCCAACTGCCTAATAGGAAGTTTCTCGAAAAAATCCTGCTTCTCGGAAATTTCTTTTGTTTTCTTGTTCGTCGGAATGAAGATGTAATGAGGAGTGATTTATAGCGTGGACGGTCAACCATCTCGTCGAACCCGTGGCCCTCATCTCTCTTTTATGCCCCCCCCCCCCCCCCCCCCCTATATTAAATCAATTCATTGATGCTGTCATCCATACGCAAGAAAATCCGCCTTGTAGGATGCAGCTCACCCTTCATGCGACTCGCCCAACACCTGACGGCGCTTCGCGCTTGGTGCAAGCAATGTCTGCCTGGTCGGTGAAAACCCGACGTGCTCCGTCCCGGCATTGTAGGGATGCGAGGGTCTATGGTCATATGACTACGGTCATGCACGATAATGAGTACACCCCTCCCCCCCCTATATTATATACTCGGCATATATAGGTTGGGTTGGAGTCGGCTGGCGACGACGCTGTAAAACACGCCTCTCACTGCGTGAGCTAGACAGCCAGGGTACCGTTTTTTTTGGGGGGTTTTTTGCGGTTACCACGGCTGGCGGTCAAGTTAGATCATTCTTGTGCGGGGAGAACCTTAACTCCGCACAAGGGGGATGATCGTATCACGTAGTGTTCAAGGTAAGGCACCCACGAGGCAGTTACATAGTAAACCCATTGCTGTCTCTGGAAGTGGCCATACCCCAGAAATTAAATAAATCCATTGATGCTGTCATCCGTATGCAAGAATCCGCCTCACAAGCGATTCTTAGTAGGATGCAGCTCACCCTTCATACGACTCGCCCAACACCTCACGGCGCTTCGCGCTTGGTGCAAGCAATGTCTGCCTGGTTGGTGAAAACCCGACATGCTCCGTCCCGGCATTGTAGAGATGCGAGGGTCTATGGTCATACGACTACGGCCATGCATGATAATGAGTACCCCCCCCCCCCCCCCCCCCCCCCCCCCCCCCGGGGACGCCGGCTGCGGCCGCCGCCGTCACCGCCGTCCCCCCCCCCCCGTCCCGTTTGAGCGATGCATTCCGGTGTGTGGCGTCATTGGGTTTGAAAAAAAAAAGGTTTCACTTTTTGAAGGCGTGTTTATTGATAGCTCGTACCTGGTATATGTGGTACACAAAGTCGAAAAGCTAACTACCCTATGAAACCCTAACCCCCGACCGCCAAGTAATTTTCTCGGAAAATATGGGTGTGGTGAGGAGCGCGTGTGGACTATCAACCATTCTGTCGCTGACAAAATTTCCAGAATTGTAAGTGTGGTGAGGACTTAGTGTGGACTGTCAACCATTCTGTCGCAGAAAAAAATCTCGGAATTCATATGTAACGAGGAGTTAGTGCGGATCATCAACCATTATGTCGCTGATTTTTTTTCTCGGGAAAGGTAGGTGTGGTGAGGAGCTAGCGCGGGACTATCAAGCATTACGTCGCTGACAATTTTCTCGGAAATAATACGTAACGAGGAGTTAGTGTGGACCGGCAACCATTCTGTCGACGACAAATTTCTCGGAAATAACACGTATCGAAAGGTTAGGATAGACTATCAACTATTCTGTCGCTCAATAATATTCTCCGAATGAAGATGCAACGAGGAGTTTTTTTTTGTTTTTTTTTGTGGGAAATATAACTCACCCCCCCACCAGGCTTTCCGGAGAGCAAGTTTTTCCTCAGCATTACCCTGCCCAGACCCGTGACAGAGTCGTACTCCCTCAGGTTGGGTCTAAGGGAACCGAGCGACATGCAAAACATCCGGAAGTCCTTCGGTCGATGCCGCTTCACCATGTCGGAGCTGGTCCATGAAAAAAAATACCGATACGTAACAAAAAAAAAACGGAAACGGATCCCAACACGCGATGATCGCGGAGTGGTAGAGAGGTTCCGGGTTTCCAACGGCAGGCGGGCGGGGGCGGGGGGAGGGTACTCATGTCATGCATGGCCGTAGTCGCGGGGGCGGCTTTGTCATCATGGCAGAGGCGGTTTGCATCGAAAACGAACGGGATCGATGCGTGCTCGGTCCTAGGCGTCAAAACATGGAACAGGAACCCCCCCCCCCCCCCCCACCCCCCCCCGAGAAAAAAACAAAAAATAACAACCGAAACCATTTGTTTTTAAACAACACACAAACAAACAGACAAACACACACAAATAAACAAAAACAATACAATCTAACGAACAACCACAGCAGCCCAAGTCACACCAACCGAACCCCAACCGAAACCAAACCATAACACACACGCATTCAACGCAAAAGCTAGTAAATTGAGCCTCCCTACTCCTCCCCCCCCCTCTCCCTCCCTCCTGCCATGCTGCTCAGGTCTCCCCTCCCCCCATCCTGTCATCTTCCCCCCCCTACTCTCCCTCCCCCCCCCCCCCCCCAGATCAACTCACTCTTCTTGCGACTTGCCAAAATACCTCACGGCGCTTCACGCTTGGTGCAAGCAATGCCTGCCTGGTGGGTGAATACTCGACGTGCTCCGTCCAGGTATTGTAGAGATGCGAGGGTTTATGGTCGTACGACTACGACCATGCATGATAATGAGTACACCCCCCCCCCCCCCTCCCTCCCTCCCCTGCCCAAACCAACCCCGCCCTCTCTCACCTTACTCGGAGAGCCAAGCCGTTTCTCGTCCTCGTGCCTGAAGAAACAACACCCAAAAATCCCTGCGGGCTCTATGTTGTTGTTGTTGTTGTTGTTGTTGGCACATTCGTATCATGCGGATAGAGATAGAGGGACAGACAGACAGACAGGTTAGATGTATCAGGTATGCCGGTATTCGACAGACAGAGAGGAAGATACATTAGACACCTAGATAGATAGATAGATAGATATAGATAGGTATACATAAATAGATAGATGTAGATATGTATATAGATATGTATGTATAGATAGATAGATAGATAGGTAAATAGATAGACAGATAGATATATAGATAGGTATATAGATAGACAGATAGATAGATAGATCCCGGTAGATAGATAGATAGACAGATAGATACCGGTAGACAAATAGATAGCTATAAAATAGACGCGGTATCGACGGTCAGGGACACCACGTAAAATTACAAATGACAAATATTACTACAGAAGTACCATGTACCAAATTAGTTTTTTTTCTCACAATACCTCTACTTTTCTCCTACGGTCGCTGGTCTTTTTCTCACGCTCTCGGCCGCGGCGCACAAAGGGGGCTCGCGTGTACACCAGGGCGCAAGTGTGGGTCCCGGCCGGGCTCCGTGGCGCGTGCTCTGGGCGTTCCAAGTCGCGAAATCCCGCAAGTAATCGCGGGGAGGCCTTCCGCCCAGCTACAGCCGAGCAAGCCCATGGAAACCCCGATTGTCATGTTTCCAGTTGTGTTTTTCACCAGACTGCTGCTTGCTGGAGTTTCTCAAGTACCGCTGCAGCCCTCAAAAGGCTACAGAGAGTCACGGTACAAGAGCCGCGCTCTAAACGTTTCTCTTTATTACGGAGGACCATAGTTAACAGGACCTACGGTACACACGAAAACCTATATATTTGCCTATTTTTACCAACAATATTCGGTCCTCTTTACTGTGGTTCCCCGTAATAGTGACAGCCACGAACGGTACTGCAGCGTGTGTGAGAGTGTGCGCGAGAGTGTGTGTGCCCTACGCCGGCTTTCAGCTTTTCTTTTCTTTTTTGCCATCATGCTTAATAAGGGGGGGGGGGGGCATAGTAAACAGGACCTACGGTACACACAAAACCTGTATGTTTCCCTGTTTTAGCTATAACAATATTTGGTCCTATTTACTACGGTTCCCCGTAACCGTATCTGCTACTTTTGTTGTGTACCTGTGCCGGTTTCACGCTGCTGCTGCCGCCGTAACCTTTTTTTGATGCTGTAGCATCCATGGGTACAGGCAGCAGCCGTAGCGGTAGCAGCACTTCCAAGGTCTTATTTTCGTGACACAGCTCACACTGCTGCTGCTGCTGCTGCTGCTGCTGCTGCTGCTTGCTGCTGCTGCTGCTGCTGCCGCAAGCTTTAGCTTTTGATGTTGTAGCATCCAAGGAAGGGTGCAGGCGGCAGTAGCAGTAGCAGTAGCAGTAGCAGCACGTCAAGGTTTTATTCTCGTGACACAACAACCACGAGCGGTGCTACCGCTGCGCTTGTGCGTCTGTGTGCTTACGTGGGCCCGCCATCTCGAACAAACAGCAACATGGACGATTCCAACACGCGCTTGCTCCGAATTTTGAAAAGCACCCGCGCGGCAGAACAACAGGCTTACAGCATCACCAGCGGCATCGATCGATACATCACCAGCGAACGTCACGTGGGCTGATATACATAGGAACGCCTGATCACGTTCCCCCTTTTCAACTCGAGACACCTCCGGGGTTCCGAGTCACCCACACCCCGAAGGGGAGCCTAGTACGGGGGACCATAGTAAATAGGACCCTACGGCACACAATAAAAAAACAATATATTTCACTACTTTTACTACCAACATCTTGTCCTATTTACTACGGTCCCCCGGTAATAGTGTAAATGTACAAAATACGAAAACTATACCGTACGTTCATAATCACACATACTCACATATACATAAAAGCAGGTACAACATCATGAACGAGAAAAAAAATAAAATAAAAAACATTATGCGGTTGTTCAAGCCAGCTGGAGAAGTGGGGGTGTCGACTACAGGGTAGGGGGGGAGGGGTACACATGTCACGCATGGCCGTAGTCGTATGACCTTAGACCCTCGCATCCCTGTATACGATGCCGGGACGGAGCACGTCGGGTAGCTGGGGCGGGGGGGGGGGGGGGGGGGGGGGGAGCAGCATTCGATTCGATTCGATCTTTCGAGGGATGACACTCGAGAAACACAAAACGTGTTGAAATTCTCCCTCCATCCAAACTATTCTAAGCTCCGTGAAAGTTCTCTGATCAGCATGCGAAATGCTGTGCGGCCAGCGGATGAGAGGGGCAAACGCGTTCGACACTCATACAGTAGTAGTGGGTCCCTCTGTGTATAGTGTCGGTTGAGTACTGCCGGCTGCCCGCTGTACAGAGCCTGTGGAATCGCTTCGCACCGTTGGGAGTAAACAGTTGGGCAGTGTGCGGAGTAATTAGTGCCGGTTGCCGCAATAGTGCCTGCATTGTTGGTTGGCGCGCATACCAGCACACTACGTATAGAGGGACCATTTACTGTACGTCGAAAGTTCGGCCTTTTTCACATTCCGAGAAGTCGAAAAAACAAATTGGATCGTGGACACAGATCGGATAGATCATTCCCACTTCATGATCTAAATCTTCCAGAGAAAGATACGTTCTCGGTCTGTATGGTCTAGCCCATGTTGCAGCATGGGAACAAGCATAACCTGCATGATCCAAAATAGCACATGTTTGCCGGGATAAATCTGTGCTACTAATAATACTACTGCTGTAGAGGTCCTGAACTCTCGTAACGGTAGATTAGGATCTATCAAATGGGTGATCTACAAGTAGGTCGTGATCTGTGGCGTCTGATTTTTTTTACGACTTTTTTTTTTTATTTCGATACGTGTATATGCTGAATTTTTTTTTTCGATATTTTTTTCACATTTCGACCTGTCGAAAAGTCTGCGATACGTACCGAAAAAAACTTCTGATATACGCATAACGTCACATTTTGATACGTCAGAAAAAAAAAACGATCCGTGTCGTTTTTTTTTGCGGTATTCTCACATTTCGATATGTCGAAAAAATAGTCGATAATGTGTCGAAAAATACATTCGATGTACGTATAATATCGCACTTTGATACGTCAGAAAAAAAAACGATATGTGTCGTTTTTTTTTTCCGTATGTTTCAAATTTCGATATGTCGAAAAACTTTTGATACGTGCCCAAAAAACTTTCGATACACATATTATATCACATTTTGATACGGCAGAAAAAAAAAAAAAACGACACGTACTCGTATCGGGTTTTTTTTTTCGATACTTCAAATTTCGATATGTCGAAAAAAAAAATCTGTACGAGTATGTGTCGAAAAACTTTTGATATGCCGCTGCATCGTGTTCTTGTCTCATTTTTAAGGATTCCTTTCAGTTTTGCTTTTTTGTTTTTTTTTTTTTTACTTCTTGCTTTCTCGTGTGGGCTTGTTTTGTTGTGTTTTCGTACCCGGCACGTGGGCGTTTCCATCTTGCTTGCTTTCATACTCGTACCTTGATTAATTTCCGACATACTTAGGTTTTTCTCTGTCTTATTGCAGTCCGACCGCAGAAAACCGTATCTCTCTCACGATCAAGACTCACAGGACAGACACTTGGGTGCACCGATTTCGTTAGGTAGAAAGAAGGGTTCGATTCGAAGACAACAAACACCAACACCAACAGCAACAGCACGTCGAAAAAAAAAAAAATCGATACGATATCCAACACAACGAGTACCTACAGCGTAATACACTCGTGAGACACATCGCAGGCAGGGCGACGAGGCGAGAAAAGGGCTGACGTCTTCTCGCGATAAAGATGCAAGGCACGCACCATGCTGGGGAGGGGGGGGGGGGGGGGGGGAGAGAATCTGCTGTTGTGACCTGGGACCTAAGTTACCACTATTACGGGGGGCCATAGTAAATAGGACACAACACTGTAAACAAAAATGGCGAAATATATACGGTAGTAATTTTGTGTGTACCGTAGGTCCTATTTACTATGGTCCCCCGTAACAGGAGGGAGAGAGAAAAGCAGGGCTGTTCACGGGTCACGGCCCGACCCGCGGGTCGGGTTCACGAGGTCTTCAAAGTCTCACCGGTCGGGTCGGGTCGCGTCGCGTCGGGTCAGCACGGACCATACTCGACACGACCAGACCCGACCCCACCCGACCCAACCCGACCCGATCTGCAATATTTGACCCGGTCCGTAAAGAGACCTGGAGAAAAGAAGGGCCGAGATAATAAATAGGGGGGGCGGGAAGTACCTTCGCGCCTTTCCCGCTAATCGCCGTCTGGATGGCATCGTGCTCCGCCATGAACAAAAGGAGCTCGTGCTCGGAGAATGCCTGGGCAAAGCAGCACATCGTTATATGCGAAAAAAAAAGGAGCAGCACGGAAAGATGAAGCGAGAGGGGAACGTCGGAAGCCAGGTACACCCGTGTACAAGGGTGAACACAACACTGGCGGGGAAGGGGACAAGGTGGCAACGGTGGGTCGGCACGGAGGCCGGGACGGAGCACGTCCGGTGTTCACAGACAAGGCAAGACATTGCATGCACCAAGCGCGAAGCGAGACATGAGGTGTTGGGTGAGTCGCATGAAGGGTGAGCTACACCCTACTAAGCACCGCTTGTGAGGCGGGCCTTCTTGCATACATGATATGGATGGCAGCTTCAATGGGTCCATTTATTTTCGGGTGTGGTCACCTCCGGAGACAGCAGTAGGTATACTACCGAACTGCCTCATGGGTACCTTATCGTATACCTGGTACTACGTGATACGATCATTCTCCTTGTGTGGAATCAAAGGTCTCCACCCCGAACAAATGATCTATAACTCGACCGTCCGCCATGGTAACCGCTCAAAAAGAAATGGCACGCTGGTTGTCTAGCTCACGCAGTGGCTGGGCTTGTTTAACTGCGTTGCTGCCAACCGACGCCAACTCAACCTCTATGCCGGTAAAATGCAAGGGGGGGGTGACTTGGGCGCGGGGGGGGGGGGGGGGGGGGCGCACTCAATCCTGCGTGATCCATTAATGAATCCAGGAACATCAAGCCATTAATCAATCCGTAAACTTACTCTACTAATCAGCCCACAAACTCCTCTATAAAGTAACCAACCAACGTGACAGGTCTCAGTTAAGAAAAAGAAACTGCACAAACCAGTAGTCCCTTAATCGCGTGATCTAGATCAGGATTTCATCCAAATATGTGAATCCCTTCAACGAAAAAAAATATAAAAATCACCCCAAAATAAAGCCAACCTACACCCCCCCCCCCCCCCTCTACATCAAGCCTCCGTAAACTAAGCTACCCCCCCCCCCCCCCCCCCCCCCCCCACCTGCGGGCTCCCCCCACTGAAGTTAGCCTTGGTCTTCGTGCCGACCTTGAGCTCTTCAAACTCCGGGTGAATGTCCGTCAGCTTCAGATCATCCACGCTTGACATCATCGCGGAGCCCGCTACCTTCACTCCCATTACCCTTGGGCGTTATGCAGGTGGGGGGGGGGGGGGGGGGGGGGGGGGGGGAGTCAGGGCACGTTTTGTAGTGGGGGGGGATCGGGGCGGGGGGGGGGGGGGGGGGGGGGTAGGGGAGGGTGATGCGTTGTGTAGAGAGGGGGGGGAGGGGGGGGGAGGGGCGGGTACGTGGCGAGAAACGACGAGTTCTGACTACACACGTTATGGGCGCTCGCCGCCGTTACAAGCTGTACGAATGAGGACATCCAAAGCTTCCACACCTCGGACAAATCATGTTCAGATCATTGACTTTACCGCTTCATGAACTGCAGTAGATTTTTCGAGGCCGATCTATTTCCGACCTTGTGTGATCCGGGCGGGACCCGCATACTCTCTGCATGATCCAGCACATAGTTTCCTGGATCGGATCTGTACTATACAGATCCTGTACAACCTTTCGCAACGGCAGCTGAGGAACTAGACGATCTAGGTCATGATCTATCTGTAGATGATCTGTATGATCTGTCCAAGGTGAGAAGGTTCTCCTTTGCCGACGCAGAAAGGCATCTTGCCGTCCGGGGAGAGCGGCAAAAACACAGCAAGTGGGCCGGAGGCAAGCGAGAAACGCTCCGCCGCTTTGCGTCATTGTAGATTGATGTGGGCCGACCAACCCGTCCATCAACCAAATCTACCGAACGAAAAAAAACAAAACAAACAAACAAACAAAAAACTATCAAGGCATTCATCAACCAATCAATGCGTCAGTGAGTCGGTCGATCAGGCAGTCAGTGGGTCAGTTAATCAAGCAATCAGGCAAGCAACCCAGCAATCAATGCCACCCAACCAACCAACCACTCAACAACAGAGTGCTCAGAGACCAAGCCATCGATCAACAATCAATCAGCCAGCCAACCAACTATTACGGGGGACCATAGTTAATAGCATCAAATGTTGTCAGTAAAAATAGGTAAATATATTGGTTTTTATGTATACCATAGGTCCTATTAACTATGGACCCCCGTAATAATCAGCCCATCAACAATCAACAAATCGACCAACTAACCAACCAATCACCCACCAATCGAGCGGTCAACCAATCAATGTGCCAATCAACCAACCAATCAAGCAAGCAACCAGTCAATCAATCAACCAGCCAAATCAACAATTTCTCAAGTTGCATCATCATCTCACACGCGTAAAAAAATCCACCCGCAACGAAACCAGCCCCCCGCCCCGACGCCACACCTACCGCCTACACAACCCATAAAACTGATTCAAAATACCAAGGAATATTCACCGTTCACATTATATATAGCCGGCCTCACATTTGCTTCTGCCACCCATCCGAGCCGCACAGCTCGCTTAGGGTCTGCGCCCTCACCTCCCTCACCAGGAGGGGGGTCCATACCTGAAAAAAAATACCAGGGGTTTTGTAACAGCAAAAGGCGTTCATTTTTTATCTACCGGTAACTCCTTACTCATCCCCATTGTCGCAGCAGGGGATCCAATTTAAAACTTGTGACAAACTGCTTGGAAGTGACGTGGGAAAAATAGGCAGATGGGCCCAAAATCTACGTAGGACATGGGGGTGGGCGGGGGCAGGGATGGGGGGTGGGGTGAGATGGGCGGGGGAGGGGGCGGGGGGGGGGCACTCATGATCATGCATGGCCGTAGTCGTATTGACCATAGACCCTCACATTCCTCGGGGGACGGGGGGGGGAAAGCAAAGTGGAACTCCATACCTAGAGAACAGTAAGCGCGACGGCTGTCGAAATATTATTTAGATGGGGCGGTGGGGAGGGGGGGGAGAGCTGGCCTGTGCGCCTAAGAACTGCAGGCGTTACGATGTACTTCGATTTTTTCTACGAGGGGGCGGAGGGGGGGGGGGGTACTCAATGTCATCCACGGCCGTAGTCGTATGACCAACGACCAAAGACCCTCGCACTCCAACAACCCCGGGACGGAGTACGTCGGGCTTCCATCGACCAGGCAGACATCGCTTGCAACAAGCGCGAAGCGTAGTGAGGTGTTGGGGCGAGTCGCATGAAGGGCGACCTGGCTGCACCCTACAAAGAGCCGCTGCTTGCGAAGCGGACATTCTTGCCTATGCATGTCAAGCGTCGAAAAAAAGCGGAGCTGAAGTGGACCTTCGCGGTGACACGTTCTCCACGGAAGGCTTGCGCTCCCACAACGGAAATGACACTCTGGGGATTGGCGAATCCCAAGACATGGCGATGTCGTGTGGGACAGGGTTAGGGGTGTGCCATGCTGCGACTGAGCGGTGATGGTAACAGCGACAACTAAAAAAAAAAAACAACAACAACAACAACAACAACAACAGCAACAACATCGACCACGTCAAGAGCAAGAACATACGCCAGCAAAAAAAAAAAAAGGAGAAAAACATGAGCGAGGCCAAGCTATATAAAAAAAAAAGGGCAAGAGCAGGAGTGAAAATACGAACAAGAGAACACAGACAATAACGACAAAAACAATACGCACCCGCGCGTACTCCTGTGCCGACTGGAAGGAGTTCGGGACGGAGATGTTCGGCAGCCCGCACGCCTCCTCCCACGCGCTCCTGCAAAAGCAAACAAACAAAAAAAGCCCACAGAAATTCGAACAAACAAACAAAAAAAAAAAAGCAAGAAAACAAAAACCCACACGCGAGCAGGCAGGCAGGCAGGCAGGCAGGCAGGCAGGCAGGCAGGCAGGCAGGCAGGCAGGCGGGGGGGGGGGAGGTGATAGAGAGTCAAGAGGTGCATCCATACCGGCCGTGCGAGAGGGGAAGTACGAGATGAACGAAAAATCGGGTGAGCGGAGGAACAGACCACGCCCGCGCGTGCGCATCACAGTGTCGTGGCGGCGGCGGCGGCGGTAGCGGTGGTGTCCCCCTCTCAGCGCACTGAACCTGTGCGCCCCATTGTTTCGGACGTGGGCGTACAACCGTGCACCAGTACGGAGCAGCTGCAGCTGCAGGAGCTGCAACATCAGCACCAGCATCAGCAGACGTCATAAACAGCCGGCGACGGCCGTTTTTCTTCGCCCCTAGCGTACAACTACCACCGCAATAACCACAACTGCTGCTACTACTATTAATACTATCTCTAGTACTAATACGCCTCCTCCTTGTACAACTACTACACCCACAACACCATCGCCACCACCACAGCTATCCCTCCGCCGAATACTATCGCCGCTGCCCTCCCCGACTGCCACTACCCCCCACTGCCCCTCGACCACCCACGACCACTCAATGCCGCCACCACCACCACCACCAGCAGCAGCAGCAGCGCCCTCCCCACCACTCCAACAGCCAACCACCACCACCATCACTAAGCCTTCTACTGCCATCAATATCACTACATCGCCGCCACTACCCCCAACCAACATCATCACCACAACTACCACCACCACCACCACCACCATACACACCCTCTTGACCCCACTACCACTACCCCCACCACCACCTGACCCACCTTTTACCGTTAGCCTCGGCGTGAATCTCCCCGAACATATCCCACTCCACAACCCCCCTGCACGAAGTGGTCCAGCGTGAACGTCTGCACCTCCGCCGCCGTCCTGTGCTTTGCCTGCAACAGCTCCCTTTTCCGTCTCTCCTCCGAACCCTTATCGCCAGCTCCTTTTTTCTTCAAGATTACCGCCGACCCCCCCCCCGTGGAACTCCCCTGTTGACCCCCTCGACCACTAGCAGCAGCAGCAGCAGCAGCTTTGGCGGCAGCAGTGGCGGTAGCGGTAGCGGTAGCGTACTTTCCGTTGCCGCTGCCGCTGCCGCCGCCGCCGCCGCCGGAGTAAGCAGCGGCTCCGTTGGGGTTTCCAGTCGAGAAGTTGGTCGGTCGTCGTCTATCCGGCGCCTTGCTCTTTTGCTGCTCCTGCAGCCACGGCAGCCCCGAGGGCACAAGAAGACGAGGGTTGCATTGCTATATACACGTACTGGGGCTGCAAGAGGAGATACCGGTAGTGTTTGCCACCGGGTCTCGTCTGTGGACACAAGAACGGTACTCGGTACCACTCTGCTGTACCGTGTATTTTTCATAGGGTACTTTTGTCACACCCTCGGGTACAATACCATACGATAGGTGTGTACTGCTGCAGGGTGTCGGCACCTACGTACTGGTAGAGGGGACATAAGAACGGTACTCGGGTACTCGGGTACCCGGGTACTCGGGCACTGGAGTCACGCCCTTGGGTGCAATACCGGTACTCGGTACACAAGCAGTTACGTACCTGGTACATCAATACCATACGCAAAGGTATCTGGGGCCCCGATTTTGTACTCTCTGTGGAATATTTTCATTTTTGGGGGCGACATAATAGTATCGTACGCATAGTAGTATCACCAGGAATTTTCTCGGGACTTTGTGGAAGCAAGAGCAGGGAAATGCACCACTCCCAACGCCTGTGGACACAAGAACGGCACTCGGTACTCGGGTCATACATACCCTCGGGTACAAAACGTGTATTATACTCGTACCTGGTACGTACGCACGGGGAAAAATATCAAATATACCATACCCGGTGTCTGTACTCGTAAGCGATTTTGCTATTAATATTAATAATCAATATGGTTGTCTTTGGGGGCGATTTTATGGTACGACATGGTACAATATCAAAAACTGGAGATTTCTCGGGACTTCTTGGAGGTACGCACGGGGGAAACGCACCGTTCCAAGCGCCCTGTGCGGGTGGGGGACGCCCAAGGAAAGACGCGGGACGTAGGGATGTGGGCGAAAGCCGCATACCACATCTGAGCGGGTGCCCCCCCAGAGAGAGAGTCTTCGAGACGATCTCTACACCTCTAGTATTCATAATAGTAGTCGGAAACTTATGCACACACTTGCTAAAATGAAGGAGACGGCGGTTTGACCCCTTGACTGACCGCCTCCATACTTAAAATAGTACGTTAAGGCCAAAAGAGACCTTGGCGCGTCCAGAATGACCGGCGGTTTTCCTGCCGTCTCCGCCCGTATTACATACCAGGTATACACAAAGAGAGGCTGCAAGCACTCGTAGAGCTGGTGTTTGTGTGCAGGTTTATATAGGGAAAACAGGATTCCTCGTCCGAAAAAAAAAACGCGAAACAAGGTCGCTTTCAGGAGTCATTTTGTGCGCCTCAGCGCCACCACAAGCCTTCCTCACCTCAGCCAGCCTCTTCTCGCGCATTTTCCGCGCATACTCGGCCACCTTGCTGGACGCCATCTCGCGCCCACGACTCCCTGGTGCTCTCAAGACCACGGCTCCTTCTTTGCTTTTTGCGTGATCCTCGGTAGATATCATCCCCTCTTACATTTGGCGTACTGGGTAACATGGAACTCCCAGGCTTCGCAAGCACGACCCTCTCGTGTGTAGAGCAGACAAACAACCCAACGCAGCCAGCCAAACCCTTTTACAAGCAGGAAATCCACCAGTTCGAGCTAACGGCACTACTCCTATTGAGCAGCTGAGGTTTCTCATCGGAGGCAGCATCCTGTGCTGCAACGCTGGCGCCAGCGCGTAGCACCGTCAACATCTCGGTTGATTTTCGAAAAAAAATAGTACGGGGGGTATACTAAACGTGTATCACTTGCGACGACATCACACCTTCCTGTTTACTTGCTCAAAGATAATAATGTCTTGCAGCGGTGGCGATGACGATGCTTCTGGTCGGATCAAGGAACGCTTGGGGTCAGCTCGTAGGCCGCCCGAGCCCTCGTTCGAGACGCAGGGAAGCGCGGAGCACCCTCGGGACTCGTGCTCCACGGATCAAGGTGCGGAACCAAACCCCCTTATGCCATTGACGCAACTTCACCTTGCCTAAATTCATCATAGCAAAGCGCTTTTTTTATTTTGATCTGACTTTGTTTGGGGACTTTTGACGCACGATCACGATTACCGTCAAGATATCAACAGCTATTATACGCTGCCCTCCATGTGAAGCTCACACCACACGTCGCGCTCGTGTACGAGCACGACACAGGCATCAAGACAGGACAACGACAACGGGGGGGGGGGGGGGGGGGGGCGGAAGCTCAAATGTTAGATTTACTTAGCAGAGGAGCAAGCGCGCTGAGACTCGACTGCGTTGCTGTTGTTTCGAAGCTTTCGATTATCGATGCACGAAGGCCCCCCCTCTACCTTTGCATGTTCCGCTCTGTCCGGAAATGTAAGGACCATTTTAATATCCATATAAACAGCCTATAATTGCTTATAATCCCGGACATAGCCGTACATTCGGTACCTGATTTCCTAAAATATCTTGCGCTGTTTCTGGTTTCGATGCTGAGAATCTTCAAGATGGTTTGTTTATACTGAATTAAAGTAGTCAGTCGTACCTACAGCAGTACATACACACCTGGTATCAATTAATTTGGTCGATAAAATATCAAACGACTGTAACTGAGAGCCATGATACCCGTACCCAAAAGTCCCTGAGCGGAATGTAGGTATGATACTGGCGGGGGCGTTCACGTGTGTCTCCGATCTCAACTTTTCCAGACATATCATAGCTATGTAGACTATTAATACCAGGTACCTGGTGGTTTTATTATGCACATATATCTGATACAGCATATAGCAAAGGGTAAGCTACGAGTACGGTACCGGCTCCAAAACGACCACTGGTGCGTGCTGCTGCGAGAGGGGGCATGGCGAGAGGGGCATGGTGCCTTCAGCGAACGATAAACAGCCGACTAGAAAACTCCTTAATGAGCGCGAGCGTCTGCCCCTGGTGATCTTGTCATTGCCTACATAAGATCCCGTCGTCGATGTGACCGGGTGCTGGAGAAAAGTACTATTACGGTGACCATAGGAAATACTCGTAGGACCAAATATTGTGAGGAAAAATAGGTAAATATATACCTGGTAGGTTTTTGTGTGTACCGTAGGTCCTATTTGCTATAGTCCCCCGTAGTACTGATGTTGGCTGTTTGTACGTGCAGTGTATACGTAGTGGTGGTGCACCTTGTATCACTTATTGGAGAAACAGGTTTAGGGTCACTTGTGTACGCGGCGAATAGAAATAAAGTATTAATAGTGTTGGTTGTCGAACGAGATTCGTGTTCGATTCGATACCGTTTTAAACAAGAGAACTATGTCATCGATACGATTTCGATATTTGATACTACATCGAAGCTTTCGTTCAGTATATGTCCCAGGGGATGGGTGGGCAGCAACACATCTTCGATGTATACCAGGTGCGATATATCGAGAGTTCGATGTGTTATATTTACATTGGACATGTGGCTAAATCGAAACCTTCGATACGATATCTGACACTATTATATTAACCAATATACTACACTATTAATAACTGTAACCCTAATCCTAAGCCGATAAGACCCATCAACCATTGGGGTAGTTCCTTTGTCTCGTTCACACCGTGCGCCAGCCATTCTCTCGAATGGGTGGTGAGCTCTACTGTTGAAAGTACCCTATGAGCCTACCTGGTATTGATTTTCCAACATTTAGTAAAAGTTCCCGGTTGTTTCCCGCGTCTCAATTGCCGGTACTTTACTACTACTCGTATCTGTACCTGGTACGGTAATCCGACTTATCTAGCCGTACGCTGCGTTTCCGGCTGGTTCGGAAATTGCGCTCTATAATCCGTGCCAGCACACACATATCACAAATGTCGTGGAAACCCTTCCCTTTTTTCGCGTGACCCTGCATTACTTCCCGGGGGGATTTCTCACGATATTCGGTATAGTATACTTGATGCGTCAGTGGTATTGACGGGGTGGTTGGGGGGAACGTCCGGGAATGTTTCCCTCGATATTAGTGTCGGTCGTGAAATCGTGGTACGCAGTTCGGAATACTTCATAAAAAAAAGGAAGATAGCAGCGGCGTTTCTGGTCGGGTTGGGGTCAGGGCTAGGGTTATAGGGGTTGGGCTGAGTCTACCACCTGTGCTGCACTGCCCACGAAACACAAGAAAAAGTCCTGACAACCAAGACACTTGAATCACGTCTGCCGACGTTTTTTTTTTATGAGGACTTTTCGTTCTTCTGCTCTAGCTCCGACCGTTTCCATCGAACCAAAATGTGGCGGGGCAGATATGAGCTCCTTGGTGCAGACCTCGTCGCTGAAGTTTGAAAATGAGGTACCAGGCGCTTGAAATTTCGGTTTCTTGTACTGTACGAGTAGTCAAGTTTTTTTTTTTCTGCCGTAGAACGAGAAGGAGAAACTTACTGAAACGTACTTCTGGGTTCTCCTCCTGGTCGTTCTACGAAAAAAAAACAAACTTGACTGCAGCACAAGAAACCGAAAATTCAAGCGCCTGGTACCACATTTTCAAACTTCAGCGACGAGGTCCGCCCAGAAGGACGACACCAAAAGTGCTGTCGTTTTGGCACACTCACTCACGGGAGTGCACCAAGGAGCTTGTATCTGCCCTGCCACATTGTGGCTCGATGGAAACGGTCGGAGCTAGAGCAGAAGAACGAAAAGCCCTCATAAAAAAAACGGCGGCAGACGTGATTCAAGTGTCTTGGTTGTCAGGACTTTTGGCAATATCAGTTTTTTTTGTGGGCAGTGCAACACAGGTGCTACGCCCGTAACTTGATATCACTAGGAAGTGCTTCCTAGCCCGCAATAAGGAACAGCTCGACCCGTGGAAGATCCCAGTAGAGTTTGCCACTTTTCGAGAGTTGGTCTGATTGGCTTACGGTCAGGGTGAGGGTGGGTCTGATTGGCTTAGGGTCACGGTTAGAGTGGGTCTGATTGGCTCGTAGGCGTAGGATTAGGGTTAGTGCTATTCGTCTCGTAAATTGTGTGTCAAATCATTTTCTCGAGCAAGTGGTAAGATACCTTTCGAAAGTCCTACCGGACACGCTGTTTTGCACTACGAGACGATGCGAGACTGCTTTCTTCTTGCTACAGCAGTAGGTACACACGTGGCATGTGGCGAACGAACGACCACAGTAATAAAAACCCAGTCCTTCCATCCAGTTATTATTTGCAGTTGACGCTACGTCGACGCTTAACCCTGCACCCTGTTCAAAGTTCACTACCGGGTGCGTGTACTTGATTATTATTGCTGCAGTCCTTGTCAAGTTACAACTGGTTATTAATAGTACAGATCAGCCAGAGATATTTTTTTGCGACAAACGGCAGTAACTGTCTGTAGTTCTGAATGGTAGAATTTCCTCTTTTTTTTTTTTTTTCCTCGGATGAGAAAGTGGCGCAACCCCCGTTTCTCGCCCATGCTGGCCCGTTTCGGCGCTTGGCTTGGGGTTAGGGTTAAGAGGTTGGACTGGGCCTACGCCCGTACGTTCATCCCACCAGGAAGTGCTTCCTAGCCCGAGAACAACGAACAGCCCGACCCCTGGAAGACCCATCCGATAGTTTGGTACGCTTACTGGATATTTCCTATGGTCTTCATTGCCGAAAATGCCGACTGTATTGCCGACTGATCTCGCCGCATGTTGGAATTTTTCGGCAGACACCGAATACGTACTCGTATGGAGAAGATAATGTAGTATACAGTTAGGCCGTCGGCGTCTGTTGTATGTTCCAACACCCACCGGCCCACCCACTCACCCACCCACCCTCCCTTCACCCACTTCCCTTGGCTACTACGTACTGTTTTTACGCACTCGGGTATGAATAGGGTGCGACCCGTCTTCCGCAAGAGCCCCCGAAGGGCCGACGGAGCAAAGAGAAGTTGAGAAGAGGGAGGGACGGCAAAAACGACAACAAGCAGCAGGCATCCCCTTCCCCCTAGCAGCCTCTCCCTTGCCCTCGTCCGCCACCCCCGCCCTTCCTCCCGCGGCCGCCGCCACGGCCGCCGTAGCCACCGCCACAGCCACTGTCCCGATGGACGACTCTCCCGGCAAAGCTCTGTACGTAGACGCCCCCGTGTACAACGCCGCAGCCGACAGTGGAGCGCTGTCGACGGCAGCAACCGGAGGCGCGGCCGCGGGGCGGCAGGGCTGCGGTCCGGACCAGACAAAGAGGAAGGAGGAAGTGGAGGAGTGGTAGCAGACGCGGGAGCGGGAACGGGGTGGCAGAGGGGCGAGCCGATGTTGTATTTTTTTCCTTCGGCGATCGCTCCGTCGAAACCCGCTGCTGCTCTTAGTGCGATGGAAGAGAGAAAGGTGGGGGTGGGGGCGGAGGTGGCGGCGGCCCCTGCGCTAGCGGCGGCGGCGGCAGCAGCAACTGTGACGGCGGCGGCGGTGGCGATGGTGGGGGCAACAGCGGCGCTCGGCGACGTGGTGGAGGAGGTGGTCGTGCCTCCCGTGGCTGTTTCGCCCCCGAGCCGCGCCCCGGCAGCTGCTAGCATGATCGAAAGCGCGGCTGTTGGTGTGGTTGAACGTGTGGTGAGTGTAGGGGACGTAGAAGGTGGAGAGGGAGCCCGGGGGGGGGGGGCTGGGATAGTGGCCTCGGGTGTTGTTAGAAGAGTGCCCGGGGCGGGGGCTCCTGCATCGTCGGCGTCGGCTCATATTGCCGTCGGCGGTCTCGGCGGCGGCGGCGGCTCGCGTGGTTCTGTCGTTGGGAACGGTGAGGCGGGGGCGGGAGAAGAGGGGCGCGTGGAGCGGCAGCACCAGCACCAGCAGCAACAACAACGGCAGCAACAGAAGCAGCAGCAGCAGCAGCAGCAACGACGACAGCAGCAACATCAACAGCTGGGTATTCGATCGGCGGTGCAAGAGGTAGCAACAGCAGCGGCAGGGGCGGCGGCGGAGGCGGCGAGGGCGGCCACGGCTCCCCCGCCCCGAGCTGTACCAGTACTTGCGGCGGCAGCGGTTGCAGCGCCGCACGGTGGCCAAAGAAAACGACGCGGAAGGTGCAGCACCACACCGGGGGGGGGACCCCGTGTTGCGCCGCTCGGTCGAGGCGTGCGGCCGCCGCCCATAGGCGAGCGGGAACCGGCGAGGAACAAAATTTCGAAGTTGAGTCGCGCGCGCGATACGGTAGCAATGCAGGTGACGACGGGGGTAGAGGCGGACGCAACACCGGCTGCGGCAGCGGTAGCGGCAGCGAGAGCAGCGGCGGCGTCGGTGACGACGACGGTGATGATGGCGGCGGAAAAACCCTTCCGTGTGGGACTTGGACTCTCTAGGCGCGGACGAAGAAGACGAAACAGAAGAGGAAGACGGGAAGAGCGGAGAAGAGGAGAAGGAGGAGGAGCGGGATGGTAAGCAAGGGCGGGGGGCAGCCGGAGAAGGGACGAGGGCGAAGACGGGGACGGGGGAGGGCACGGGGGCGAGCTGCGCGAAGACGACGATGGTAAGCCGCGCGTGCCCGCGGGAGAAGGAGGAGGAGGAAGGCGTGCGGGAGGACCAGGACGATAGGAACGGGCAGAGGATGCAGCCGATACCGCCAAACGGCGGTGGCGGCGGCGACAGAAGTGGCAGTGGCGGCGGTGTCAGCAGTGCCAGCAGTTCCACGGCGGGCTCAGACGAAGACGACGGGGAAAACCCCGCACCGCTTTCTGCCCCACCTACGACGACCCCGACTTTTCTTCGTGCCGGGGTCCGTCCCAGCCAGGAGGAGGAGTCTGACGACCCGACCGGAGGACAAAAAGAGGTCGAGGATGGCGGTGGGAGCGGCGGTGGCGGCAGCAGCGGTGGCGGTGGTGACAGCGGAGACAACGGCGGCAGCGCCGACAGCGCAGGCAGCGGCGGTGGGGGGCAAGTTGGCCGCGTACAGCGAGACGGTGACGCGGGACCTCGGGCGGCGGCAGCGGTGGCTGCAGCGGGGGGGGACAGGGCGCGGCAGCTGATGCCGCCCCCGCCGCCGAACATCACCCGGGCGAAGATGAGACGCCGGCGGTCTAGGGTGTCCTTGATGCACTCCCCGAGGTAAATCGGGACGAGCGGTGATAACAGTGGTCCGAACAAGCGTTGTAAGCGCAATTTACAGCGGGGGGGGGGGGGGGGGGGGGGGGGGGGGGGGGGGCGTTTCTGGGGGAAGGAGCACCGCTCGATGACTCTGGTGTTTTTGGTCCGCGCGTTGACACATTTCGACACCTGTATTAGTACGAGGAGAGTTTTTGGTTGAGGACGAAGCGCTATTATTTATAGGGCGTTCTTGCCTTATCGCACGAAGCGACGTTTCCACCCCCCCCCCCGCGCTTCCTCGTCGTCCTCCTACCCCTCCCCCCGCCGCCTCCCCTCGTCCTCCTGCCCCCCCCCCCCATGTCCTCTCCCTCCCCCTCTCGCCCCCCCTTCCTCCGCCTCCTCCTCGTCTCCCGCCTCCACCGCCACCCGCCATGCTACCCCCCCGCCTCCCCCCCCTCCCCTCCCCTCCCTTCCTCCCTCCGCCTCCTCATCCTCCACCCCCTTTCCCCACCGCCTCCTTCTCCTCCTCCTCCTGCCTGCCTGCCTGTCTTCCAGGTATCAGCGGCTATGCGGGCTCATGGAGAGGAACGGTCGGCGAGACGACCTCCTGTACGCTCTGCTCGGGGCATGCGGTCTGCCTGAGAGGCTTAGCGTTGTGCCTCCGGCCCGTGCAACGGACGTCCATCTCCGCTCCTTCCACGACAGGGACTACGTCGAGGTATGGATGGTTGGGTTGGCGGGGGGGGAGAGCGGTGGGCGGGCGGGCGCGGCGGGGGGGGGGGGGGGGGGGGGTGGGGGTATTATGTTATGCAGGCATGTTTCGGTCACGATGACGGACTGACCCCGGGGGGGGGGCGAGTGGTTAACGTTAACCCCTTAAGAACGGCAACCATTTGTTTCAGAAATACTACTTAAAGATAGCGTGGGACTCTTTTTTTAACTGGTGTAAGGGTTGAGGTGGGAGCGGGGGGAGGGGAGGGGGGGAGCTGGAAGGGAATTCCGGGGGGGGTGGTTAGGGTGGGGGGCCGTTTGTACCTACTTTTTTTGCTTTTTTGGGCGGCATCTGCGTTGATACGATATATTTGATACTTGGACATTCGATATCGCTCTGGCCGATGATTTATTACCCGTTTTGGCATTCGATATATTGATGTTAATGGTGGGGCGATTTATATCGTGTTGAGCTCGAGGAGTACCTGGTATACGGTGTTTTCGTAACTTTAGGGCCAATATATTTTCATCATTTACCCCGCCCCCCGCGCCCCCCCCGTGTGTGCTGTTCCCGCTTCCCTGCTCTATGGTCGATTCCATGCATGCCGCCAGGCTCTTCGAAACCCCCCTTCGGACGTGAAAGCGCTGGACGAGTACGGCCTTTTGGATGACTGCGAGGTACGCCCATTTTGTTGCATACTACTTTTTTGTCGGTATTTCATATTTCGGGTTTCGGGTTTTCGGAAGGCCTCGTCGTTCAGGAGGGAAGGGGGGGAGCAGGGGCGAGCGTACTAATTTTGTCGCTTGCCTTAGTGATTTGACCATTGACCACACATCCCTTTCGAGACGGAGCACCCGTTCCTACTCCTAATAGAGACCCCTCCAACAGATGGGTACTCATTGCGTATGTACAATATACGAAGTATGTACGCTATATATTGCTCTAGTCCTCGTGTCTGGCATCACGGTCTCGCGATCCAGAGCATTCCGGCCCCGCCTTGTCGCGTGGGTGATACAACCAGATCAGTCTTTCAGAAAGCCTAACGCCTATGTACGAGTGCTCCACGAATGGTGGAAATCGATATAAAGATCGAGGCACTTTGCGTTTGACGCATCAGCACCGACGCCCCCGTCCCCGTTCCACCCCCCTCCCTTCCGCCCCACCACGCCCCACCCCACCCCCACCGCACCACACCATACCATACCACACCCACCCAACCCTACCGCACCCCATGCCACCTCTCCCCTCCACCGCTTTTACGCTCGTTGGTAAGGTCTTCGAGGAGCTTTACGACTATTGCTGCGCAGTCGCCGGAGCGTCCCTCCACGCCGCCGACCGCCTGTGCAGGGGAACCGCGGATGTTTCCGTTAACTGGGGCGGCGGAAGGTATCTTTACCGTTGAATAGTACCGTTGGACAGCACCGTTGGATAGTACCGTTTGGGTAGTATAGTACGGTTGGGTAGTACAGTCAGACACGCTACCGTTGGACAGTACCGTTGGATGCTACCGTTGGATATGTGCACCTCTAGGCCAAAGACCGGCGGACAATACAATCGTTGGGCAACAGAACCGTTGCGGCAGAAATGTTTTCCCGCGCTTCTTTCGCTTTTATCTCCACAGAATTTTGCGCCGCTTTTTCCGCGTAAGTGCTGTTTGCGTGCTGTGCCCTTTCTTGCGGTTTTTGTTTTTTTCCCCCTCTCGGAGCCTGCTCGTCTCGCCCTGTCCCTTACTGGAATCCCCGCCGCCCCCCCCCCCCCCAACCGCACTGGAGAGGGATAGCTCTCTACATTAACGTGGCATTGCTCTCTCCCCTGCCGCATTGTAGTGGCATGATATGAGTGTGAGTTTTCCACGCGCGCTATGATCGGCGTAATAGCACTTCTTGGCCAAGCATCCACACACGTCGGGCGAAGAGATGATGATCTATATATCTGTCTACAGTAGATCGTTTAGGCCCTCACCTGTCACTCTGTGAGATGTTTGGGCAGGATCTGTGTAAGTGCAGATCCAACCGAGGAAAGATTTGATATATGTTGTAGATGGTGCCGATTTAAACGGGTTCCCACCGGGCAACATGAGGTAGGTTCGTATGAAGAAAGAAAAGAAAGAAAAAAAAAGGGGATGGACAAAAGAAAGAAAGAAAGAAAGAAGAGAAAGAAAGAAAAAAAAGGAAGAAAGAAAACAAAGACAAGAAAAGAAAAGAAAAGAAAAGAAAAGAAAAGAAAAGAAAAGAAAAGAAAAGAAAAAAAAAAGAAGAAGAAGAAGAAAGAAGAAGAAGAAGAAAAGAAGAATAAACGAAAGAAGAAAAAAAACGAAAGCCGTGAGATCGAAAAATTACTCCAAACTGACCTTGACAAGCTTGGTGTGCTAATAGTGATAACCGGGTGTACAACATCGGCAACCTATCTGCACTTGAAAGAGCTATTACGGGGGTCCATAGTTAACAGGACCTGTGGTACACATAATACTATATATTTTACCTATCTTTACTATCATATGTTTGGTCCTATTTACTATTAATATGGTCCCCTGTAGTAATAGATCATCAAATAAAGTGGGGATCGATGATCGAGGTCCCTGTCAGGGTTGTGGACGAAAATATTTAGTGAATGTCGGGGCTCCTCAATGGAGGAAGTATTACGTAGACGCGCTGCTACGATATATGACGGGGACAATCGTAAGCGCTTTTTTTTTTTGGCTGGAGTATTTTTCTGAAATGACGGGAACACTCCTTGTTAACCCGTAGTATCGGAACAACGAAGTACATTTTTTGGTGCTACATATCAGCCGCCCACGAGCGGCATGCACCCAGCAGTGCAGGCAGACCAATGCTGCGGTCCGTGTCGTACGACTGCTTGCGTCGTAGCTCGGACACAAGCTCCTACGAGTATCAGCCCCTAAGGCTGTTCCCTGTGCGGTTCGATTTCGAGCTTCAGATTTTTATTTTTCGATCTAACAAAATGAATGACCCTGCTTATGCAGTCCAAATATGCAAAATCCGACCGGAAATTTTTCGATATGAGAATCCGATGACCCAAGTCGTCGGATTTTCGGCCAAAATTCGACTACTTGGGTAATCAGATTTTCAAATCGAAAAATGGCACGCTCTCTAAATTCAGGATGTTATCCACGACAGCAAACAGCAGCAGAACGATCGATGAACTGGATGGCGACACAGCTGTATAGCGACGTTGCTTCGCGCCCGACGCGCGGTCGGCGGGCGGTGCGTCCCTCCGTGGCCAGACTACAGTCGGTTGGCGCGGGCTCGGGCCGAGAGACCAAGACAATCACACTCGGCGTGCACTTCTCAATGGATACGTACTCCTAGACTACACTGCTGTACAGCAGCAGCAGCAGCAGCAGCAGTCAGACACATTTTGAAACACAAAATACCATGACAGCTTGACTCTAGCGCACGCGCCACGTCTCTTCGCCGCCGCCAGACCATGGGCAGCGCACCCAGCGTGTCTCTTCGCAGCGCCAGACGACAACTAAAGCAGTTGATCTTGGCGTTTGCTCGAATCTCAGTACGAGTAATAAATCTGATTTTTCTGCATAGGACGACTGTTTTGGGTTTGCCAAGTTCACATCTAAAAATGCGATCGGTTCAAAATCCGAAGCTCAAAAATCGAACCGCATAGGAAACGGCCTAACCGCGTCCCGCTTTTATTTTTATTTGTGTGCGTATATATTTTTTTCCAATATATCTGGTACCTGGTATAGTTAGTACATGTGACACGTATATTTTTAGGGGTGAATAAATTTAAAACATGCAAGAAAAAATGTTAGTGGCAAAGATTTCTACAGTATTTTTTGTTTCATGTTATATGAAAACATCTATAATACGTATGTTTTTCTTCCCCTTGCCCCTTTTTCTTTGCCTTTGCCTTGCGGTGGCGATGCTTCTCCTCTCTTGCTGTTGTTTTATGTATTTTTTTCTCCGCCAGACACCACGCAAAAAAGGGCGAGGCCGCTGGGTTTTGCTTCGTGAATGACGGCGTTTTGGCGGTGCTGCACCTGGCGAAGACATTCGGCACCGTCCTGACGATTGACATCGGTGAGTAGGCGGCGGGGGGGGGACGGGGGGAGGGGGCTGACGGCGTCAGCTGGAGACTTGCCTGGCAGGCGTTGCAGAGCGTTTCTATTTGCTCCCCTACGGTGCGTTTCGCTATAAGTAGCCTTCAAAACATATTCGCGTTTCTGGTACCCGCACGTTTTTTTTTTCTTAAAGTGTCCAATTTATATACCAAAAAAAAAAAACTGGTTGATTTAATATTTGTAGCAATATTTGGCGTTCATAGGCTCCCGATTTATAAGAGGCATTGCAACCAAAGCGCGTATGCATTGCGGTGTCAATACCGTTTAATGGTCTCGCTGCTGCTGCTTCGTTTTCTGTGATGGTATTCGTAGCAATATTGGGTGTCCATATAGCGAGACTCATATGTAGCGTTGCAACAAACGCGCTTATCCATTGTCAATATCAGCAATGATCGCCGAGCTCAGCAGCAGCAGCAGCAGCAGCACTGGTTCCGACAGCACAGCCGTGTGCCGACACCTCGGACATGTCATTCGATGCCTGCTCCCGCACCTCGGCCAGACCGGATAGATCATTCCTGCTTGGACAGGTCAGATAGATCATTCAGGGCGCCAACATCTATGTAGCTCATGCTGCATGATCTATTTATGTAGCGCATGTTTCCGGAGTTGAATCTGTATTACGGTACATACCAGGTACGTAAACACAGATCCTGCACAGCATTCCGTGACGGTGGGTTATGCTATTGCTGTACGAGTACGTAGATGATCTAAATCGTGATCTGTCTACTTCGTGTATGGCGCATGTCGTAAGACGTTCCACCCTGACCGGTAATATAGTATATACATTTGGGATATTATTTGAACACTCAACGGGTATATAATATTTCCGGCCCTTGAGAGGCGGCGGCGACAAGCCACGCGGAACACAGACCACCCCCCCCGCTCAAACGCAAGCACGCACGCACGCACGCACGCACGCACGCACGCACTCACTCACTCACTCACTCCCCCCGTCTGCTGCCTTGCAGATGTCCACCACGGGGATGGGGTACAGGAGGCGTTTTACATGTCAGACAAGGTAAGCTAGCTGGCGGCGTCGAGGCGGGGGGGGGGGGGGGGGGGGGGGGGGGGGGGGGGGGGGGGGGGGGGGGGGGGGGGGGGGGGGGGGGGGGGGGGAGGTGGGGGGGGGTCGGGGGGGGGGGGGGTACTCATTTGTTGCTTGCCTTGATCGTTTGACCATTGACCACGCATCCCTTTCGGGACGGAGCGGGGGGGGGGTACTCGATATCATGCATGGCTGTAGTCATATGATCATAGAGGGGGGGGAGGTGCACTCATTATCATGCCTGGCCGTAGTCGTATGACCATAGAAGGGAGGGGGGGGGGGGGGGGGGGGGGTCAGTCCATGCAGTTGGTGCTATGTGCATAGTAGTATATAGTCGCACGCACGACATGGGCCCAGCACGATCTCTTACCCGTACGTACGTATTTTGTTTTCGTTTCTTCTCTCGTTTCTTGTTTTTGTCTTGTTCGTATCATATGCACGATTACTCCTTTTTTTTTTTTTTCATTTTTTTCATTCTTTCTTCGTTTTTTTTTCCGGATGTACGTATTGGTCATGGATGGATACGTTTCTGGTAAATTTTTTTGTTTCAAGTGATACGGGATGGTGTACCACACACAGCTCATTCACACCGCGGTCCCTTTCGGATCGGTACTGCTGTGGTGATCGTATTTTTGTTGTTGTAAATTGTCTGTTTTATTCCATCGAGACGTTTCGTTCGTGTGTGTGTGTTTTTTGTTTTTTTAGCCTGTCTTCTACTACCGCGGCCTAGATTCGAGGGAAATGATGATAGGAGGAGCTATTTTGATGACATGGTCGTCATCGTCGCCAGTGCTGCACGGTTACACTGCGTGTGGGCGGTTGAGTGGACTATTTCACCCGTCCGACCGATCGCGTACAGATCATCTGCAGATCATTGGTGATTCCCACTCCCATGACCTATAAATATTTCTCCAAGGAAAGATGGACCCCTGATCTGCACGATCTACTGTAGTGCCTCATGTTGCCGCACGGGATTCGCATCGTCCCTGCACGATCTACTGTTGTGGGACAGGTTTCCTGAGTTGGGATCTGTACTACACAGATCCTGCACAAACATATCGTAACGGCGGGTTAGGATCTAGATCATGATCATGAGCTAGATCATGATGTGGCCGATGCGTGGACTCTTTCTGGGCCCCAAAAGGGGGTGTGACAGGCTCCATGGGGTCATATCGGGTAGTTTTGTTGTTTTTTTTTTTTCAACGAGTGTGACACACCTGAAGTTCATTTTCGTGCAGTCTGTCCTGGGCGACAAAACAAGGAGGTGAGGTACGATCGATTTTTTCCGTCGTCGTTTTATGTTCCCGACACACGCGCACGCACAGCATGTACGTACTCGACACGAAATTTTCAGGAATCAGGTCTTGAGTTGAAGTTGAGTTTGTCCCCCTCCCCCGCCCGGATCATCCGACGCTGTCATCCCTGTGCAAGAAAAGGCCGCCTCGCAAGCGATTGATGGCTGGATGCAGCTCACCCTTCATGCAAGTCGCCCAGCACCTCAACGCGCGTCGCACGTAGTGCAAGCAACGTCTTCCTGGCCGGTGAAAACCGGACGTGCTCCGTCCCGGCGTTGTAGGATATCAAGGTCTATAGTCAGACAACTACCGGCATGCATGCATGACATGAGTACCCCCCCCCCCCCCCCCCCCCCCCCCCCCCCCCCCCCCCCCCCCCCCCCCCCCCCCCCCCCCCCCCACACCATTTTCAAGGACCATGTCGGAGTTTATTTTTTGTCCTCCTCCCCCCCCCCCGTCAAGACACGCGACACGCCGTTTTCTGGGGTCATGTCGAAGTTGATTTGTTTTTGCCCCCCCCGCCCGTGCCCCCCTCCCCCTTCCCCCCGTTCCGCTTTTTTCCGATCGGGGAACACCCACAGGTTATGACGATGAGTTTTCACCACCTGGCGAAGGGATTTTTCCCGGGAACCGGGCAGTGCTCGGAGATCGGGGCGGGGAAGGGGAAGGGGTTCAACTTGAACATTCCGCTTAAAGAAGGTGGGTTTTACTTTTAAAAATGAGGGCATATGATTGGCCTATCCGCGTAGTTAGACTGGTTGGGCATGCGTTGTTCGATCCTGGGTGGGTGGGGATGGTGGTGGTGGTGGGGGGTTGTACTCGATAGGAAGTACTCGATCTCATGCATGGGCGTAGTCGTATGACCATAGACCCTCGCATCCTAGGCGCGGGGGGGGGGGGGGGGGGTGTACTCGATAGGAGAGATGTACTCGATCTGATGCATGGCCGTAGTCGTATGACCATAGACCCTCGCATCCCTACAATGCCGGGACGGAGCACGTCGGGTTTTCACCGACCAGGCAGACATTGCTTGCACCAAGCGCGAAGGGTCGCGAGGTGTCTGGCGAGTCGCATGAAGGGTGAGCTGCAACCTACTAAGAACCGCTTTAGAGGCGCATCCTGAGGGGGGGGAAGGGGGGGGAGCGAGATGGTGGTGGTGAAGTGGTGGTGATGGTGATTGATGAGAGTGATTGTGATGGCGTGAATAATGATGCTGACGGTTTTGTGATACCCACAGCATGCTCCCAACCCCCCCCCCCCCCCCCCCCTGTTTTGCCGCTGCCGGCGCAAAACAAATAGGGTGCGGAGACGAGTCTTTCCTCCGCGTCTTCACGAGCGCCCTCGCGGCCGTTACAGAGGGTTTCCAACCGCAGGCGGTGGTGCTTCTGTGCGGGGCTGACACACTCTCCGCCGACCCCCTCGGGCCGTTTAACCTGACGTCTGGCGGCATTCGCTCGTGCGTGGAGCGGGTTGTGGCCCTTGAGCTACCGCTGCTGCTGCTTGGAGGGGGTGGCTATTGCCCACGTGAGTTTTCCTGGAACTGTGAAGGCGTGTTCGTGTTGGGTGTTTATTTGACGGTTGTTTTCCACTTATTCGAGAAAATGATTGACACACACTGTGTACGAGACGAATACAGTATCAGACCAAACCTCGGAGATATGGTAAGCTGTACTGGTTTATGTTCGGGGTGTTCTGAGTGTTCGTTTTTCGTGATGATTTTGGGTGTGTTGGGTGTTCGTTTTGCGTGTTTTTGGGTATATTGGGTGTTCGTTTTTGGAACTTTGTTGTGGGTGTTCGTTTTTGGGAGGATGGTTTGCTTGTTCAGCATTTCTGTTTTTTTTTGTTATTTTGGGTTTTTGCTTGTTTTCGATGATCCTTTGATGGTTGGGTTTTTTTTCGTGTGTTTGTGTGTTCATTTTGTTTCTTTGCTTGTGTTTGCATGTTTTGGGAGTTGTTTGGCTGTTTCGTTTCTTTGTCTCCCTTGACTCCGAAAGCCGTGTTTTAGTGCCATTAATGCTGTGCTGCAGCTTGTTCTACCGCTCCGCTGTGATGATGCCGCTGCTTCTGTGCAAGTGGTTCTGCTGTGCTATGCTGCCGCTGCTTCTGTGCTGCTGGGCTGCTGCTGCTGTTACTGCTTCTCTTGCTGTGCTCCCGCCGCGCTGCTCTTGCTGATGCTGTTACTGCTGATGCTGTTGGTGCTGTTGCTGTTGTGCTTGTGTTTTTACTGTGCTGCTGCTGCCTTTTATCATTATTATGATGTTGCCACTGCTGGTGTTGCTGCTTCTGCTGCTTCTGCTGCTGCTGCTGCTGTGCCGCTCATACTTACACCGCTTCTGCTGCTGCTGCTGCTGCTGCTGCTGCTGCTGCTGCTGCTGCTGCTGCTGCTGCTGCGGCTGCTGCGGCTGCTGCTGCTGCTGCTGCTGCTTGTGCTGCTTGTGCTGCTGCCTCGCTTGTCACAGCGACACGGCGCGGCTGTGGACCGCTCTAACAGCGGCGGCCGTGGGACCCGACGCCGTAGCCTCTCTCGCCGCGGCGGTGCCCGACCACGCCTACTTCCCACTGTACGGCCCGGACTTCCGCATGGCGACAAAGAAAAAGACGCTTCGGGACAAAAACGACGACGACTTTCTTCGCAGGTAGGAGGCATAGGTGGACGGGGGGGGAGGGGTGTACTCGATAGGAGAGATGTACTCGATCTCATGCATGGCCGTAGTCGTATGACCATAGACCCTTGCATCCCTACAATGCCGGGACAGAGCATGTCAGGTTTTCACCGACCAGGCAGACATTGCTTGCACCAAGCGCGAAGCGCCGTGAGGTGTCCGGCGAGTCGCATGAAGGGCGAGCTGCATCCTACTAAGAACCGCTTGTGAGGCGGAATTTCTCGCATACGGATGACAGCATCAATGAATTGGTTTAATTTCTGATGTGGCCACTTCCAGAGACAGCAATGGGGTTACTATGGAACTGCCTTGTGGGTGCCTCACCGTATACACACTACGTGATACGATCATCCCCCTTGTGCGGAGTGAATGAAGGTTCTCCCCGCACGAAAATGATCCAACTTTACCGCCAGCCGTGGTAACCGCCAAAAAAAAAAAAAAAAAAAAAAAAACGTACCCTGGCTGTCTAGCTCACGCAGTGAGGGGCGTATTTTACAGCGTCGTCGCCAACCGACGCCAACCCAACCTAAATATACCAGGTATATAATGTAGGGGTGGGGTGGGGGGGGGTAGGCGAGGGGGAAGGGGAGGGAGGGGAGGGAGGGAGGGGGTAGAAGGTTAGGAAGCATGCACGCTGGGGTGGGGGTTGGGAGAATGAAGGGGGGCGTTAGAGAGGTTGGCAGGCAGGCATATGGGGTAGGGGCGTGGGGAGGGGAATTGGGGAGAGCGAGGGGGAGGGGGAGGGGCTGAAGAGGTTTGGAAACATACGTTGGGGCGGGGGGGTCAGAGAGCGCAGGAAAGCATCGGGGCGGGTATCGAGAAAGAGAGCGGAAGAGAATGGGGGAACCAAAGAGTGGTTATGAAGGGAGAAGGGCGATCACTGGCGTGTACCAGGTACGAACCTGGATCGTTTTTTTTTTTTTGCCTTGGGGGGGGGGGCGTTGGGCGTTGGCTGCACGCTGCCGCTTGCAGCGGGGGGGGGGAGGGGGTAGGGGGGGGGTAGGGTGTCTCGAGAACTCTTCTCACCCGTATGGTTGTGCTTCCCTCCTCCCCGTATTGTCTTGACCGCCTCCCTATAGTACCCCCCACTCACTGCTGTGCTATCTCGTCGTTTCGCTGTCCTGTCCTGTCCTCTCCTGTGCAGGCTGTGCGAGTTTGCCGCGCAAGCGGGTCGAAAGGTCAGGCGCGCTCGGGAAGCTCGCTACAGGTCAGGGTATCGGGCGTTCACCGATTCAGGAGGATCATGGTGAAATAAGGGCTGTCGCTGGCGGGCTTGATTGGTTTGGTTGGAGTTGATTGGCTGGCTGGGTCGGTTGGTTTATTTGATTGGCTCGCGGGCTCGGTTGGGTTGATTTGATCGACTGGCAGGCTCGATTGGTCTGAGTTGATTGACTGACCGGACTAGGTCGTTTTATTTGATTGGCTGTCCGGATTCAGTTGATTTGATTGGCTGGCGGATATCGATGTATGTCATCGGCTAGCGGGATTGGTTAGTTTGACTTGATTGGCGGGCTTGCTGGCTGACTGGTGCTCTGTTTTTTTTTTATGTGCGGGATCGTCAATTGGCTCGGTTTATCGGCCAGCGAGCGGCTTGGTTGGTCGACCGGTTTGTGTGGGTTTCATGGAATTTGAGTTGGCCTGTTCGGTTGTTCATCTTTTATTTTTTGGATTTGATGTTGGTTCGCTGTTGTTTTTTTTGTTGTTGTTCCTCTGCCGGACGCCTGCAGTGCTTTCTCGGATTTTCATTTTTATTTCATTTTTATGTATTTGCTGGGTGGGAATCGTTTTCTGTGGATACCACGGCATGTAGATTTCGACGGTTCCATCACTCTGATGTATCTGCTGGTGAAACGATCGGGAATGCTGGGACTGACATAGATTGGTGCATCTGTTTTCTGTCGGGGCGGCCTCAGGGCTATGATACCTCAAAACTGTCCCCTTTCGTTCCCGACTGGTTGATTGATTAGTGGACTGATTGGTCGGATGGTTGGTTAGGTGATTGATTGATTGATTGATTGATTGGTTGATTCGTTCAATGATTTAGATTGGAGTCGGGCTGCCGCCGCCATTGGTGTTTGGTCGTTCTTGTTTTGTGTGGGAGGTAAGGCCTCGGTCGTATCGTGTGTAGTATGTTTCTGGATCGGCACCCGCGTGTGGACGGACGGAACGGTACATGTCTCGGCTGTAACCGTCAGGCTGAAACTGCCGGGCTGTAACCGTCAGAGGCCGAAACCACCTGACCGGACCGAAACCGTCGGAGTGAAGACCGTCAAAGCAGGCAGAGGTCGAAAACGGTCGGACCGACACCGTCAGGATGAAACCGTCGGACCGAAACCCTCAGGACGAAACCACTGTAACCGAAATCGTCAGAGGCCGAAACCGTCGGACCGGAATCGTAACCGGCCGAAACCGCCGTACCGCAACCGCGAGACGCCGACATCGTCCAAGAGGCCGAAACCGTCGGAACAAAAAGTTCGGAATGAAACCGTGCGGTCGAAACTGCCGTTAGGATGCTGAAACCGTCAGTGGGTATTTTTGTTTTGGGCTATTTGTTCGTCGTTAGAATCGTCGACTATTTTGCCTAGGTCATGTAGCCTGCATGTAGGCGACGGCCTTTAGAGAAAGTTTGTCGGTTGACGGTCCATCCTTGACCCGCCGAAGTATTTTTATACTCAGAATAGGAAGTTTTAGTGTGGAGAGTTCGTTGACGGCTTGACGGCTGTCTGTCCGCCAAGGGGCGAGAGTGCCGTCAACCGACCTATACCTTGCACTAGAGGGCCGGTGGCGTATGTTCGCGGCGGGGGGTTTGTGGTCGTTTTGGTACTTTTTGTGCGTCGTTGAAACGTGTGGTGTGGTGATGCTTTGCGAGTGTTGGGATCATTTTGTGGGTTTCTTGCTTTCGTGGGTGTTGGAACGTGCTGTGGGTGTCTTACGAGGGATGGGGAATGGTGTGGATGTGTTGGATGTTGTTGGAGAAGATGGTATGGGATGGGACGGAATTAACATGGGACGGGACGAGATGCGGCCGGGATGAGACGTAACTGTACAGCTGTTGTGCGCGGTATTACGGTACGGCGCCAGCCGTCGTGAGCCCTCGATTCCAGGTTGCGATACGTGCTATCTGTTGCAATGAATTTCTTACTCTTACGTTAGGGTAGCTCTTGTGGGGTCTTTTTTACGTTTGGTGCTGTTCGTGTGAAACTAAATCCGTCCGGTTTTTGTTTTCGTTCATTTTATCATTTTTTCGTCGTCGCTGTTGTTTTTCCCGGTGCAAGTTAAAATAGAGCCAACGCGATTTGTGGAGCCCGTGGTGAATGCGAGGCAGGATTGCCACCTTGCCACGACTCACGTTTGGTAAATGGGTGCTATGCTCTGCTCGGGCCAAGGGAGTAAAGAGCGACAAGGATAAAACTGCCCGGCGCAGTGATGGTGTTGGTGGTGCTGGTGGTGCCTCTCCTGCGGGTGCTGCGCGTTTTTTTTGCCCGGGTTTCGTCGCGAGCCTGCTCTTTTTTTGTTTCGGTCAACGATGCTGCTGCTTTTTATCTGTTTCGAACTTTAGTGCTACTCGTACCTACTGCTTGCTGATGCGCGACGACGACGGTTCGGCCGCCTTGAAAATGGCTGTCATAGGCTGAACTGGGTATAAATACATACTCACGCTCTTTGTTCGTCTGTTGTCGCCGCAATGTGGTCGTTGGTGTTGGCGTTTCAGATGTGCGGGACAACCGAACTGGAACGTTTTTCGTCGGATATCGCCGCGATGTGGTCCTTGTTGTTGGCGTTTAATATTTGCGGGATAAAACGAGTGGGAACATTTATCGTTGGTTTTAGCCGTGTCGCCGCGATGTGGTCGCTGTTGTTGGCGTTTCAGATTTTGCGGGAGAACGGAGCGTGACTGCGCACTTTTTTCGTAGGTGTGTCGCGTCGATGTGGTCGGTGTTGTTGACGTTTCAGATTTGCGGGAGAAACCGAGCGGGAACCTTTCGGTCGGGTGCCAACACGTTTTTGTTGTTGTTGGCGTTTAAGCTTTGCGGAAGTTGTTCGTTGGGTATCGTCGCTATTTATTTTTGGCGAATCGTATTCTGCGGAACTTTTATCGAGTATCGCCGCAATTAATAGTTGTTCACGTTTCAGCCTTGCGGGAGAATCGGGCTGGAATGCTTCGTCGGGTATCGCCGCAATTATTTGTTGTTGGCGTTCGGCTCTGCGGCAGCACCGAGCGGGAACATTTTCGTCAGGTGCCGCTGCAATCACTTGTTGTTGGCGTTTCAAATTTGCGTCACAGAACCGAACGGGAATATTTTCGTCGAGTGTCCCCCGGATTTTTTTTGTGTGTTTGCTATGTGCGGGGGAACTGAGCAGGAACATTTTAGTACAATAGTCTCGCCGCAATTATCCATTGTTGGCGTTACAGATTTGCGGAAGAACCGATCGTGAATACGTTAATTTAAACTTTCTTCGTCGGGCATCACGGGGATGATGTGGTCGTTGTTGACGTTTCTGATTTGCGGGGGAACCGAGCGGGGACACTTTGGCCTGGTCTGTCGCCGCAATTATTCGTTGTTGGCGTTTAAAGATTGCACGAGAACCGACGAGCGGGGTGTCGTTTTTCGTGGGGGATGTATTGCCGCAATTTTTTATTTGTAGGTGGTGTTTCCAGCATTTTTTGCGGGTAGAAGCTGTTGGGGCCATACTAATATTTCAGGGGCTCCTAGAAAATCAGAACCCGCTATAGACCCAAAAGCCGTGTATCCTCTTATGTCTACACACCACATTTGGTTCAGATTAATGTCACGGGGGACCATAGTGAATCAGGACCCATCATATACACAAAAACCTATACATTCCAGTATTTTTACTAAGCATATTGGGTCCTGATTGCTATGTTCCCCGGAATGGGAGACCAGTCTTTTTGGGCGCGTCAGGGCCTCTTTTAGCCTTATTAAAATGGGTTTAGTACACTATGGGGGGCATTTTTTTCAAGGGGTCACACCGCGGTTTGCTGTAATGTCATTTTTTGGTTCGGGGCCGTTGACTATGGTGATCGTGGCCTGAACGCGATGTGTTGCCTTCCTGCGATAGGAGATTGCTGGGGGCGGGCGGTCTCTCTCTCGCTTTCTCTCATGCTCTCTCTCGCGAGCTAGGTCGGTCTCCATTTTGTCTTTCTCTTACGAATATTGATGTTGGCACGGTGTGGTGTGGTGTGGCGTGGTGGGGCGATGCGGCCACGCACCCTCCCTGCCGCGTGTCAGGAGCAGCGTTATAGCGAGAGGGTAGGCGAAAGGCGGCCAACCGTCGGGAGAGGCAAGAAGGATTGCAATGCGTGCGCGCGTGTTGTGCTTCTTTCTGACTTGCCTGCGATAGGTTTGGAGGGAAGAGAGATGAGGCGGGGCGGGGGGATGCGGAGAGGGAGGGGGGCGGTGTTAGGGTATCACTCACGGCAATTTGTTACTCGAGGCGAAGTATGATGGAGAAAGATACAGAGCACTTCAACATGAATTTATGCGCTCGTATAATATTAATACAAAAAGTACGTTACGCGACACCTGGCGCCACTCAACACCCCTTTGGGGGCCGCGATATAGCGACCGAACACATGACACACCATCTACGTGAGCGCGAGGTAATGCAAGTGCGATGACTCCGTGCAAATTGTCGCATTATTATGCGGATCGCCCGCAATCAAAATAGCGCCAATTTCTATACACGGTCCAGGGTCACATCAAGAGAATACAAGGATGTGTCATTACGAGAAGTCAACGGTTGTATCTACCTATCTATCTTGTGTACGTACTGCAGATAATATCTACCGAGGCTGTCTACGTAGCTACGACATCATGTGTATTTATTTGTTGCTACTTCGTCGTTGAGGGTGAGCGGCTGACGAACCACCGTGGTGGTAAGTGTTCGCGCAACCGATCTCATGAACGATGCCAGGTACCAGGTATCATACTGACTTGTTTTCGCTGACGGGGAGGGGTGGACGATTGACGATGTGGATATGCATGCGATACATCAACCGCGTTGAGAAGAAGTGAACGTCGTATTCGCACACAATGTCATGCTTCTTGTGCGTTTAACAATCAACAACGAATGTCTGTATTACTTTTTTTTTTCTCCATCACTTTTACTTTCCAGCCCACTCGTAGGAGGTTTTACCCTCGACGATCTTCTGGGCAAGCCGTGGTCACAGGTGTAGTCCCTTCTCCCCCCCGGTACGTGCCTTTATTTTTTGTCGCGCATAGGGTTCAGCATTCCCACACTGCTCGTCGATTTTCATCGAATGTAGCCAACTCACGCTTTCGCGCTTTCCGCTTATCAATTTTTTATGCAAGAAAAAGTCCCTATGAGCATGCACTCGGTGAGACTTGAACCCACGAAATTGATCTTGACAGGCACGCGGACCACCTACCAAGCCACCGGAGACGCCGGCTCCAACCCAGGAAACATGCGCTATATCATGCGGATTGTGAGGGGTCCCACCCGGCGACATGAGTTAAACCATACTGGTACAACAGCATTGGGAAATGTCGTACAGTAAGATGGGTGCCTAGTATTTCAGGAATGTTTGTTTCGCGTCATCGCTCATCATACCTTCACCTTGTGCGTCCACCTGTCATCATTGGCCAAAATATATCCGGCTAATCGTACTTGTTTCGTTGTCGAGCGTGCCAAACTCAATCTCATCGGAAAGGATGCTATACAGTCTCAACGACAAGAGAAGCAGGAGAATCGGGTGTTTGTGTTTTTTTTCCTACACTACGCGAGCAGCGCAAGTAAATCCGCAGCTACAATAGCTAGATCGTTGTCACCCGCGTGCCTGGCGCATCGCGTGTTTCTGCGTGTGTGTGTGTGTGTGCTCCGCGTCTGTGGCTCTTGTTTACTTACGTTGAACGGTCGTGCTGTGTGTTGTGTGTATAGAATATAGGCAGGCATGCAGGCACGCGCGACATGCATGCGCGAAGTCAGGCCTGGAGTGACACTCGAGGGCACAGACCGACCGACCGACCGACAGACACTTACACAGACGAATACGCAGACAGGCAGCATACAGAGAGAGGACGGCTGCAGTAAACTGTTGATTTTTTTTTTTTCTTCCTTTCTTAAATTCGGGAACCACGTTGCCCGATCGACTCGTAGCTTCCCGCCGATGGAGATGCACCGTTCGAATCATAGCGCGCCCGAAAGGCCACCTCCTATCCTTTTGTTCGCTTCGTTCCTCAGCTGTCGGTTGTTACCCCGCGACACCCTCCGTTCTCGATCCGCGCCCCAAGCCTAAAATGGCGATAAAACGTCACCACCACGAAGGAGACTCCTATTGCCACCCCCACCACCACCACCCGCTACCACCACCGTCGCCGCCACAACATACCTTCTACAAAGACAAGACAGCTGTAGGCGTGTAGGTATTGCTTGATTTCCTGTGGTTTCTGGGGTGAATGAAGCTGTAGCCGCGTGACGAGCACCTACAACGAAACATGATACCAGCAGCAGACCGCGGTTTGACCCCCTTGACTGACACCCGCGCTCTACACTAAAACTGATACATTGAGGTGAAAAAAACAGGCATTGACGCAAAAAAAAAGACCGGTCTCCTAATCGTACTATTAATAACAAGGACTGTTGACGGGTCGGGTCAAAGCTCCAGAGTCGGGGTCGGATCGGGTCACCTAGCCCGACCGATCCGACCCGACTCGACTGGTGAGATTTCAAATACTCCCTGACCCGACCCGAACCGACCCATTAGGTTTTGGCCCCTGACCCGTGAACAGCCCTAGCCCTGCTGATAATAGCGTATTTGCCAATCAGGCGGCACCTCAAGAGGGAACAACGAATGACAGCGCGGCGGCATCAACAACGGAGACCCCTACCCACCCCACCCCACCCCACCCCCTTCCATTTCCCGCTCGGCTCCGGCATGTTGTTGACGCCGTCCCTCCTCCCCTCCGTCCGCTCTTTCGGCCGCCTGGTCTCGACAGTTCTTTTCTTCGCTCGCTCTTTTCAGTGCAAGGACCAGTCAATATCGTCGGAGAGAATCCATTCTCCCGCCACGCCGTTAGCAGCTACCGCCACCCCACCATCACCACCACCACCACCACCTTCGTTGCTCCCCCCTTCCCCTCCCTCTTTGGATTTGGCTTCTTCCTCTTCCTCTTCGTCATCGTCGTCGTCTAAGTCCGCCATGAGATCGGCATTGGTGGGTGCCGCCGCCACCGCTGCCGCTGCCGCGTCCCCTGCAGCCTTGCCCGAGGCACCGCCTCTGCCGGTGTTGGAAGCGTCGCCGCCGGCAGGCGCCTATTAGAGCAAAAAAATGCGGCGGCGGGGGAGAAAACAAAATAAAGCGAACGAAAGTTATGTACGAACCCACGAACAACAACGAAGAAGCAAGAAAACAGAAACGTCCGTAAACAGAAACGTCGGTGGAGAGTTGAGAAAAACAAAACCGTCACCCTAAGAGAACGGTTGCTCGTAGGTACAGGAGCAGAACAGACCGGGCTCATCCTCCTCCTACCGCTAAGAGTCTACTGTTACGGGGGGCCATAGTAAATAGGACCTGCGGTACAGACAAAAACCTATATATTTCCCTATTTTTACTGACAATATTTGGTCCTGTTAACTATGGTCCCCCGTAATAGGACAGCTATTAACTGCTACCTGGGACTACTGCTGCACCACCGCTGCTACTCATACTACTGCTCTTACTACTATTACTACTACTACCTCTACTACTACTACTACTGCCACTACTACTACTACTACCTCTACTACTACCACTACTACTGCCACTACTACTACTACTACTACTACTACCACTACTACTACTACTACTACTACCACTACTACTGCTACCACTACGACGACTGCTGCTAGTCCTACTGCTACTATTTCGGGGGGCCATAGTAAATAGGACCAAATATTGCTAGCAAAAACAGGTAAATATATAGGTTTTAGTGTGTATCGTAGGTCCTATTTACTATGGTCCCCCGTAATACCACTACTATTAACAGTGTGATTGAACACACCCCCACCTCTCCGGCCGAGGTAGGAACTCGCCGCATCATGACCGCCTGGTCACCATCGAAGTAGCCCTGTAGCAGCACGGGATGGCGGGGCGGGGGGGGGGGGGGGGGGGGGGCGTCATCGGGCCGCAAACGCAAGATCGTCGGTGGTAATTGGTCCATGGTTGATGGTAAAATGGTCGATAGAGAACGGTCATTTGGTTTTGATGCAACAAAATCGTGTTTTAAACGGTCATTGGACTATCGTTAATGGTGAATGGTTGACTGTCAGCGGTGGGTGGCGAACGGTCGATGGGGCAAAGCAAATGGCCAAAAATCATGGTCAACAGTTGGAGGTGATTGGTGGATGTTATTCAACATGGTTGATGGACGGTGGTCGAAGGTAAATGGTGAATGGGGGCAGAATCAATGCTTAATGGTCATTGGTCGATAGATAATGGCAAAAAAAAAAGTTGATATTGACTGGTGGATGGTCGACGGGGCAAAGTCATTGTTCGATGGTCATCGGTCGAAATTTGGAGGGGGGGGAGGGGTCTGTGGGATGGGAGAGGGAGTGTACTCATGTCATGCATGGCCGTAGTCGTTAGCCATAGACCCTCGCATCCCTGCAATGCTGGGACGGAGTCGGTCGGGTTTTCACGTTTTCACCGACCAGGCAGACATTGCTTGCACCAAAGTGGGGGAGGTTACTCGCCTGCTGTGCCCACCCTCGCATCTGGGAAACCCCGTAGGGCCCGTGTACGTTTCCGTCCTTCCCCCTGTACTCGAAGTACGCGCTGTCCTCTCCCGCCCCCGCCCCCCCCCCGCTTCCAAAGCTGGAGACTGCTGCATCTGCATCTGCATCCACCTCTGCTGTTGTATTTGCTGCATCTGCTGCTGGCCCCCATCGCCCCCCCAAAGTATGCTCCTGCAGGACAAGCGCGTCGTACAGGCGGAGACAAAAAATGGGACTATCAATACAAAAGTCTGCAAAAAAAGGTTAAAAATATCACTTTCAACGCAAAAAAAAGGGAATACTCACGGAGGGGTCTACGAGTATTGAGAGCCTTGTATTCAATAATACACCACCAGATAATACCACTGTGACCGCAAAAATAGTACCAGGTACCCGTTTTGACTTTGATGCGGACATCAAAACGGGTATATATTATTCCTAGGCAGAGCGGTACCGGTTGTTCAGCACTGCCACGTACTTATGTACTAACGCAAATGGATTAGTGGACGTGAAGTTGTAGAGATGAGACAATAGGCACAGCGACTGATCGCGAGGGAACCGCCTGAGAGCGAAAGTGAGCCAGAGAGGCATAGGCGAAAAACACAAAAACGCCGGGAAAGCTCGAAACCTGGGGGGACATCCAGACACCGTAACTAACCAAGCCGTGACACTACCTCGGTGGATGAGAAGCATGTATCGAAACACGCCGAGCAAAAAACACACACACACACACAAATCAGTGCTGAAAAATCCCGCAAATGCAGAAAGCTATCGATCGCTGTCAAAGCAAATTTGTGCCAGCTGCCGCCACGCCCCCTTCCCCCCGCGGGCTACCCCCGCCACCCTCTCCCCACCCCTCTCCCCCACCACTAGCTCCGTCTCCTTCTCCCTCCCTCCGCCCAACTATCACCAAAGAACCTGCTCCCTCCCCCCCTCTCCCGGAACCCCCCCCCCTCTCCCAGAATAGCCCCCCCCCCCCCCATCGCTAACCCCGTCTCCCCCACCCCACCCCCGCCCGCTAATTTCTCACCAGAGGACGACGCCCGAGCCGCCGCCGCCTCCGCCGCCTCCTCGAAATCCTCTCGCGTTTGCTGGTACACGTCATGCTGCCCCGCTTGAAGCAGGCCGTCCGCGAGGTCCGTCAAGCGCTCGAAGTTCCCGCGCCGCTTCTTCTCCTCGGCCTCTATCTTCCCCGCCTTCACCTCTGCTACTGCCGCCTCTTGCTCAGACGGACTCGCCTCGCCCCCGCCCCCGCCTCCCCCGGAGCCATTGCCGTTACCGACGACATCATCGGTGGCGTCACCGCTTTTTTCGGTACCATCTCCTGTTGCGCCGACGATTGCGCCGCCTCTGCTTGGAGTTTTTGCTACCAGCTCCCCTCCTACCCCCACGCCTAACGCCGCAGCGGCGTTCCTTTTTTTCGAGCCGCTGTGGCCGGGGAGGGAGGGAGGGAGGGAGGGAGGGGACGGGCAGGGACGGGAGTCGATCAGCGGCGGGGACAACAGCCGCCGGTGGTGCAACTGCGGCTAGCGCGGCAGTTGGGATAACGCGGTTGAGGTTCTACAACCTTTTTGCTCCCGATCGGCTAAAGCGCGAAAAAACGTGCGTTCCTCCTCCTGCTCCTCCTCCTCCTCTCCCTCCGCTGGCGGCGAAGTGCTGGCTACCCGCTACCGCTACTAATGCATGTTGACGGTAACTACCCGCGCCTTATAGAACGCGATCGGCCGCAGTACCCGCTGGCGAGCGGGGGGAGAGGGGGGAGATATCTAATCATAGAGAGAGGGAGACGGAGAGAGAAAGAGGGAGGGAAAAGAGAGCGACAAAAGAGAGACAATGGGAAACGAAAGATGAACACACAAAAAATCGCCCAGATCGCCTGGAAACGTACCCTGTCAGTCGCCCCCGTGGCGCAGCAGCAGCAGCAGCAGCAGCAGCAGCAGCAGGAGTAGCGCCGGCAGCGATACCGCGCCCCCCACCCCCACCCCCTTTCGCGCGGCCCTTCCCCAGTCTCCGCAAAGCCTGGACCACGGTCTCCTCCTCCAGCAGAAGCGGGATCAGGGCCTCTCGCATCTCCGCCGTGCCCATCAAGGACAGGGGATCCGCACCGCCGCTGAGCGGGTCGGCCGTGGCCGATGATGCCGCCTCTCCGTCCGCGGGGGCGGCGGCAGCCTTGGGCTTCCTGTTCTCGGCCGTTCAAGCCGACGTTGTCCCGGTAGCCAGAGGCGTGTTTTTGCACACCGATAGACGGTTCAAACACAGGCGGAAAGAAAGAAAGAAAAAAGGGTATTGCGCAGAGGGGCAGTAGGGGGGGCGGGAATAAATAGGGGTTGTACACGTAAGCCATCCTGGCAAATACACGGAATACGAGGACGCGTTCCGGCCTGGTTTTGAGAATTAAAAGGAAAGGAAAAGGGCATGGTAGTACAAGGGACACATCCAACACCCCCCGCTCCGTCTCAAAAGGGATGCGTGGTCACTGGTCGAATGCCTAAGGCGAGCAACCAGCGAGTACGCCCCCCTCCCTCCTCATCGTTCCCTCCTTCATGTAGTGGTCACTGGTCGAATGACTAAGGCGAGCAACAAGTGAGCACGCCCCCCTCCCTCCCATTCCCTCCTTCATGTGATGGATAAACTCGGGACAACCAACCACGCCGCTCGTTCTCTCCACGCGAAGGGAACGAGAGGGAGGCGCCAAGCGCTGTTGGCGCACGTGAGAGGCGCGCGTCAAAAACCGCGCACGTCTACTGAGGGGAACCATAGTAAATAGGACCCAAATATTTTTGGTAAAAAAAGGTAAATATATGGGTTTTCGTGTGTACCGTAGGTCCTGTTTAATAGGGTCCCCCGTAATAATACCACACTACTGACCCAATAAAATGTGCCCGTTCAGCACCGGAGCTTGGGGGCAGAAAAAACCGACCAAGAAACTGCAAAACGTGTCTTGGAATTATATTACTACGGGGGACCATAGTAAACAGGACCTGCGGTACACACAAAAACCAATATATTTCTGGATTTTTACTAACAATATTTGGCCCTATTTACCATGGCCCCCCGTAATAGGAATGTTTAGGTATCAAAAAAACGATGATTCAAATAGAGCATCCTTATTCCTCTCTCTAATCTTGATTATCAATTACCGTATTATTTTATGTATGTTCCATCACCTCGTGCTGGCGGCGCCGATAGCTTCCTCCATGGTGCCCTCGTCCATCTCGGCGAGCCACGCATCTCGCTCCTCCTCCTCTTTCTGTAAGCGTTCGCCGTCGTCAACGCCGCCGCCGCAGGGCGCAGATCAACCAACACGGGTACCGACGCAAACGGGGTACCGACGGAAACGGGTACCGACGAAAACGAGTATCGATGGGAATGGGTATCGACGGAAACGGTATAGGAGAACACGGGTACCGACGGAAATGAGTACCGACGAAAGGGGCATATGCCCACGGAAGCGTCTACAGACGAACACGGGTACCGACGGAAACGGGTCCCAATAAAAATGGTAGCGATCACAATGGACACCGACGGAAACGGGTCCGACGGATACATACACGCACGGACACGGATGGAAACGGACACTGACGGGAAAAAGTGCAGAGAGTGGGGGTTAGGCAAGCGCGAGCTCACGCATAAAAACACTTGCTAACCAAGGTGTCGATTGGCGGTCTAGTTTAGGTCCGTCAAGGCCTCTTTAGACTCAACATATTAGTTTTAGTGTGGGGAGTTCCACCACACGGCTTCTCGTTAAGGGGCAAGAGTGTCATCAACCAAGGCATCATGCTTTTCCTGCCAGGATATCATATGACAGGCACAGCAGTCAGTTAACGGTTATCATACCTTCCACACGAACATTCCATTCACATAAATAAGCGTAACCGCAATACGAGAGCTTGCTCGCAAGCAAGGCCATCATCCATCATACGGCAGGCACGCGCAACATTTACAAGCGGTCACCTTCCACACGAAGTTTCCGTTGGTGTCGAAGTAGCCCATGTCCCGCTCGTTGCGAAGGTTGAACGGCTCGATCGGGTCTCCCGCCTCGTTCGTCTGCCGCGATAGGGATAAGATTGACCGAAAATCAAGGTGGTGGGGGTGGGGGTGCGACGTGGGTGAAAGGAGGGGAAGGGGAGGGGGGACATATACTTCTCCACCCGCCTATGCTACCCCTCTTCGCGGCTGAAAACGACGGGGAATATGGCGAGAGTGACCACGAGGGAACGCACAGGCACAACAGCACGCCTTCCTGGCCTGGGTGAGAAACGTGAAGAATGTTTTCAGTCGCCACAACTCGAGCATTCCTCGAGCATTCCTATATTCGTTCATCCCTCCCTCCCTTCCTCCCGTCTCCTCCCTCCCCCCTCCCCATTCTCCCTCTCTCCTTCTTTCCTTCACTTTCCCTTCCTCCTCCCCTCCCTTCACAACCCGTCTAATCCTTTCCCCCTCCCCTCTTTCCCTTCCACCTCCCACCCACCCCCCCCTGTCCTCCCGACCCGCTCCCTCCCTCCCTCCCTCCCTCCCTCCCTCCCTCCCTTCCAAACCACACCGCGCCTACACCACGCCGCAGCCTAACAGGTCTCACCCGCTCGTAATGTTCGTCCTCCTCCTCTTCCCCGTGGACCTCTTCCACCATGCGGCGGCCGGTAGCCCCATCATCGTCGTCGTCATCATCGTCATCGTCCACACCCTCGACATCCTCAAAGCCACCACCGCCGCTCCGCTTAACCTTCGTCCTCCCCTTCCCCCTGCCCCCTCGCCTCCCCTTTTCCTCCTCCTCCTCTTCTTCCTCTTCTTCCTCCTCCTCCTCCTCCTCACTATCACCAGGCCTTCCGCGTCTCGAGCCACCACCACCGCTACCACCACCTCCGGGCGGTCGTCGCCTCGTTGATCTAGAATCGCCTCCTCTTTCCTCTTCTGTGTGCGGGCGGGTGGGAGGGAGGGCGGGTGGACGGAAGGCATGACGATTTGGGCGGGGTTCGGAAAGGACAAGAAGCAAAACACGCAACGCGGCAGGTGACAGTGGCAGCGGGAAGTGAGCAGTGACAGTAGCAGGAAGTGGCAGTTGGCAGTGGCAGCAACAGCGGCAGTAGAAGCAGAGGCAGAGGCAGTGGTAGTGGCAATGGCAGTAGAGGCAGTGGTAGTGGCAATGGCAGTAGAGGCAGTGGCAGTGGAAGTGACAGTAATTGCAGTGACAGTAGCAGTGGCAGTAGTTGCCGTGACAGTGGCAATGCCAGTAGTTGCAGTGACAGTGGCAGCGGTAGTAGTTGCAGCGACAGTGGCAGTGGCAGTAGTTGCAGTGACAGTGGCAGTGGCAATGCTATTAGAGGCAAGAGACGATGGCGGCGGGGGCGGCGAAAACAGGCAGCAAAACCAGCAGAAACAGGATCAACAGACCAGAAGAACAGCCGAGCAGTAGCGCAGTAAAACAGCAGCAGGGCAGCCGCAGGACAGCAGCAGAGCTCAACAGAGTAGCCGGGCAGTTGAGCAACAGGGCAGCAGAGCAAGAGAAGCACGTAGGACAACCGGACAGTAGAGCAGCAGAACAGCATAACAACGGCAGAGCAGCAGCAGAACAGCAGCAGAGCAGTAGAACAGCTAAGCAGCAAAGCAGCATGGCAGCCGGGCGGCAGAGCAGCCGAGGCAGACCCTAAAATCGGCATACACTGGTCCTATAGAAGGGTGTGAAGATATGTCACTGTAGACCCGCCGTACACTGAGGGGAGTCTGGCTCGCCCTTGACGCAGTCCGGTCCGGCAAAAGAAAAGCTCCTGTAGGTTGTCGAGTATACTGGGGTGCTCGGTGTCGAGATAATTACGTGAAGACGAGTAGTACGTGCCGGTATAGAAAACAGGGCATGCTATCCCCCAATGGTTTCCAGCTCGATAGGCGCCTGGCTCCATCCGATACGGCAACACGATAGTATGTATGCGCCCTGAGAACCCTTCCATCATGAGCGCCCATCAACAAACCGATCCCGGCCCTGCCCATCACACCAGAGAGGGTACTGGACACGCTAGCGACTGATCCAAGAGCTTGGACACGCCCGCTGGTTGGAACTATTGCCGGTAGATTTGATCTTCACTTGGGGATTGGAGAGAGTTTCGGGTTTTTGCGCTACTGCCGGTCAAGAGAAAACCAAGTCGTGAGGGCCGGCACTGACGGGGCCACAGCACGTTCGGCCAGGGCAGGAACACGAGTGGTGGCCGCGGCGACACTGGCCGCCAACACGTAGGCCTTGGAGAGAGGAGAATAGCGTGGGAGCGCGAAGCAGAGTCTCCGCCTGAGAGCGGAGCAAAGGGACTCCACGAAGGACTCTACCGCCTCCGGCAGGAAAAAATGGGACAGTTTTGATTAAAAAAATGCCCTCTCTCTTCGAGTATATTTCAATTTGATACTCGGTAGAGTGTCCCCCTTCCCCCTCCCCCTTTTCGTATTTAGGAAACCGGCTCGAACGGCCGCCGTCGTTTTTCCACCGCCCATCCCGGCTTCTCTAGAGTCAGCGGCGGGGCCGTAGGGTACCGGGCCGCCAGCGACCCTCCCACCTTCGGCGATCGGTCGTTTGGGAACCGACAGATTGCGCGCGACCAACAGCCAGCAGCCAGCATAGGCTGGCGGGCTGCTGGTCGCGCGCGATCGGCCGTCCCACGAACGATCAATTCGCTGAAGATGGAAGGGTCACTAGCGGCCCGGTCCTCTACCGCCCCGCGCTAACTCTAAAAGAAGCCGCGATGGGCGGTGGAAAAGCGACGGCGGCCATTCGAGCGAGTTTCTGAAATACGAATGGGGGGGGGGGGGGGGGCTCTACCGAGGGAAACTCCGGGGAATACCGCGTGTGCTACAATGGCAGACGGTTTCAAGGAGGTATTTTTTTTTTTTGCAACATGTTCGGCGCTTTCTTCTGCCTGATTTTGGGGATCCGTGCAAACAAGGGTTTCGAGGGCCACAAGGGTGTGTGATCCAGATGGGGGTTGGGGGTCAACCGAGTAAGGAACTCGAACTCGAAGCGGACCGACATTTTACACCACTTCTTGCGAGAGCTTGCCGAGCTGGGAGAGGTTTGAAATCTCGCATGTATGATCCAACTCCAAGCAAGCTGATTTATTGACTGAACCCCTTGGTGAGGATGCCTTCCGTCTCCAGAGCAACTTACCGGGCGGTCCAGCCAACTTACTGCCCATATGCGTACGAGTACGCAGTGTTTGTCCATTGTGCTATTTTTGCTGTCTCGCGAGGAAGACGAAAAGGGTTGCCTCTGAGGTGTACTGGTACAGCAAAAAGTGGTATTTATCACACCGGTACGCCAAAGCGGAGAACGCGGCGTTCCCTCAGAATCCACGCGAGGACAAATACCAGGTACCTGACACGAAAAGTACATGTACATATCATATGCACGAGCCATGTACTTCGTACTGGTATGGGTGGTATGCTGTTGCGTTATGTGTGTTCGATATAGCTTGTCTCGCCGATCAGCCTATTACGGGGGGGCATAGTAAATAGGACCAAATATTGTTAGTAAAAATAAAGAAATATATGGGTGTTTGTGTGCACCGTAGGTCCTATTAACTATGATCCCCCGTAATAGCAATAAGTCATGGTTACATACGGTGCGTCACGTAGGTACGGTTAAAGATATTGTCTCGTGGAATCACCTACGAGCAGTCTCACGGGTATGTCCGAGCAAGCCCTGCATGAGGAGGTTTCTGGTATTCGGCTCCGAGTAGTTGCTTCACGAAAAGTGGAGAGTTTGACCCACATGCTCACTCCACTTTTCCTTTCCCCCTCCTGATTCGTTTACCTCTTTCCGGGCCGACATAGTAAAGACATATTACACTATCTTCTTCGCGACTGCGTGTAGCAGTGGCTAGCTTATTGCAGCCTACTATAGTGTGGCTGTGGCAGCATGTATATTAAGGTTAGGGTCAGGGTGGCTGTTGGAGCGGGGACCCATTCATCGCATATCATCGCTACTTGAACACGTTAACATAATTTTTCGAGCAAACAGCCTGATAATGCCGGGTGGTGCGTCCGAAGCGGATGGGGCGTCCGTGCTGGATGACTGGATGACCTGGCCGGTCTCTTGAGGAAGCTGGCGGAGGACCGAAAAGAACATCAAGGTCGACGCGAGAGCGACCGGGAACTGCGACGTCAAGACGATGAACCATTGAGGACGCAGATTTTCGAGGAAATGGATCGAAGATACACTTCGGTTCGTGAGCTTGCGTCTGGTGGTACTGGTGAGCGGGTCGGAACCGCTACCAGTGCTGAGGAAGTGAGGGGAGTCAGCTCCAGTGGGAGTGTACCAGCTCTTGGTGAGGTAGTAGGCCTGCCCGGGAGTGGTACGAGTATCAGCGTAGATAGCCTTAGGGCTGAAGTTGGTTCTCGCGAATTTGGAAGCCTGAAGCAGTCGATTCCGAAGTTTAGTGGGAAACTAGAAGTTTTTCCACTGCTGTGGAAAGAACACTTCGAGGGGTTTACTTCTATGACTACGGGTGTATGCCGCCGTTCCTCGTACTGTAGTCATGATACGATGATAGGTGACGTTTCGAAAGACAATCAACACTTTCTCTCGCAGGCGTTCAGTGAGGTACAGACTGAGACAGCTAGAGCAGCTTGGACTTGTCTGACGGAAAGCATTGTAAACCGTGACCTGCTTGTTGGAGTATTCGCAGCGAAATCACCTAGCGCTGGGTGGAGGATGTTGTGTGACTGGTTCTTGTCTGAAGCAATGGCAGAACAGGTCATGTGGTCGGTGGCGTATGATGCGGCAAAAAAGGAAAAAAAGGGAGAAGAGCCTATGAAATACTTTGGCCGGACTGACAAGATAGTAGGAGTACTCGCTTCCCTTGGTGTGAAAAAATCGGATGCTGACGTAAACCGCAAGACAATAATGTCACTAACCTCCGACTATGAAAACAGAGGAAAGAACGATCCTGTATCGTGAAGGCATCACACGCTCAGAAAATCGAAAGTATAATCCGACAAAGGTACCTCCGCATTCCCGCTTTAAAGAACAAGAATGTGGGACAGGCCCTATATTCGAATGGAGCTGGCCGTGGTGGTCGCGCAGGTAGAGGAAACCACAGGAGAAACAGCAAGTCTAAGAAAAGAGGTGAAAAGGGTAGCGGTAGCAGCAATCCCCCAGCCCCCACGCAAGACCCCCCCCTCAGCGATCGACAAAGCGAAGGGAAAGTGCATCCGTTGCTTGGAGCCTGGGCACCACTGGAATCAGTGCAAGGCTCGCATTCCCCCTGCTCCAGAGCAGATATCAGGCGGAGGCGCGCAAGGCCAGAACAACAGCGGTGAGACGGTGCGTTGTCTTGCGAAATGATGCTTGATACGAATGCTGATTCGTGCAGTGAGGCACGTAGCGGAGACGTGGGAGAGAAGTGGATAGCAGACAGTGGTGCATCCTCTCACATGACTCACTCAGCTGACCTTTTGAGTGACGTAGGGCTGAGCGATGACAAAGGTCAGGATCGGTGACAACCATCTCATCGATGTAGTGGGGTATGGCACACTGACTGTTGTATTCCCAGGAGATCTGACAGTCAACCTGTTGGGTGTGGCTTACGTGCCGAACATCGCGTTCAACTTATTTTCGCCGATGGCTGCTCATAAGCAGGGAGTAAGATTCACGACTGAAGAGGAAGGCTTGTGCATTTCTCTTTTCGACGGAAGGTTGAGGTTTGAAGGTGATGAATCTAGATATTCTGGATTCGCATGCAGGATTGAACCAGACGACGGTTATGTGCCATTCCCCTTGCTAACCCCCAACCCCCCTGGGGACGGTGCAGAATCTGGATGCGATTTCCCTCTGGCTTTTCCCGTGCTTGTCCCCGGTAGCAACGCATATACTGAGAGTGATGTAGACATCAATGTTTTCCACTGCGTGCATGGTCACTCGAACGAACTACTGCTGAGAGAGACCGCTAAATTACTCGGCTGGAAACTGGTAGGAAAGCTAAGACCCTGTACGGGATGCTCTATGGCGAAAGGATACTGCAAGCCAATCCCTAACAGCACTCACTCACGCGCGACAGAAAAGTTGGGAAGATTTTGCGTTGACTTGAGCGGACCTCAAGGAACGCCTTCCTTGTTGGGAAAGCGGTATGTCATGCAGGTGAAGGACCACTACTCCCGCCACGCGTGGGTGTACTTTCTGAAGCATAAGTCGGATTTAGCGGACGCTTTTAGGAAGTTTTGGTCTGACGCGCGCGCGGACCGAGTACCCTCGAAGGTTGCGATTGTAAGATCTGACAACGGGGGGGAGTTCTTTGGTGGGGAATTTGGAGAAGTGTGTAAACAGTTTTGCATCAAGCAGGAGCTCACTGACGCCGACAGCCCAAAGCAGAACGGTGCTGCTGTAGAGAGGGCGCTGGGTATCATCCAGAACGCAGCGCTCGCAGCGTGTATCCAAGCGTCTATTGCAGGGGTCCATAGTTAACGGGACCAAATTTTGTTACTAAAAAAAGGCAATATATATAGTTTTTTTATGTACACCATAGGTCCTGTTAACTATGGACCCCCGTAATATCAGCTTTCCCCACGCTCAACTTCCGCCGACTAAGTCCATGTGGGCGGAAGCGGTGCACTGGGCTACTGATGCCCTGAATCACACCGCGACCACCGCTAATCCCGGAAACAAGTCGCTGCATGAAATGCGGCATGGGACTGCCGCACATGCTTCGCCACACCCGTTTACTTCGCCCAGCGTACTGTCGTTGGAAGCGCCCGCCGAAGTCGTTCCCAAGGGCCGAGAGCTGTTTTTACCTCGGGCCGGGCATCGACCACCCAAGTGACTCTTTGCAGATCCTCACGCGGGCGACACAAAGTGGGAGAGACCACGGACGTGACCTGGGAGACGACGCTCCATGCAGGAGCGCCGCCATACTCGCTGCCGGAGATGCCGGAGCAGGGAGGGGCGATGGAGCTGGGAGAAGATTCTGAGCCGAGAGGGACGGGTGATTATTCTTCCGCCCCGACGACTCCACCGCCGGCATTGGGGAGGGGATTTCCTCACCAACTCCGTTCGGTGTCTCCGATTACTTAGGCTGGCGACGACTCCACTGCCGGTATTGGGGAGGGGAGTTCCACACCAACTCCGTGCGGTGTCTCCGATGACGTGGGCTGGCGACGATTTGCAATCTGAAGGTGTGGATCTGAACGATTCATCAACGGTCAGCAGCGAATCGCCCGACAGCGACTCTTCATCTCGGGATGGGAGCCATGCGTCATCCTCTGACGATGGAGTCCCGACCCCCCGACTGCGGCCCGGACTGCTGCGCGCCAACTTGGAGCGCGCATGTCTGGACCAGGTGATGATGAAGGGACTCGGGAGGGACGTACGAGAGCGCAGACCAGGGCGCCTAATCGGGAAGCGGCTGGGGGACTGATCGGTGCGATCGGACCCTGTGATGGAGGTCGCATATTCCAAGCGCTACTGGCGGCGCAAGATGCAGGCGGTGAACCGACCAAGTTGCCGGATTGCCTTGTCAAGGAGGCGGAACCGGAACCAACGCCGTACACCGCGGCGTGTTCGTCGAAGAATTCGAAGGTTTGGACGGAGGCGATGGAAGCGGAATTTGATGGACTAGAGGCCGCTATCACTTTTGCTGAGACTTCGGAATGTCCCGAGGGTAGCAATATTGTGGATTCAAAGCGGCTCTTGTAGTGGAAGGTTGACGAGCACTGTATGATTGATCGAGCCAAGGCGAGATTGGCAGCGAAGGGGTATAGCCAGGTAGAGGGAGTTGATTACTTAGATATTTTTGCCCCCACTGCATCAACCACGTCTGACAGGCTTGTAGCAGCAATGGCATGCAAACTTGACTGATATTTGAGGTACTTGGATGTTGATCAGGCTCATATCCACTCAGAGTTGAGTTACCGAAATTTGCTTGAGATTAACCCCTGGATGTGGGCGATTATCGGGTAAGGTAGTCCGACTAAACAAAGTTCTTTATGGGCTGAAGAGTGGTCGCTCGTGGTATAAGCTACAGCCATCAACCTTGGTAGAGTGTGGTTTTGAGCAGTGCATGGTAGACCCGTACGTGTTTCGACTGATCTTGAATGGCGAGGTCGTTGCGATGCTGGTGGTCCACGTGGATGACATCAAGATCGCAGCCACCAAGGAATTCACGGATTCGGTAGTGGCGGATCTGAACAAGAGATTCCCTACGAAGCACCTTGGCGAGGTGACGTGGTACATGGGTAGCGAGTACAAGAAGGATCGTGAGCAGGGAACCTTGGAAATTTCGCAGACTCAACTTATTCGAAATGTTATCGAGCGTTTCGGTATCACCAAAACCGGCCCCATCCCCGCTTCTCCGCCGTTGGACCTTAGGCACGTGAGTGATCAGGACCCGGCGGTGGACGCAAGTCACCGCGAAATGGTGGTGAGTCTGATGTGGATTGCGAATCAGACGAGGCCGGACATCGCCAATGCAGTACGGGCGGTTGCACGGTACTCACATGACTCTAAGCAAGTACCAGGTACACGTTAAGGCGGCTAGAGAGATTATCGAGTACCTGAGCGCTACGGCTCATTTGGGTTTGACGTTCAGAAGGGACAGCAAACTAGAGGAGGTGCAGTTGAAATACGACTTCGAGACATACGTGGACGCGGACTACGCGCACAAGGCCGACAGCAGTCGTTAGGTCTCTGGTGTGGCCGTCTGTTGCGGGGGTACACTTGTGTCGTGGCTTTCTAGGACGCAGAAGTGCGTCACCTTATCCACTACAGAGGCAGAGTACGTGTGGTTATGGCAGACGGGGTGAAGGAAGGTCTTTACGTGAGAGGAGTTTCGGTTTTCCTGACGCCCAGTTTGGGGTCGCCAAGTATTGGAGCGTTCGAAGACAACAAAGGGGCTACAGACTTGGCCAAACACCCATTGTCCAACAGACAGCACATCGACGTAAGGTCACACTGCGTGTAGCAGTGGCTAGCTTACAGCCTAGTGTGGCTGTGGCAGCATATCCATTGGTTAGCTCGCAGCCTGGTGTGACTGTCGGAGCGGATCCATTCATCACATATCATCGCTATTTGAACAATGTGCAGCAGCACCATCTTGTGGATCCCGAGCACTTTCGAGCTCAGCGCTGGCTCTAGATAGCGCGAAAGAAGACCTGGAAGCACGCACAGAAGTACAAATACCGTGAGTCTCCACAACGAAGGCCACAAGCACAGCTGGCGTGCGTGTGCGTGTGCCGCAGCAACCATCTGCATTGGCCAACACAGCCGAGGCCGACACCTCTCGGGAGGAAAGCAACGCTAGAGCTCACACTCCGAGTCCCGCCTCCCCAGCTCGCCTTCCCAGCTGTGGCCCGCGAACAAGCAACAGCGACATCATGACAAATGGGTGTGAAAAAGAGGAGGACTCAAACTTTTTTTTTCTTTGTCTTACCTTCACTCTCTCCCTTCTTCTCGAACCGAACTTTGCGTCTCCCGCCCGCAGCGCCATTATTTCCCCCTCTCTCTCCCCCAGGAGTTTTCCTTTTGCTTGACATGTTCCTCCCCGGCCTTGTCTTTACTGCTGAAAAATGATCGCTTGAGACAACCTCTCTGCACGGATCGATCCCCGTATGTCCGGATATATAATCCTTCTAGAATAATGTCGAAACCCTCAGATGTTCCGAGAACAGCATAAGCAGAGAGATAGTATCCGAAGCATCGCCGCAGGACGGCTCAGACTTTTATTTTTCTCGTCCAAGGCTCCACACGTTAGTCGAGGCACCGGCGGGCTCGCGAGGCTGACTTCGTGTGAAGAAAATTGGAAATTCTATCTCAAGAGCAGGACGATCCAACCACTGCATTGTTGCTGTTGCTGCACTGCAGGCACCTCACTGCCCAGCACAGCAGCAAGAGCGTGTGTCCACGTCGGCTTTAGGCTTTGACCACTTCGGGAGGCAGCCTAGTACGCTTGGAAGCAATGTCAATGTGAGCAAGTAGAAATATGCCGTGCGCACCTCCAGCTGCCACCGGCATACCCCCCCCCCGCCTCCGCTCCGCAGCAACGAACAAACGTCAACGTTGCTTCCCCGAACGACGGATCTCTGCGTGTTACGCTGCAACAGGCCCCTGTTTTATTATAATAGATGCTTGATGAGAGCAGGTTGTGTTTCTCTGTCCTTCGGTCTCTTGTTGATGGGAGCAAAATACCACAAGATCTGACTTGCTTCGTCTTGAGTGCTTCAGGCTTATACTACAGCAGTCAGTAGAGCGTGTAGCGACGACACACCGGGCACCCCTGCGTGTGATGCTGCCCCCCAACCCTCGGTTTGTGGGTGGTGGGCATACCCATGCGCAAGGCAACGCTGCCTGGATTGGGGGGTGCATATCATAGCTGTGTCTACAGCAGTATGTACTTTTTGTGGTGAAGATACGTACCTGGTACCAGGTATATGAGTGTTGGCTGTTCATGCTTTAGTCATGTAAAATATTTTATGCCAGCTTGACATTGGTCGACGTCACTTGGCGGTTGTCCACTCCCGAATTCGTATCGTAACTATAAAAGTCATTGGTCTACATATCTGGAATCATATATTTTGGTACGACTGCGTACCAATACGAGTACAACAGCAGTAGTACGTATACATTGCTGCCACAAGTAATTAAGTGTAACCCTGGTATATATGCTGCACGTTCTCGGATGGGAAGCACCCGAGAATATCAGGGCTCTCATGGGCCAACCCGTGGGTCGGGTCAGGCACTTCTCGAACTCTCATGGGTCGGGTTGGGTCGGTCGGGTCGGGTGGGGTCAGGAGGTTTTCGAATCCTCACGGATCAGGTACGGTCACCGTTACCCGATCCGACACTGATCCGCGAGGTTTGACGCGAACAACCATGAACAGCCCTCGGTAATATCGTATTGACTGTAGCATGTTACACATCGAGGAAACAGCAAAGCACCACAACCTACGGCGTGCTCTCGCCCGACAGAAGCAGTAACATTTCGAAGCAAGCTTATTAACCGCGCCTTTGTTTCCTCTTGGTTCAATCGTGGGGAGCGTTCGAGTCGAGATGCAATCGACACTGACAGCAGCCCGCTCTCATCAGCCCACCCCCACCAACGTATACAACAATCGCTTCCCTGTCTTCGTCGACCTGTTGAGCCCCCTCCGATGCGTTACAGACGTACGAACGTATATTACTCCTCCCCAAACGATCGGAAATGGTATTCCTATCAGACTTTGAATTTGGAAACCCCCGATATTCCGAACCGGTTCGACATTCCAGTAAACGCCTGCTTGGAAACCCTTTCGGTCTCGAGCCACTTCGGCAACCCAAGCACGTCTGGTTAGAAGCCCTTTCGGTTTCGAACCAGTTCGGTACTCCAAATCCCCCCCCCCCTCCGCCAACCCCATCTCTCCCCCCCGACGGGCCGTAGATATATGCGCGCACACAGCCATGATGCGCCCTATCACATACACGAAATATTGGCAGGGCCAATTTGACTCACCGGGTGGCTGCCGCCGTGGCTGTCGCTCTCTTTTTAAGTCGTATGTCCAATTCGCTCGCTTAGCTTTGAGCATAATTGGACTCTAAACTAGATAGCACAATGTACGAAGCATGTCTGGGCTTTTTAGGCTTTAAAGTAGCATACGTGTGCTATTTCAGGAGCATAGCAACATGAAACATAGCAGACAACACGCACGCAGTTTTTATAAAATGAACACAGCATGAGCATAAGCCTATGAATAGTCGCTGTCGGTATCGAACTCGAATTTCAGGGGGAAACGTTATCGAATCCGATATCGGTGATCGTGTTATCGATATCGGGGTCACTCTCGAGGCGATCGATATCCGAACCACTATAGATATATAAATCGATATTGCTATCGATATGATTTCGCTTTCGATATCAATATCGGAACCATGTTACGGTAGGGGTGGTCTATCACTCGTATATATCATATACCACTCTATCCCGAAATATGAGGATCGTTTGTATATAGTATTGATATGCAAACGAACCTTGCAGTATGTCGGGACAGGGGGGTACGGTTATACAAGGCTCCCCTTCGGGCTGTGGGTATCTTGTTGGAATCCCGGGGGTCAGGAAAGTTGAAAAGGGGGAATAGAGGCGTTGCTGTGTATATGAGCCTGGTTGAGAGTTCGCTGCTGTGCCGCTGCTGTGCCGCTGCTGTAGTACTGCGCGGGTGTTTTTTTTTTTTTAACGTTTCGGAGGAAGTGTGGGTTGGCATCGTCCAGCTCGTTGTGTTTAGGATGACACGCCCAGGTGAGCACACACGCACACGCACAAGGGCACCGCTCTTGGCTGTCACTCAAATAAGACCTTGAAGTAAGGCTATTGCTGCTGTACCGTGGATTCCACGACGTCAACAGGGAAAGCATACGTCAGTGTAATACAGGTGCACAGCATGAAGAGCAGATAGCACAGCACACCAAAAAAAAAAAAAGAGCTGAAGTTGCACCTCTCGGTTCCTGCTGCTGTTGGACCCTAGGATAACATGTACATACGCACACTCACGCACGCACACCCACGCACGCACGCAAACCCATGCACGCACGCAACAGCACCGCTCGTCGCTGTCACAAAGGCCGGAGCGTGAAGCGCGGCTCTTGTAGCGTGGCTGCCTAGCTCTTGAGGGCAGAACAGCAGGGGGGTAAAGAATGAAGAAAAAAATGGCAGTTTGGAGTTTGTTGCCATGGACCTGTTTGGGCCTAGCTGGGGGGAACGGCTCCTTGCGATTACTTGCCAAATTTCGTGATTTTGATAGCCTAGAGCACGCGCCACGGAGCCCGGCCGAGATCCACACGTGCGCCGTGATGTGCGCGCGGCCCCCCTGCTCGCCCCGCGGCCGAGAGCGCGGGAAAAGACCTGCGGCCGGAAGAGAAACCGTGGCCGATGGGCATTAAAGTCAATTTGGTACAAAGTAATATGATACGTAAGCCTCGACGAACAAATTGATTTTGGCTGGGCACATCGCGAATCGGCACCACTCTGGACGGAAATATAAGGAGCGTTTCAAAAATAGCATAACGACCAAATGGTCCTTACATTTCCGTCCAGATCTGGTATGTACGAGCGAAATGCGAGTCGTCTAATTGTACACGCCTCCAAAAAATAGAAACCCCATTTCGAGATGGCTGGAGCGACCGTCCGACCGGGTTTCAACCTCTCACGCGTTTATGACAACAGTTACAAATCAGATGTCCTGCCGCGAGTTCCTGCCTATTTTAGCGACAGCTACTGTGTTTTGTTTTACGTACGAATAGTGTTGCGAACACACTGGTTGTCACTGTAGTTCCTCAGTTGAGCAACACCGGACAGATCATCGAATGTGTATGTCTTACCTGTCGTATTCAGTACGATGACATGGCATTTTGTTGTCTACTCTGCTCACTGCACAACATTGTAGTATGCTTATGTCGTAGTTTTGTTACCACAGAGAGCTTTCAATCTCTCAAGGATTGAAGAATCGGCACGGACACTTGGTTGTGATCGATGTCGATGGGTAGAAAGAACGGTTTCATGTGAAGAACAGAACGCACACACTTGATGATCTAAATATTTCAGGGAAAACAGATTACTGATCTGTATGATCTAGCTCATGTTGCCGGGTGAGAGCCGTATATCCTGCACCATCTAGAACATGCTTCCTGGGGGCTGGATGTGTACTCTTGACAGATCCTGCACAACACCTCATAACGAGAGGTTAGGATACCGATTATCTACCGGTAGGCCGTTATTGTACGACGTGTGACGTGTTGAACTCAATGCCGTATCGCGCGTGTGGCACGATAACACAACCCCCCTGAGACGAGTTTCCGAACCGCTTTTTCTACAAATCAACGGGGGCACACCCAATCACGATGATGGTGGTTTTGGAGATGTCTCGTCGAGACCTTTCCGTAGACGCATGCGTCGCTCGGTGTTTGCACTCTCCCTGTTTGTCGGGATTTGTGAGCTGCGAATCCGCCCGAGAGGGTTGTGCTGTCTTGCGTGTGACCAGGCTCCTGGTATGCGGTAGTAACCCCCTCCAAATACCCGTCCCAACGTTCATCGCTGTCGCTGCCGTTGTCTGTCGTGACCCCCTCCCCCCCCCCCCCCCCCCCCCCCCCCCCCCCCCCCCCCCCCCCCCCCCCCCCCCCCCCCCCCCCCCCCCTACATTCGGTTGAAGCGGCAGAGCACGACAGTGTTCATGCACTGCGAACCCGCGGACAGCTTCGCGAGCGTCAAGGCGAAGGCGGGAAAGCTGATGGGCATTGAGCAGGGACAGATCGGCCTCTTCGCTACTCGGGATAAGGTAAACAGCGGGAGCAGCGACAAGTGAATCAACCGTGTGCGCCGGGTGTACGTCGAACGTCTACGTAGGCATCTGGTGGTGATTGGGGTTGTGGTGGTGGTAGTGGCCTGGGGGGGGCTCGGTGTTAGTCGCAAGCCCAGGCATCTGTTCCTGTTGCTAGTGGTTGTGGGTGGTCAGGGTGGTTGTGGTGCTTTGTGTAGTGGTGGTGGGTGGTGTTCTGGTGTGCTTGTGGCTTGTTCTTGTTTCTGCTGCCGCTGCTGTCGCTGTTGCTGCTGGAGTTGGTGCGGGTGGTGCTGGTGCTGCTGGTCGTGCTGTTGTTGCTTTTTGTTGTTGCTGCTGCTACTGTTGATGCTGCTGCTGTTGCTTGCCGAACGCTTCGCGTCTTTCTAGGTTGCCTCGCGCTCGAAAAGGGTGACGCCATTCCGCTTGTCGGCTCCGAAAGCAGCGGAAAATTACAGGCGCTACGTAGCCGTCGTGACCCGCCGGAAACCAAACGATCTGCATCTCACAGCGACAGCAGTGAATGTGTCCACCGCCAAACAACAACAGCAAAAAAACTAGAAGCAGTAGCATTCGTATTTTGTGGTTGGCTGGTGTGAGCGCCTTGAGGGCGCGCTTCTTTGGTTCGAGTCACACCGTCCGCGAGCTGTGATGCTCATCATGTTGGGATACCTGAACACGACGCTGTGGTGTTGCGACGTCGTGGTGCTGCCATGTCCACAATGCTGGATATCGTGATGTTCGGATGTTGAGATGTTATGTTGTTGTTGGATGTTGGGATATCGGGATGCTTAAATAACCCCTTTGGGTGTCGAAGACAGCGACCTAAACAATGGTTGGTAACTCTGGTGTCGTCAACCATCCAGGAGCAACGTGACCGACCAGCAGTACGGGCAGGATCATGGTGCACCGGCGCTGTACGCCTCCTCGCGGTTTTGTGCTCGATCACCGATCGGTGCCGTTCCCCAATCACGTAGTGGCCGTTGCTGTAGTCGTCAAGTTTTGTATGGCCAATTTCCCCTTCAGAAGCCCCCAGAGGTTTAGTAGTGTTGCATTTTTGTGATGTTGGCGTGTCGGGGCGTTGGATGTTGTTTTGTTGCTGTGGCGTTCGGATGTTTTGATGCTGAATGTTGGGGGCGCTCTTGCCATGTTGTGACTTTTGCCATGTTTTGGTGGTTAGGCAAGAACGGAGAAGAGAAACGGGGCCGACGATTCGCCTTCTTCTCCGCAAACCCCGCCTTCGCTGACTCGTACTCTTGCGCGGCGAGCAGCCACTAGGCGGTTCCAGGCACCAGTTATCGCTCTCGGTTGTCCATGAAAAGACCCTTGCGGATTGAGTGCGACCGAATGCCGGGTTCGATCCATGTCGCGCTTTGGGCGCGGAAATAGCACCGATAAAAAAAACCGGATACCGAACGGTCGGCTGTTACTCGAGGGTTCCGTTCGAGCGCTTCGCGACCAGGCTATATGGTTTGCGGCCTTATCTGCTCCATTCTGGGTGTGACGGTTTTTTACTTTGGAATGATGCATAGCTCCTCGGTTTGCGACGGAATCATACGAGATATGACCCCTCACAGAACACCAACGCCACTCCGCAGCGGTGCCATGTTCCCCGGCATCGCTGTGGTCCCGATGGGCATATGACGTACCTTGGCGTGAAATACCTCTTTAGTATATTTTGTTCAGGGAACAATATAGCGGCAGGTTAGAGTGTGTATCTGGTATCGTGTAACGAACGAGAATCGTACTGATCTCGATAATTCCGCGCGCTCGATCGATCCATTGACTGCCGCTTTTCGGCGTGCCTGGCGGATGTTTTCGCGGGGGATTTTTTGCTTCTTCCGCAGGCGAGGGAGCTGGTGGATTTAGCGACGATCGGGGACCAAGAAATAAGCAACGACCAAGTGCTGTACGTGGTAAAACGATCAGGTGCGGTGGGCGGCGACAAGCGTTCGTCAAGCGCGCGTTGTCTGTCTGTCTGTCTGTCTGTCTGTCTTTCTATGCAGATTACCTAGCCTGGCGGTATCCCTTTTCGTACGACCAGCCTTATCCCTTCTCTTATTCCGAGCATTTTGTCCCAAAACATGTGGGTGCTGTTCTAAAGGGTGCACACGTCTGACAGATAGATCAGATAGAAGAGAGGGGTGCCCAAGTATTTCCTGCCACATCCTGAACATGCGTACCGCCTCCCAGCCCCTATAACTATCTCCTGCGCCAGGCTGATCCATGACGTGTGTCTATCCCTCGACGTACCGGTCCAATAACGCAGTCCTCAACCGGCGTGTCCATGACACCCCCCCCCCCCCCCCCCCCCCCCCCCCCCCCCCCCCCCCCCCCCCCCCCCCCCCCCCCCCCCCCCCCCCCTTTTCTATGTATTTTATGGAAAAAAAAACGTAATGAGCACCCAAATGTTGGGGGCATCTCTATTAGAAGAGTAGGAACGGTGCTCCCACCGAAAGGGACGCGTGGGTCCATGGTCGAGTAGCTGAGGCAAGCAACGAATGAGCTTGATGTGCCGGTGCTCGCCCACCTCCCCCACGTTGAATTGTTCGCCACGACCCACTTTTTTCTTCTCGAAACCTCCCGTTTTGATTTTCTCCTTGTCCTAACGTTCTGCAAGGGGACGGTTTCGAAGACATCAACGTGGTCAATACCGACGGAATGACGGCGGCGGAGGGGGCCGAGGTGGACAACTGAACCCCCCCCCCCCCCTCCCCCCTCACTGCCTCCGCGCGTGCTCATGAATCAAAACGCCCGAGCCTGTGCCGAGGGGTCACCCCGCCACTACCGCTAAAGCTGTCGCTACAACGTCATCGACCGCCGCGGCCGCCGCCAGCCTAATCATTGTTCGCGTTTTTTTTTCCCGGGAAGGCTGTGGTGCGTTTCGCACCCGATTGTACTACAGTAGAATACTGTTTCGCTGAGCATCGATTAAATACCGCTTGTTTTCACGACGAGGTCATGTGTCTTTTGGTTGGGGCAAAGGCGGGAGCGGGGTGGGGTTGGGGGTGGGGAGGAGGCGTTCCAAGGCTTGGGAGTCCGTTTTTCGAATGGCACGGCAGGATGGTGGTGGTGGTCCAGCGGCGCAATCGGGTCGTGGCGGCTAATGGTATGCCCGATTCTGCCACGCATAACGAACAGGGCATGCTTTGTGTGGACGTATAGTTGTTGCTGTTTTGCTGCTGCTGCTGGTGCATGGCGGGCAAACGGGAAGAGACGGCGGCTGTTGGAGATGGTCTTATATACGCTGTTTTTTTTAGGGGGGAGAGCTTTGTTTGTAGCAGACGAAACGCGCTGTATGTGTGAGAGAGGCCTTTTTTGCTGCTGCTGCTGCTGCTGCCGTTGTTTTTGTATTTGTCATATGGGGCTGTACACGCGCGAGAACACCGAAATTACTGGCAACGTAACAACCATCAAGTTTAGTTAATGTTGGGTTTGTACATGAAGTCAAAGGCCTGTGTCCACGAGATACTGGGATACAACCGCTAGTACGGTGGTTTTCGGAGATATTGTCACATCAGGGGCTGGGTATTGTGTTTTACGCGACTGCTGTTGTTGTGGCGTGAGCTGGCGCTATGCTGGGGGTGATGGGTTCTGTGCAACGGATGGACACCGAGGTGTTTTATTTGCCCGACTTAAAAAACAGCCACCAAATTCTCGGTTGCGTCAGGACTGCTTAGTAATGGGGGAGGGACTGATGTAGGGCTCTGGTGCCGATCGTGTTCGGTAGCTCACCTATCTCCAGCATAGCAGCGATCATAATTTGAAGGTGATTGTGCTGTTGGCCGGTTTCGATCCGCTGCCCTGCGGGCGTCAAGCGATGGCCCAGGATACATGGGACCGATAGAGTCTCAGGTAATATTTGTATAATACGCCAGCAGCGGCAGCATCACCATGGCCACCGATTCTAGGGAAAGTTGAACATTTTGCTCCGGTCTCTTTCGCTCGTGATGATGAGTCGACGCAATATAACCGAACGCAATATTTATAGCCAAACCGACGATAAATTGGAATTGCGCCGCCGCCGCAGCAGCAGCGGCAGCGGCAGCAGCAGCAACGCAGAAAATTTCCCTGCCTGCGTGCGACGATTCCTATTCACAGCGTCAGTCACCCCAATCCATTGTTAATGCGTTATGGCGCGTCTGAGAACCAACTGCTGGCTGTACCGTTAGTTGCGGTGCGGCGTGTGGGCCGGGCATGCGGGTGGGAGGTCCGGGGCTACTGTTGATTACGAGCAAAGAGAGTTACTAAATTGTCACGGCCGCCTGAAATGTTGGGCATGCCATAAGGCCTTACTTTTGAGCTGGGTGAAGCCAGACGTAGATCTGAAGCCGCAGGGACCGACCGAAAATTCTACGAACTTTTTTTTGTTTTTTTTTTGTTTTCTTATTTCCATGCCTTCACAACGGTGAACGCTAGATCACAACAGTTATCAACATCCTCTTTGCACACCAGCGCGAGTTACAATTTGTAGCGAATGCTACCCAACAGTATCTCAATTTATGCCGATATTTTGGATTGGCGGTTAGTTTGTCGATCGGCTTACTACGTTGAAAAAAACGGCATCGGTTGCGCCACTTTTGTGAGAGTTCGCAGGTGGTTTGAGTGCAGCGCATCGAAGACCTATTTCGAAGAGTTTTCTCTTGGGTTTTCCATCTGAACTAAAATCTCAAACCACAATATATAGAGGTCTAAAACGCACTTTGACCTGATTTTCTGACGCCAACTCTTGATCCCGATTACCGCGGTTTCTTGGCCCCGAATCTTGACCCCTGCGCGCATATGAGACCAGAAAATCACAGGAGAAGGTAAATTTGGTCCAGTCAGTCCTACTTTTTTTTGTCGGATAGGAAAGGAAGGAGCGGTGGGATTCATGTATAGCACACCGCTGTTGTTTGGGCATACAAATACACCCTTTTTTCGGCCTTTTTCGGCCCTGGTGTCATTCTCTTTACATACATGGCACGATCTGGTGTGGTACACCCGTGATGCCCGGATTCTGCTGTGAAAGGCTGCTTGAAGTAGCACGTATACTCCCACCTTGAAGTATACGCCACCCGTCAGATGCACCTCTTGGCATTTGCGTGTTTCCCTTTTCACGTGGTCGAAACTGCTGTCGCGCATGGGACGGCAGCGGGCTAAGCGAGACCTCTATTCCGTAACTCATCTTCCCTTTTGCGGAGCATGGGTGCCTGCACATGCGAAGCTTTGCATAATACCAGGTATTACTGCAGATTGATCGAAAGCGACAACGTTTCCTCCTTATCGTCGTGCGTAGACAGTGGCTATCCACATTCCGGGAGGGGGGGGGGGGGGGGTTTATTCGGGCCACTAAACACTTGGTTCTACTGCGTATGGGTTGAGACCGGGGCTAGACCGAGCAGAGCAGAAGGTACTGTAGTTCGACTATTCACTTGCATTCACTACTTGTGTCTATTCCGTAACTCCTCTCCCCTTGCGGAGCATGGGTGCCGGCAAATACGAAGCTTTGTGTAATACCACGGTAAATTGATCGAAAGCAACAACTTTTCCTCCTTGTCGTCGTTTTATGACGGCACGGAGAATCCCCGCTAAACGCTGGCATAGACAGTGGTTGTCCACACTCCGGGAGGGGGGAGGAGGGGGGGGATTATTCGGGCCACTTAACCCTTTTAGAACCGTAGTCTCGTTTTAGGAACAAACTGCTTGGAATTAGAGTGGTTTGTCCCCGAAACGGGACTGCGGTTCTAAAGTTAACACTAGATTCTACTGCGTATGGGTTGAGACTGGGGGTAGACCGAGAGCGGAAGGTAGTTCCACTATTCACTTGCATTCACTACTGGTGTACGCAAAAACTGACATTCACACTTACTTCGACAGGTACGAGTACAGTACGCACAAGACACGTAATAAGAAAACGAGCAATAAGAAAAGCAGGCTGAGATCTACAAGAAAACAAGTTCGGGAGTCGTTGTACTGAAGTTAGTGTAGAACGCACCCTTTCCTAAATAAGAAATCCAGCCTCGACCAGCTTTCCTGTATAGGTGTCCGGTACTATCCGAGTCCCACATCCCGGTTACAGGAGGGGGCCTAAGGTGGAAGAGGAAGGGGAAAGCGAAGAAGTAGGGTGGAAGACAAGGGAGGCGAGCACAGCGACCCGGGTGAAGGGTCTTTCGCAGCGTATCATTCGCCATCGTGTTTGCAGCGTAGATGCTGTGTTGGTAGGGTAGGCTTTCGTGTTAGTGGCGTAATGTGACGGTCATTATTTTGCGACAGACACGACAAGGTGTAGTATAAATAAGATGGGAAAAGAGAAAACGAAACGAGCACATGATGATCCCATCATACGGCCATAAGTCAGGGCGACGAGTACGGGAAGGTAGAAAAAAATGCGTGACGGTAAAAAGCAGGGGAAAAGAGAAAACAAGAAGATTGTGGACACACCAGTGTCTACAAAGGCAGAGAGGGGGTAGGTTGTAGCCACGCTTTGTCTACAAGAGTCACAAAACGATCCTCCCAACTTGTAGCATCCGGTACTCCATGGCGGGGCGGTTGCCGGCGGGGCGGTTGCCGGCCCGCCGGACTAGCTTCTCGAATACCTGGCCGATCCGAGCTATCAGGGGGGCCGACATAGTACCCGAAGAGCAAGTCATGCCTCAGCTCTACCCTACCTGGTCGAGGCAGAGGTTCCATGTCAGTGCCATGGACATAACGTGGAAGAGCGACGACTGCCTGTGTACGCTGAGAACGCAGACGACGATAAAAGGATGGTGTTCCGGTGTGACCAGGCCGAGGCTGGTCTGCTTGTAGTGGACGAACCCCAATCCGGCAAGGCACGAGAGGTAGTTCTCGACCAGACCGGAGCGGGAGACTATCACCATCCACGGCGATCTTTCGCCCAAGGCTACCCGTGCTTTGGTGCGATTCTTGAACATCCCCGTCTTTCCAGAGTCTGTTAGAGCGTCGATGACCACGTACTTCGCCCGCTGAAGGTTGATCTTTAGGAATTGGCGTGGAGACTGTGCTTATACCCAGACGCCTCAAACTGTTCCCTCTTCTCGTGGTCCGACGCCTTCGCTGCTTTCGGGAGTAGGGATGGGACGCGGACCCCCGCGAAGCGTTCCGCCTAAGTTGCCCAAGAAACCCCCCTCACCTCTGCCGTCGGATTATCATCGCTACCCGGAGGTCCCGTCTACGGCCTCCTTAGCATGCTTCCAGGCGGTGGCCTCCACCACCCTCTCCCTCGATCCAGGGTCAGGGAACAGCGCGTTGGGGCGGTGGGCCATCGCCGGCCTCTCGCCTGTAATGAGCGAAGCGTAAAAGGTGTTCGTTGATATGAGCTGGTGCATCAAGGGTCCGGTGAATGTGTCAGAGAGGGTGATGTTCCGCACGGGGGGGGGCAGCACGGCAGGTTACCGTCTACCTCGGCCGTAAGCTGGACGCCGGCCGTCTCCTCGCGCCCGCCTTCCGGCCTCGACGCGCTTTCACTTGGCGGTTAATCCACCATCCGCCGCAGGACCAAGACACGGAGCTGGGACCGCTGCAGCGCCCTACAGTCGGTACCCGGCAACGCCGGGCTCCATCTGCGGCTGTGTCCAAGCGGGGTGTCGCGGTCCCCTCTGGCACGGATGCCCATAAGAGCTTTTAAGGAAGATGTGGCGAAAACGTCGAACGTGAGACTCCCCCCCCTTACCGGCGCGAATTCTACAAGAAGTGCAGGGCAGATGAAGTGGTGACAAAAATTCTTCTCTCGCTAGGCCTGCCGCCACATGAACCTTACGCTGAAAGACATGGTAAACGCTCAACCGCCTCCTTATCAGCCCTGGGCCAGACACCATCCACCTCTACCTCCTGCTTCGTGAAGTGGCAGGTCGTCGCGCTAAGGTCCTCCTCGTCCAGGTTTGCCGCGTGCAGATAAACCGGTCGGGTCCGGTCGGGTCCGTCGTCGCCGAACGGAGGATCTGGCTTCATGTCTATGTCGCCATAGAGAGACTGAACCGGTGCTTAGAACCTCGTAGAAAGAGCCGGGCGCGACAGTCAGTGCGCTGTGGACCGCGCGCGGGGGTTTTCACCCAGAATTTCGGAACCGCGGCGCTGTGGGCTGTTCACGTCCACCGAGAAGATGACGTGAGTAATGTAGTCGATGGGCGCCCTACCCCTAGCCTCGGACACTCTGCAGTAGCGGCGCACAGAGTGGGGAACTGGGGGAGTTGGTGCGTGTGCTCCGTTCGCCCTCAATATCTGTAACAAAGGTACCTCCCGTTGTAGACGAATCACTCGTGTACATACGTCAAGCCTTCAAGTGGTGCCGTGAATTGAAAGACACATATATGACCACAGGGTATATATGTCTAGGACAAATAATCAGGACGGACACTGGGTGTACTGTTGCAGTTGGGTAGCAAGAACGGTTTAATGTGAAGACAATAACAACAACCGCTAATGTAGACATACTAAGCTTACAATGGGAGGCATACTTTGTAGACATACCACTAATAATGTAGGCACATATAATCTACGATGGGAGGCACACTTCATAGACACACCGCTCATGTAGACAGCCCGCGTCTACAGTGGGTGACGTGTTTTGTAGACACATGGTGTCGACAATCGGACCCCCCCGCGCGCCTCCTTGAGGACAACATTTCCCAAATGATGGGAATCTGCAGATACGAACAGTCGGTTCTATATGGATAGGCATTGCAGGGAAGACCGCTCTGCCCAGATAAAACTTACTCCCACGCGGCAGAGCTCGACCGGGAAGATACGACGCCAGGGAAGACCCTCTTTCAACACGCATTCTTGAGAACTAACGCCTTTCAGACGCCTTACAACCGACATTTTTGTTCTGAGACGTTTGGAAGGCGTTCGGACCTAAAAGGTTGGGGCTTATACGAATAAATGGAGTCTTCACCGGCATCGTCTCGTTGAGCTCTTCCGCGTGAAAAAAAAACTTATCCCGGTAGATCAACCTGTCTCTTTCGGTCTACCCATCGTACAGGCGCCCGAGTGTTTGGCGCTTGTCACGATTGGCGACATTGTGTATCTACAAATAAATGTCGATATGACGTGTCTACAAAATAGTACTTTGCTAATCGCTTGAAGAGGCAGTGTCCGTCCACCAGGCAGGGGGGGCGAGCGACTACAACGGCGTCTCGTGAACACGATGTTGCTGGATACTATGGGCGGGCATAGGGGGGTAGACCGATCTGCCGGGCTAAGCATACTTCCACGGCCCAAACCTCGCCTGGGGCGTGGGTTAACGTATAAACTCGGCGGATCGGTGTACCCACCCGATGCCTGCCCGTAGTATCCGGCATTGTCGTGCCGAAACGACGTTACAGTTGCTCGCCCCCCCCGCACGGTGGACGAGCACTGTTTACGCAAGTGATTGACGATGTTTTATCGTTTGTAAGCACAATGCGTCGACTTCGGTGCGCTCTTTTTATTTTCAAGATAAAACATGCGCCTTTTCCCCACCTTAGTTTATGGCAGCAGTACAGCAGCAGTATGTCGTTATCGAACGCACGCCCATGCCGCGATTTGATTGTCGACACGTTGCACTGATGCCGTACACGAGGAGCAGAGAGAGTTGGGCGTCGAAGCTTAACCCTGTTTGGCTGAGTGGTGATGGCTTATTACATACGTACTAGGCAGGTACTACGTAAGTAGTGTGTGTGCTGTGGGGGCTGTAGCCAAAAGATACCAAGCCGTGGAGGTTTCAGTGTAATCGCATGTGTGAGTGGAGCAGTGGCCGGGGATCCTGTGTGATGTCCCCTAGCCACCTGGCTCGTGGTCCGATGAGGATCACTCCGTGATAATACAAGCTCTAAGAACAAGACTTACTGAGTGCGAGGCCAGCGAGACTGGTGGAGTCCCTCGCTGGAAGCCCTCTTGCTGATATCATCTGGCAGAGGCCATAATATCTAGATATTCGCGGAACTTCTGTTGGAGGAGTTTTCGGCTGCGGAGTATTGGGTCACAGCTGGGAAGGCAGTTGGCCCGTTGGACGGATCGAAACGGCTTGAAGCGCACAGCAGGGGAGGACGCTCCGGGAGCTGGAGGACGCACAGGTCAGGCGGCAGTTTCTCCGTTATTACAGTAGAGTCCAGGTGGACTGCTGTGGATTATGGCGCACACGGCAAGCACGCCGCTGGTGGTAGGGGAGTCTCTGACTCCACCGAAATACGGAGAGGTGTGGACCGAGCAGGCCTCTCGTGTTTTTTACGCAGCGTACCTCGATTATGAGGAACGGCTGCAGCTCGCCAACGCTCAGGGGGTGGTTCAGCACTCCAAAGTGAGCATGGGCCAGCTTATCCCCAATTACATTCATCGGTGTTTTGAGGGATTTTACAAGCATCAGACTACGATGACCGCCTCGGAGTTGTTGGACGCTGTTAGGCAGCACGCTGGTTACACAACCACCAGCAACAGATTTGACACCTCGCGGGCGGCAGCGGACTTGCGTCGCGTTCTCTCAATGAGGCGCGATGAAAAGCAGGGCGGTGAAACATCCGTCAAAGACCGCGCGATGATGGTAAACTCCGCTATGGAAAAGTATTTTGCGGAGAATCACGCGGTGCATGCCATGTACCGCGCGCAGGACCGTTCGTGGTTGCCCGGACCGGCGGAATTTGTGAGCATGGCGTTGGTGGATGGCTTATGGCCGTCCGAGTTCAAAAAGTACGTAAAAGGTCAGCTAACGTACGCTGCAGGGTGGAAGAAGGACCCGGCATTGGTCATGGACCAAATTTTTTCTGCTGCAGAACAGTGGAAATTCATCGAGGCGTATGGTCGGAAAGATGCTGCAGGGGCAGCTGAACCGCGACGCCAACAGCAGCAGAAACCGAAACAGCAGCAGTCCGCGAAAAAAAGTCGTTTGTTCGCGTCTGTTTCGAGTGTGGTGATCCCAACCATTATGTTTCTGATTGCCCAAAAGCTCGCGGTGGCGGCACAGCTCCCAGCAGTGGTGGGCGCGGGTCGTCAGGGTATCGCGGGGGCCGCAATGGCGGCCGGGGCAGATTCAACCATGGACGCGGGCGCGGTGGCCGTGGTGGCAATCAATTGACAGCGGGCGGTGGAACTTCTGCTGTTGCTTCTTCAACTTCTGGTGCGCCAGCGGCAGGAGCCGCTGGGTCGGGATCTGGTTCGTCTGTTGCCGGCCGAGCTGTATACGTTGGAGGAGCTGGAACATCGGTGGGTGCTGCTGGAGCGAGAACTTCGCCATCCACCGAGCGGGCGGAGTCAGTGTCTGGTGCTGCTGCAGGGGCGGTAGCGCCGGAACCGTCTGTATATTCGACGTCTTGGTCGGGGTGGACCGCCGATTCTATTTCTTCGGCGCCGGCTGTAGGAGGGCAGCCATGGCGTCAGGTGACTCTTGGTACCGACCAGAGTTCAACGGCAGGTGAAGTGCCTGTCGATCGCAGCGCTGAGTGTTTACGCGCTGATCTCTCTTTGCCAGGGTCGGTTGGTTCGCTGATGGCGCGTGTGATCCTTGATTCGGGGTCGGCGCTCACGTCCATCGGTGTCGGCTTACTTCAGCAGCTGTCTTCGCATTTCGGCGGCGCCGATCTGCAAATTCCGTTCGAAAATGGCCCGCAGCAGGCGAAAACCGCTACGGGTGTTTCAGTGATGGTCACGCACAAAACGGTGCCGATTGCCGTGAGTGTACGGACGCCGTGGGGAGCGGTGAAATTGGAGCCCATCACTTTCGCGGTCATGCCTGGTACAGATAACGTCGTTCTGTTTGGCATGGCTACCATGAAAGCTCTTGGCATCGACGTCTACCGTGAAGCTCTGGAGAAGCTTCGCCCTCGCGCAGTGCCGGTATCGACCGGTGTGGAGACTCCGAGTTACCTTGCGGCGCGCAGAGTGACGGTTTCCGTGCGTGCTTTTCAGACCGAGGCTACGGTGGATGCTCCGGAGGACAAGGCGGTGGAACATTTGGTCGACCGGGGGCCAGACATGTTCATGGATCCGGAGGAGGAGCGGACGGCCCGAGAACGGGCGTTGGAGGACAGCGTGCAGCAGGCAGAGCAGAGTGGATTAAGCGTCGGCGGAGCAACCCGTTTGCGCGAAATTTTGGCTCGTCGCGTGGGTGCTTTTCGCCGTGCGCTGTGTGGTGATCCGCCAGCGCAAGTGGAGCCGATGCGAGTGCAGCTGAAGCAACAGGCGAAGCCTGTCAAGGCAACGCCACGTCGGTACGAACCGACGAAAAGGGACTGGCTCTCGAAGTGCATTGCTGCTTTGGTGTTTTTTGGCTTTGTCTACCACAACATCCAGGCGGTGTGGGCGAGTCCGGCGATGGCGGTGCCCAAGAAGGACTCTTTCCGTTTGGTGAGCGACTACTCGGCGGTGAACGCACAGGTGGAGAAGTCCCCGGGCGTCATGCCCAACCATGAAGACATGGGAGATCTGCTGGGGGCGCGTTTCTTCGGCAAGCTGGACCTACTTCAAGGGTACTGGCAGATGCCTTTGGCTCCGGAGGCGCAAGACGTCTTCACCATGGCGACAAGCGACGGTTTGTTCACGCCTACCCGTGTTCCCCAAGGTGTTTTGAATGCGACTTCTTATTTCCAAGGTGTCATGACTGAAGTGTTGCGTGGTTTGGATTGCAAAGTTTGGGTCGATGACGTTTTCTTTTTCGCAGACACCGAAGAAGCTCTTCTGCAGCTGCTTGATGACATTCTTGAACGCCTGGAGAATGTTGGACTGTTTGTCGCCGCCCACAAGTGTACCTTCTTCTCTCGTGAACTGGTCTGGTGTGGTAAGGTGTATTCCAATGGTGTCGTGTCCCATGACCCCGCTCGAGTGCAAGGTTTAAGTGAAATGCGTCGTCCCGAAAACGCTGGAGAACTAATGCAATTCTTGCAGGCTGTCAACTGGTTGCGTACATCGTTACCACGTTTAGCGGAAACGGTAGCACCGTTACGTGATTTTTTGGAGGAGCTCCTTGTTGGGGCTACACGTCGGACTAAGCGAGTGGCGCGCAAACGTGTCATCAAGGATACCGCGTGGACGGAGGATCGGGTGCGGGCGTGGAATGCCGCACGGGGTTTGGTGGCGCAAGCAGTGCCGCTTCATCATCCTCGTCCCGGGTGCGTTGTTTTGATGTTTCCTGACGCTTCTGATTTCCATTGGGGTAGTTTTCTCACCCAAGTGCCTGAACACGAATTTCGCAGTGGATTGGCGTTGGAAAGCATGTCTCACGAGCCTCTCGGATTTCTGAGTGGTTCGTTCACAGGTTCGCAGTTGCGCTGGGCGACTGTCGACAAAGAAGGTTTTGCGATCGTTAATACGTTCCGGAGGCTCGAATACCTGCTTTGGGGTGGTGTTCATATCTTTACTGATCATCGAAACTTGCAGTACATTTTCAATCCGGAGAAGTGTGTCACGACGGTCACAAAGACCATGGCACAACGCCTAGAGAATTGGAAGGGTGTTTTAGGACAATACCGCTATGCAATCGAACACATCCCTGGCGATCGAAACTGTTGGGGGGATCTGTTGTCTCGTTGGGTCAAAGTTCCTACGGTGCCTGTTCGTTCGGTTGCCGTGCACAGCCCATGTAATGCTGACGATTCGCTTCCCGCATTGGATGTGATTCGTGCCTCGCAACAAAGGTCTGTCGCTCGTATCGGCGTTGGTGTTCATGAATTTTCGACAACCTTCGGTCAAGCTACCTTGGCCGATGATGGTTTGTTTCGTGTGCGTGTTGGGGTGCGTGACGTCTTGTGGATTCCGCCGGATGATCTTGCTCTTCAAACTCGTTTGATGGTGTGCGCGCACATGCGCTCGGCTGGTCACCGTGGTGTGGCGCCGACTTTGTTTCGCCTGAAGGAATATTGTGTTTGGCCTCACATGGATTCTCAGGTTCGCGAATTCGTTCGCCAGTGTTTGCACTGTGTAGACACGCGTGCAGGTGCACTCATTCCTCGTCCCTACGGAGACACGGTGCATGGTACCGCTCCGGGAGAAGTGGTGCACTTTGATTTTTGTATGTTGGCCACAGCGGGCCCGAAGGTAGCGATGGCCTGCCTGATGAGGATGGTTTCCGATATGTTTTGGTCATCATGGATGATTTGTCCAACTACGTGGCGTTGGAACCGGCCGAGGCTTGTACAGCCGAGGTCACAGCGAAGCATTTGCTAGCCTGGTGTAAGACTTTGGGGGTGCCGCGTGTGTGGGTGAGTGATACCGCCACGCATTTCAAGAACAGGGTGCTTGCTTTGTTTACGATTTTATGCGGATGCGACGTTGAACGTCACCGCTGATCTGAAGGATGTTTTCCAACATTCCTTTGCGCAGGGTGAATGCCGCATGAATGCTGTGGTGCATGTGGCCGAAGATGATGCCAACGAGGTGATTGTCTTGGTCGATTGGGATGGTTTCGAAGCAGAGGAGCGCACGTGGGAGTCTTTGCGGTCGATTTATTCTGCTGCGCCTGAATTCGTCGTGAAGGAATTGCGCAAATTACGGATGACCCGTGCGCTCAAGATTAAAATTGCTTCAGAGTTCAGCATTGATTTGTGATTTGCCGCATGCGATTTCGTCTTGGTTTTTTGGTTTTGTCAAGCTCGTTCGTGTCGAGTGAACTCGCTTTGGGGGTGCTGTAGCCAAAAGATACCAAGCCGTGGAGGTTTCAGTGTAATCGCATGTGTGAGTGGAGCAGTGGCCGGGGATCCTGTGTGATGTCCCCTAGCCACCTGGCTCGTGGTCCGATGAGGATCACTCCGTGATAATACAAGCTCTAAGAACAAGACTTACTGAGTGCGAGGCCAGCGAGACTGGTGGAGTCCCTCGCTGGAAGCCCTCTTGCTGATATCATCTGGCAGAGGCCATAGGGCGTGCGGGGCGGGGGGGTTAACACGTCCTTCGTAACGAGGAGACCATGTGGCAAACGGGATACATAGAGATGGGTGAGGCCCGCCTTGTATATCCACAGCCTACCAGCATCGCTTTTAGCACAGTTTCGCATGCAATGCAGGCCTTGAACCCCTTTACATAGTGCAGAGTGCCTTATTTTGTAAGATCACACCGGGCATTATGGCGCCCTCGTTTTCATGCGTATGATTTACACACCTCCGACAGATCAGATACGTAGATAATTCCCACCCAATTGTTTTGGTATCCCCTCTCCCCTGATGCGACATTATTATTGTAGCAAGTGTCCCCTCATCATACCTGGCAGGCGTTATCGCCTGCCTTATCGCCTGCCTTACTGATGAGTGCCTCGCCCCTTCGTTCAAAAGACATCTGGTGAGGCAAAAGGCAACTAATACTTCCAATATCGTCAAGCGTTCCGCTACCGTCATGGGTTCAGGGTTGCGGATCGACCCCTGTCCTTTCTGTTTGATTTTGGCCCCTCTTTCACCGGGACTTTCTAACAATAACACTCTCCGTGACACCTAGGCCTCACTACGATATATAGGGAAATCTGTAGCCTCATTTCTTGTTTGGAATAGCCGCATCTTCGACCTCCCTCCCGGTCTTCTTCGGATGAACTCCATTGTCATCCATCGACCGTCGTGTGGTCTGCATATACGACTATCCAGGGTGGGCTGGTGTGATATGATATCGTATTGAGCTATAGAAGCGGTTATGAAATAACCTGTAGTATCAAATCCTGCTACACCCGAAGATTATTCCCGGGCTCTGAAGTTTCCCTCGGTATGTAAGAATCAAAGCTCTGAATACCCTACGAGTATTCCTGGGGCCCTGAAGTTTCTCTCGGTAGATAAGACAGCCAGTACTATAAAGGGTTTCGTAAGGACACAAGGAATGTTCCTAGGACAGACCTCCCTTACAGACAAGATGGCCCGTAGAATTGGACTTTTAGTAGGCTACTGAAATATCCTAGGGTTTGGCTACTCCTTTGACTATTACGGGGGTCCATAGTTAACGGGACCAAATTTTGTTAGTAAAAATAGGTAAATATATAGATTTTTATGTACACCATAGGCCCTATTAACTATGGACCCCCGTAATAGGATAACCGATAGGAGAAGAGTAGACCAGCGTCCGAGGAAAGTTCCTCGGGCAAGTGTATTTACCCGTCTAGCGGATTAATGGAAGGGAGCAGAGTGGGCTTGATACCTCGAATCCAGCCCCAATCGAATCACTCTAAAACTGCTTCCTTTTCTCTCATCATAAAAGGGGAATAACTCGACGACGAAGAAAGAAGTCTCCTATACACGGGAAGCTGCCTTCCGAGCCAGTTTCTGCATTCCACTCCCCTTACCTTTATCCTCGGGCTCTAGTACACCTTGTGTGAGTGACGAGAGCAGAGCCAGAGGCACACCTGCTAACAGTAGTCGGTCTCTAGGTCCATCTGCCTTACATTTGGCACATGCTTTGTCGGCAGGACATAGGTCGTTGGTCGTGAGTTCGAATCTCACGTCCGCCATAACAACGCTTGTTTCCTCGTGCCAAGAATCTGATAAAACTCTCTTCTTCCTGGGCTCCCAGAAATTGTTAAGAACATCGGACTATAGGCACGTACGGTCCCATAGGAAGACCGAGGACCCCGCTGTTCTGAAGGGGGGGGGGAGTGTCACAAGGCTTAGATTAGGTATAGCCGATAATAACCTTTTACCAGTAGCCCAATGGACTACAGTAAGACCTTAATACATGGCATCGTCGGCAGGACTAAATGCTTTTGGCACCTGTTCGAGGTCTGACTTTTTTTCTGGCTACAAATCTGGTTATTCGCTATTGTAGCCTGCTTTTTCGGCTTCTTGCTGTTTACTTGATGCCTTCTCTTTTTGGTGATGGCGTTCGAGAACATGATATCCGCCGTTTCCCCACCGGGTCGCGCGACGAGACTGGTGCAACAGCCGCTATAGGCACATGCAATGTTGGCCCGTGCAACGTAGGGGATTTTTCGTATTCGCCCAGTCCGCCTGGTTATTCGCTTCTTGGTAACACGAGCATCTGTGTCGCTGCTGCTGCTTTTGGTAGTGCCACAAGCCCCTCTGTCACTGCTTGCACCAGATAGGCCCTCGTTCCTTTCACCCACGCTTGCCGCTGGTTCGACTCTGCAGCCCGTTACAAGCCCGGACACAGCGACAAGCGCGCTGCACCCAGAACGACACTCCGGGCAGTCGGTTCCGTTGTGGGCGCAGCAGGATAGTCGGCCGAGCCTTTCTCGGGTGTATGATGCCCGTCTCGGTAAAAATCCGTCTTTTTTTTTCGTGACCGACTCGGCCCCCCTCGTCTATTCCGTGCTTGGCATGCAGCGCCCTCTATTTCTACTGTAGTATCAACAGGGATACTTCGCTTTTGATGTTAGTGAGGCGGAACCCGAGGGCGTTCGACCCTCGTATTCATCCCTCCCGCTGCTCATGGCACCCGAGCCCGGCACCGTTATTCCGGTTACAACCGTGCTTGGCACTCGTACCCGCTCGCATGCTAGACGCGCTTCTGCGACTCAGCAGTCACACAACCGGCACCCCTCGGACGCCTGCCTCTGTCGCCTGGATCGTCTCACAACGACCACCCCGTTCGTTCTGACACTGATACACGACAAACTAGCCGTTTCTTCTTCGTCCGCGCCAGATGTACGACGCGCACGACGCGCAGCTCGTGTGTCGGCACAAGCTACGCTCACTCGCAGAGAGATTTTTGTTGTGCCTGAGGAGCAACGTGACTTCACTATGCCCTCGTATGATGTTTTTTTTCGTTGAACCTAGCATTGTAGTTTTTGTACACTATTAATAGACGTCTAGCAAGACACCGATGTGCCGCCGTACAGCAATAGTGATTGTTTCCATACACAGCAGTCGACAGCGAAAATTCTAGCAGAGAGATTTTCAAGGCTTATCACGGTAATTTCGGCGGGACGGTAACGGCGGTAACGGCGGGACGGGACGGTAAAACCGCCGTCAAAATGGTCCCGCCGTCCCGTCCCGTCCCGTCCCGCCGACAAAATCCCTGACCGTCGTCACTTAACGGTCCCGTCCCGCCTATAAAATCTCTCCCGTTGGAAATTACCGTCCCGTCCCGCCGTGACACCGAAAAATTACCGTCCCGTCCCGCCGTGGCACCGAAAAATTACCGTCTCGTCCCGCCGTGACAGCGAAAAATTACCGTCCCGTCCCGCCGTGACACCGAAAAATTACCGTCCCGTCCCGCCGATAAAATCTCTCCCGTAGGAAATTATCGTTCCGTCCCGTCGTGGCACCGCCTCCGGCGGACATAACTTGCCTCTTCCCCTACAAGAAACATTCGTGGTCGTCTGTTCCCATCCATTTCCACCACGAATTACGAAATTAATCAAGCAATTTCGAGTTGTACCAACTTCACTATTAATTACTATATAAATACATGTGTTATCATAAATCGTGCGCAACTCCCATCTATAAATGAAATACGTATATAATAGTAGTAGGCGTATTACCCAGCTTGCAAAATTGGGTATCAACTATTCAATTACTAATCAGTCGAACTCACAGATCACGTATTTTCATCGTCTTGCTTATATAATACCTGGTCAGTGATACGAAATTGCGGTGGGCACCACATTTACTTCTGCTAGGAAAAGCTGTGCTGGTGGTGTTGATCAGCAGCTGGTTGATGATTTGTTTTATATGCTTTCAAATGAAGGTAAGTACAAATATTGCCATTTACGAAAAAGAATGAAATTACTATTAATACCAAGTAGTAACTAGTGGTGGTGTTGTTTTTTCTTTTCATTTTTTTTAAAGAATCTTCATGCTTCATATTTCCACTCTCGCAACTGAAACCAGAGTAGTATCATAACGCACCACCTGCCACAGGCTCGCCACCACACACAAACAGCACAGAGACCACTCAACTCACGATCACACCAGTACTGGTGTGGCCCAAAAAGATTTCAGGAGACATGCCATCAAGCGGGACGCAAAACGTGCGCTGTCAAGGATGTAGGGCCGAGTATTACACACATTAGAACCTACCTGGTAGCGGTTTGGTGTCAGTCAAAGCATGTCAATGTCAATGCAAAGTTGCTGTCTGTCAAGGGCAAAAGTGCTGTCTCCTAACATCTTTGGTGTGACCGACACGGACGCCACGGATGGATGCCTATCTCACGGGCGGGGTCGATCGACCAGCAGCGGCACTAGAATCACCACCGCCGCCACCACCTCCACCTCCACAATCACCAGTAACACAGCGCAAGCACAACCATCAGAACAGCCACCATGATGAGCTGGCAACGCAACAACAACAGTGCTCGGGGCAGGGGTGGAAGAAATCAGAAAACGTCGCCCGAGTAGTGGCAGCACTTCTCGGGGCTTTGGCTGCGCGGGTCGAGAAGAAAACGTCCGCGTCGGGACGGCTCTCTTCGCGGAACCAGCAGTGTGCGGGAAAATTTTCACGTACAACCGTGGCGAACTCGCGGCAGGAAAGAAGAAAAACATATTTACCGTCCCGCCCCTCCGAAGAAAAAGAAAATTACCGTCCCGTCCCGCCGTGGGAAAAATATTTACCGTCCCGTCCCGCCGGGAAAAAAATATTTACTGTCCCGTCCCGCCGAGGAAAAAAATATTTACCGTCCCGTCCCGTCGAGAAATTTGGCACCCGCTGTCCCGTCCCGTCCCGTCCCGCCAACTTTTTCTGTCCTCATTTTACCGTCCCGTTTTCATTTTTTTCCCGCCAAACGAGTAAAATCTGTCCCGTCCCGTCCCGTCACGATTCTCAGTCACTGAGATAAGCCTTGGAGATTTTAGTTGTGCCCGAGGAGAAACGTGACTTCGCTAAGCTTCGTAGGATGATATTTCGGTTGAGACCTGCAGTGCATTTTTTTCTACACGACAAGTTGTTGTTGTTGTTGTTTTCTTCACAAGAAACCGTTCTTTCTACCCGTCGGCATCCAGCACAACCAGTCTCCGTGCCGATTCTTCAATCCTAGAAAGATACAAGTTCTGTGGTCACATAGTACACGTCTATCAAGCCATCGATGTGCCGTCATACAGCAGTGACTAATTTCATGCCACAGCCGACACCGAAATCTTTTGTGTGTGTGTGTCCTTCAGACTAAACCGTTCTTTCTACCCGTCGACATCCAGCACAACCAGTGTCCGTGCCGATTCTTCAATCCTAGAAAGATACAAGTTCTGTGGTCACAAAGCTACGCCACAGCAGAGATACTAATTTGTTATGAAGAAAGCAGAGTGGACGCCGCAATGCCATGTCAGCATACTGGATACGACAGGCACGACATACACATTATATCAAAGAGAGTTAACAAAAAAAGGAAACAAACAGGAAGAAAAAAAAACAGAAAGCAATGAAACAAATCTATTAAAATAAGAGAAAAATGAAATTTTAAAAGGAAAAATAAAATACAAATCTGTCGTGCCTCCCCTCCTGTCACGAGATGTGGAAGGCTTGAAAAAAGAACGAGCTAAAGAAACAGCACCACTACATGCGTCCCCGGTGGCTTGGTAGGTGGTCCGCGTGCCTATCAAGATCAATTTCGTGGGTTCAAATCTCACCGAGTGCATGCTCGTAGGGACTTTTTCTTGCATAAAAAATTGATAAGCGGAAAGCGCGAGAGCGTGAGTTAGCTACATTCGATGAAAATCGACGAGCAGTGGGAATGCTGAACCCTATGCGCGACAAAAAATAAAGGCAAGTACCGGGGGGGAGAAGGGACGACACCTGTGACCACGGCTTGTCCAGAAGATCGTCGAGGGTAAAACCTCCTACGAGTGGGCTGGAAAGTAAAAGTGATGATGAAAAAAAAAAAAAAAAAAAAAACATGCAAACAGAGTAAGACTAAGAACCGAGGGAAATAGCAAACCGAAAAACCAAGCACCCTCCAGCTAACCGCAGCAGTTTGGTACAGCAGCAGAGCTATCATCTATTTTTCCCGTCCCACCGTGCAGTGACTGTAATGTTGAACTGAGCACCGATTTTTTTTGTTGCGGCCGGCGATCGAAGCGAGCCTATAAACCCGTCTGGTTCTTAGTTACATGCCTGGCGCCTGGCCAGGGCCCAAGGTGCCGATAGCCGGGGACAGCGAGATTGCTCGACTCGATATATAGAGACACTACGTACGAGTCTGAGGTTGATCGGTTTTCGCGTTTTGAGTTTCTGCCAGGGCCCAGCGAGCACGTTTTTTTTATCCCTCTCGTTGACGTACATTCTATATATTCCTTTACGTCATGCCCGTCCGTGACGTTGTTGGGAATTTTGTATGCGCATCCCTGCACGACTGCGAGCACGGTGATTCTGGAAATTCGAGTGTGTCGACCATTTTATTTCCACCCGTCCACGTGCCCTCGTTATCCATAGAAACGACAGATTTTTCAACCAACGCTGGATCCAATTCGACGCTCGGTGACTTTCCAAGGGTTGACTGGTTGGTTTCACCTGCACGTATTTCCCCTTTTCAAGCCGCGGGGCCGACCCCTTCGGCTGTCGTTCAAATATCCTCTGTCCACCGAGCATTTACGACCCCGGTACTTGTACTTGCGTGTGAATTTCTCGAGTGTGTGTGTGTGTGTTCTTCACATTAAACCGTTCTTCTACTCGTCGACATCCAGCAAGCCCAGTGTCCGTGCTGATTCTTCACCCTAGAAAGATACGAGCTCTGTGGTCACAGACTACGACACAGAGATAACACACCGTAATGCATTAATAGCCTACGCAATACCATGCCTTCGCACTAGGTGCGGCCGACACAACATACATACATACGCCAGCAACCAAAATACACCATAAAGAAAGAGAAGCAACGAAAAAACCAAACAGAAAAAGAACAAGAAAAAGAAAAAAAAAAGGAGAAGAATCCCAAATAAATAAATAAAATGGGAAGCCAAAGCTCAGACACATACATACTTACCCCGAGCATGAGCCAAAAGGGACGTGCAAGGGGAAAGATACGAGAAGGAAAAAGGGGACTATGCATCCCGGTGAACACTTAACTAAGTAAAAAGAGCAATAGTGAGTGGGCCAAAATACGCTCGTCACCCACCCACTATGTAGTATTTCTTTCATAAGGATAAGAAGGGAAAAAAAATCAAAATGCATACCGAACGGCCGCAGCAGTTGGCGGTACGAGTAGCAAAGAAACGTCCAACCTATTAGTCGGCCTGGTACCTTGCTACCCTATCTGCGGTCTCTCTGCTACTCTCTTCTACCGCGGTTTCCCTTCTACTCCTCCTGTTCCCCCCCCTGCCCCTATACACTTGTACGGTGTTCCCTCTACCCCTCCTGCTGTTACCCCTCCCCCCATTCCCTCTAACACTACCTGCAGCGGATGCACGGCGCTGTCTACTCAGCTTTGCCTCAGCCTCGTGCCACCTGCCCATGAACTGTTCAGCTGCTTCGAGTGTAGCATACCCAGCTTCGACCCGCCAACCACTACTGTTTGCGATTTGAAGCTACCTCGCACACGAGGGCTTGGTGATTATCTTCTGAAGCCGACCACTGCTTGCGATTTGAATCTGCCTCGCTCAACAGCCGGCATCCCCGGTGGCTTGGTAGCTGGTCCGCGTGCCTACTGTCATCAATTTCGTGGGTTCGAGTCTCACCCAGTCCATACTCGTAAGGACTTTCTCTTGAACAAAAATTCATAGCGGAAAGCCCAAGAGCGTGAGTTAGCAACAATCAAGTGTCTGCCAGATCCCCTGCGGGGGGGAAACGATGGTTTGTTTCTCTTATATTTATTTCTTGTTTCTTTTTCTCTTTCGAATTGTCTTCCTTTTTTTTTGTTTTTTTTTTCTGTTTGTTTCGTTTCGTTTCTCTAGGTCATGGAATGTGTATGTTCGTGCCTGTCGTACGCAGTATGATGACATGGCATTGCATTGCATACGTGGCAGCGTAGTATCTCTGTGGCGTAGCTTTGTGACCACAGAACTCGTATCTCTCTAGGATTGAAGAATCGGCACGGACACTGGTTGCGCCGGATGTCGACGGGTAGAAAGAACGGTTTAATGTGAAGAAAACAACAACATTCGATGAAGATCGACGAGCATTAGAAATACTGTAGAAATACTGAACCCTATGCGCGATAAAAATGAAGGCACGTACCGGGGGAAGAAAGGACGACACCTGTGACCACGGCTTGTCCAGAAGATCGCCGAGGGTACAACCTCCTATTAGTCGTACATGGTACGAGTTAAGTAGGAAAGTACAAATGATGAAGAAAAAAAAGGGCCTGGTGATTCTCGTTTGCGGCCAACCACTGGTTGCGATATGATTTGTCATGCCCGAAAGGACTTGGTGATTCCCTTCTGCGGCCAACCACTGGTTGCGATCAGAATGTGCCTCACCCGGTAGGGCTTGGTGATTCTCTTCTGCGGCCAACCACTGGTCGCGATTTGAATCTGCCTCGCTCGGAAGGGCTTGGTGATTCCTTGCGGCTAACCACTGCTTGTGATTAGAATCTGCCTCGCCCGGCAGGGTTTGGTGACTTCTTTCTGCGGCCATCCAATGCTTGCGATTTGAATATACGAATACACCCCCTCTAGTAGTAGGGCATGGTATTTATTGCCTGCGGCGGAATCCGTCACTCCTCGTATTTTTCGGGAGAGACATCGATTCACCACCCACTCACCCACCCACTGCTTGCGATTAACAATCGCGTCCTCTCGCACGGCGCGATGATTATTTTTGCGGCCATTCGGGACATCTGTTCTGCACACTTTAATATTTTTCGCGTGATTCAGACCTATTCGTGGAGCGTCCCGTATATTTTTCGGGCACCACAGCAGAATTATCTACTGAGAGCACCCGATACATTTTTTTGCGTGCCACAGACCTTCCTTTGCGCGTCCCGAATACTTCTTGGACGAAAAGCCGATCTGTTCTACTGCGCTTTTCGGACCTCCTCCGCGTATAATGGCTCCATTCAATCCCCATCCCGATTTTTCGGTGTGTGATGGGTCACCCCCTTCGCTCGCCGATTTTTTTCGCGGGTTACGGGTGCTTTTATTTTGAACGGAGCCGCACGTTCACGACCCACCCGAGTCGTGCCTCCATTTACCGCTCCCCTGCGACTTCCACTCGTATTTATTATATGATGTCGCGGCCGCTGCACTTCCTCTTAATATGGACCGCATCGTTGCCGGTGCTGGCACTTATTGTCGTACTTCCGATCGAGCTTCAACGCAACACACTCGTCCTAACGACGACCTCGGCCCTTCCCCTCCTCTTGTGGCTGGTTGTTTGGTCTCCTCTTTCTATGCTTCCCAGGACGACAACTCGTCTGCCATGAGCGGGAACCGACGTTCCACCGCGGGGCCGAGTCAAGGTATGTACATTATTGTCTTTTTTCGCAATAATGCCGTGGCATGCCGTGGCACCACCTGCGGCGAAACCTTCCACGGCATCTTCTACGGCATACCACGGAACCTTCCATGGACCTCCACGGCATACCATGGGACTCTAACCCTAACCCTAACCCTAACCCTAACACCAACCCCAACCCTAACCTAGGTGCCGTGGACATTGGGGTGCCGTGGGGGTTGCCATGACATGCCGTGGGGTTGCCATGGAGTGCCGTGGCGGTAGCCGTGGGGGTTGCCGTGGTACTACCCATGGCATGTCATGGCAACCCCCACGGCGTGCCATGGAATCTATTGCCACACCATGGGATGCCGTGGTGATGCCGTGGTATGCCATGGGCGGTACCATGGCAATGCCACGGTACGCCCACGACAAGGTCAAATAGTGTAGAACCCTGACGACAGTACACCTAGGGCAACGGTGGCAGGCGACAAGGCTTCTCCGACAGCAGCGGGGGATAACTCCGGTCTGCCTCCTATCGCCTTTATTTACAAGTCTTCCATGTCCCCGGAGGAATGGTCTGAGCTCCAGCCTCGCGTCCACGAAAAAAAAAGGTCGCCAACGAGGCGTCGACTCGTCGGACCTGTCAGGCTGCCGACGTTGCTGGTGCTGGAGACGCGAAGGCGCGACAAGACGCGGTATTTCGCGCGAAGGTGGAGGCCGCCTTTGCCACCGACGACGAATGCCGCTCGGCCGTGGAGTCTGCTGCGGCCCACGTCACCCACCTTCGAAAACAGCTGGACGTTGCGGAACCAGGAAGGCTGACGCCTATGACGCCCAGGAGAAATCCCGCAAAGGTTAAGGCGATCGTCGACCACGACGCCTCGGACCGGCTGCGTGCAACAACATCGTCCCCCCCCCCCCCCACCCCCCCGGCCTAGCATCCCGGACTGCCCCTTCATCTGCAAGCCGTCACCATTTGACTTCAGCTTCATGCATCTGCTCGTGTCTGCGATCGCGACACACACCCAGACCGCCTTCCGCCCGGAGGATGCAAAAGTAGTTTATTCGGCGGGACGCTCCCTTTTGGCATACATAGAGGCATTCCGGATGGGCACCCTGGACATGGCATTGGCGAACCCAGTCGCTTCGTTGCCGATGGCGACCATTACGCGGCTTGCGACCTCTTCTTCGCCCTCAGGAAGGCGTACAAAAACGCATTAGACACTCCCTGCCGGCCGGACGGCCCCCTGCCCCCCACAGACTCCGCCCAGGACCGCAAACGCGGTTCGCGCAGCGTTGACTCGAGGGGTCGCCGCGACTCCAGCGGCGGCGCCTCCTCCTCGCGCTCCGCCTCCTCGCGCAGCGCTTCGTCCTCGAAAGGGCCGACATCACGCAAACTGGGCAAGGGCCCTCGCCAGAGCTCGTCCTCCACCAAAGCAGCGGACAACGGCACCGACACGGACGTCGCTTTGCTGAAAACTCCCAGGCAAGTGGTTCCTTCCCTTCTCGACGTTTCTACCGGTGGTCGTCTGCACCTACTGTCACGTAGCGAACCTGCCACCGACGGCCGTGCGCTACGGCTGTCCTCGACCACAGCGCACGTACGTCAGGCTACAGTCTTAGCTACTGCAGCAGAGAGGGACGCAGCCCACGATGCTGCCGTAAAGCGTGCTTATGCCAACGTCAACGTCCACAGAATCGAACGTGTCACACCTATGCCGTTTCACGCAGCTCTCGGTAAAACCGACGCAGCACACCAGTTGACACGTAGTGTCCAACTCGCGGCAGCAGACACACTAGTACGATGCGACGAATAATGCTTTGACGATCTAGACTCCGATTCTTGGGTGCCCTGGTGGGAATTCCCGCTTCGCAATTGCGTCCAGAGAGCCACCACACCCGACAAAACATCGACCTTCGACCTCACTAACACCTTCGACGATTTGTTCCGACAAGTGAAACGGAGTCTCCTGAACGGAGATTGCGGCCCGGACGCCTTCAAGCTGCTTCTCCGCCTCATCAGCTCCCACTTCTACCACGGCGATGGAAGCGCAGCCATGGCCAAGCTCCATTCGTTTGGGTTAGCCTCCAAGACGCTTTTCACTTGTTGATAGCGTCCGTAACGGACTGTGACTATGTCCTGGCCCCAGGCGTTGAGGTTGTGCTAGAGGTTGTTCGTCACAGCGTTAGCGAGCAGCGTCCGAGCCTCATGCCAGTTTTGTACCGGGGAGATTTTGCGACGGCGTCGAAACTTTTTGGGTCTATCGACGAAATGTGGTTAGGGTTTGGTGGACTTTCAACTAATAAGACTCCCATCATCAACGGCGAAAAACGTTTCACTCTTCCACCCCTCGCAGGTCTTTCCTTGCTCTCGCATTCAAGCGGTCGCACACAAGGCCGATCGGCCACGCTGAAGCCTTTTAAAGGCCCATCGGGGTCAACTCGCAACCCTATCGTGACAAATGTCGCAACATCAGCTCGTTTCCTTGATCCGTTTTGGTCGTCTGCTGCCGAATGACCAGCTAATTCGACTGATTGGGACCAGGCATTTCTAGTATCCGAATCCTTCTCAACAAGTGACCTTCTACTTATGGACACCCTTTGCCGCTCCCAAAGGAAGGCGCCAAGTCCTTCGGGAGACTAAGGGCTACTGCCTCAACTGCCATGGCACGGATCACTTGTTTAGGACCTACCCTGTCCCCTTTACCAACTCTAGTCACGGCCTCAACCCCGAGCGAGGCCGACTTGGTGACAACTGTGAAACCTACCGCCGTTGGCAGCGTCGCATGCGTACCGTCGGAAACACACGCTCGTCGCCTTGGTTGCCACCGCAAAAAAATCGTCTCGTCGCTACGGCAACAACCACCGTTACAACAAGGGGCACTACAACTCTGCCCAGTCTCGTCATGGTGGCTCCCAACAACAAGGTGATGCGGGGGGCGCTCAAAGCGGTGGCTAGACGACCACTTCGCTGACGGTTTTCCAACCCTAGCACGGCGTTCCCCCGGCGTCTTCTCCTGGCGCCCAAGCGCCGGGTATGCGCTTCGGGTCGGCACCTGACTCCAACCCCAACAGGCGCCAGCCAGGGACCTTCCGCACCAATGAACTGCCCGACGGTGATTTCGTTTGAACTTCCCATCCCGCCGATAGCACTCCCGGGAAGCACGTCTGACCCAGGCACTGACCAAGGCCTCCCCAGCGAAAGCGTTGTCCCTTCACCGCCGGCACCAGGTATACGTACCGCGCCTGGTCCCCGCGAAGACTGTCGCCTGGTTAAGACCGTAGGTTGTACATGTTGTTCACCGCCGGCACCAGGTATGCTTGCCGCCCCTCGTCCCCGCGAAGACGGCCGCTTTTCTGCCGCCGTAGGCTCTTCCCCGCCGGCACCAGGTATGCTTGCCGCTCCAGGTCCTCGCGAGGATGGCCGCATGATTGCCGCCGTAGCCTCTCCGCCGCGAGCAACAAGAGTCCCAAACACTCCTGGTCCCCGCGTAAACGACACAAATCGTACTTTTCCGCAAGATTCTTCCCCGATTTTAGTCTTTTGAGGCACCCACCATGTCCAGGAGTGACTTCCATGATGTGAGGGTCACCTCGAGGTGCGGGTAAGGGGACACAGGCCCCTCGAGAACACCACGGGCGCTCCGGTCGAGGTCCTCACGCAAGACCGGTCGAAATCTCACACTGTGCACTATTAACGAAGACGGTCGGAGTGTTGTCAGCTCCGATTTCCATCCTGACCGGAGCTTAACGGGGGGTTCTTCTTTGGCCCACACGGCGTTTCGCCCGAGACCACTGAGCCGGTGGAGAACAAGTGTCCCCCACAGGGCTTAACCGCCCCTATATCCCTGGCGCCAAAATGCGCCCCTCCTTACCCAGACGAGTCACGACGAGGTGATCTGAGAGAACAGACCTCGCGTGCCGCCCGGGAAGTGCTGGCAACACCATTTGCTGTGGACCCACTTCAAATGCCTCCCGCCTACATGGCGGATGTCTCGCCCACCCAGTCAAGGTGGACCGGTCGGGAGCCCCCTGCCCCCCCCCCCCGAAATGTTTCGGGAACCGCAGACACGACCGGCCCAGGCGAATGCGTCTCCCACCCCGACCCCAATGACGAGGCCCTGGCGAGGCAAGCAGCAGACTGGGAGCCGTCTCCCAGAGGGAGAGACCCCCAACCGCTTTTCCGGGGATGTATATGACACACAACCCGCTTCTTCTCGCGTGACGACGGATACAGCCGCGTTCGATCCTGCCCTAGAGGACTGTACCCACGCCATCGTGTTCTTCTGGCAGCCCCCTCTTGCTTTCGCAATTGGACGCCTTCCCGTTTAACGGTTGAAGGCATCTCTTATTCCTGCGGCGAACAGTTCTTCGCAGCGGAAAATAGTCGCCTCTTCAGAGGCCATCAGACCCTACAACACATCGTGCGCGTGTCTGACCCTCGAGTGCACAAACAATATGGAACAATATGGACGAGAGGTGCGTGACTTCGATCTCGCCATGTGGGAACGCGAGCGAGAAAATAGCGTGCTTGTCGGCTCATAAGCCACGTTCGCTCAAAATCCTGCCATGCGAACCCATCTCTTGGACACAGGCGACAAACTTTTCGCGGAAGCTAGCCCTTACGGCCTCATACGGGGTATCGGATCGGACCGATGCCGTTCCTGCTCGCCAACCGCCCCTGTGGCGGTGCATAAATTCTCTGGGCAAGGCTCTGCAAAACGTGCCACGTCTCTTCCGCGACCACGCGCCGCCAACCATGGTCCCCTCAGGGAACCTTGTCCTCTAGTAGAGACCGCATCTTCGAAATTGACCCTTCGACGCGACAGCGACTGTGCCAAAGTGACACGTCAACAGCTGCCTCCCTGCCGGGATATCCCGACTCTCCTCCAAACGAGCGATCGGACCACTGCGGCGACGTTCTCGCAGTAATGTCCGCCGCCCGCTCCGGTCTGCACTCCCCCGTGCTCGCCGACCATGGGCCTTATCTTGTTGCTGGTGCTGTCCGAAACCGCGTTCACTTGCTTTGCGGTCGGGAAATTGATGCGGTAAGGCCGAGAGGTGACAGGAGAACTGTTCGAGGGAACAGCTATCTTTAAGGGGGGCAAGGAGCAGGAAGCAGGAGCCTAAATCGGTTGGGGACTTCGAGAACACGTCGGAGAACTCAGCCAGTACATCGCTCAACTGGGTGATGACGATCGGCATCCATCCGAGACCGCACAACTCAAAAGCGAGCCGAAGAGGCCGCAGATTCTTTGCGTGTCGGAACTGTCTCGTTGCGTCGATGGTGGACGAAGTGTTTACAGGCACTGTGGTGGTGAGGCTGGTCCACACCCATGGAATGAGTGGAGACTGGACCTGGGACTGGGAGGTGATGGGTGTCAGAGTCGTGAGGACGTAAAGAAGGAGCCGGAGCGTCGTACAAGACAGCTTGAGGAAGTGCCGAGCAAGGCACCTGGGTTTAGATCCGTGACGACAGGCTAATAGGATGAGCTGGCGGCCATCTTCCGCATTGCGTTCGTCCACATAAAAATCAGTGGCCGCGTGCAGCAAGTTGACCAGGTAGCAACTGGCGAGGGCAGGGGCATCGTTACTGCGAACTAATTCGACATGACTAGTCGATGGTCGCGGGACAAGGTGATGCCGATGTCACCCACATAAGAGTACGTGGAAGCTTTCAGGGGGGAACGAAGAGTCGGGAGCAAACGCTGTTGCGCCCTGTGGTCCTGGGAACGACAGCGTGAGCTCGCCGAGAACCCGACTAGTCACCGGGCAGGGAGCCATCGTACGGTAGGATCGGTCCTGGAACAACATCCAGGTGCGTCCGAGTAGCACGTCGTGTTGCATAGCTTGAGATCGGATGACGTATGCCCTTACGGCGAGTGATACAGTTGGTTTGTAGCCGTGGAAGAACTGTACGCTTAAGCCTACTGTAGCGGAGGTCTCAAGAGGCGGGGACTTACCAAAGCCGCCCCACGACCTGGGAGGGGTGTGTCGTTCGCAAGTGGCAGAGACAGCACCCACGCATTTCATGCTGTCGAACGCGTGGGTGTTAATGAAGACCTGCGGCGAGCCCGTATCCAAGAGAGTGACATATCTAAGCTGCATAGCAGCTAGACCACTGTAGACCTTGATTTTGGTGGTGAAGGAAGAAACGTCCATGATTAACCCATTCCTCGCCACCGGCCTCATCCAATACTCCATCCATCTCCATGGGCGAGACCAGTGGTTTTCATCCCGAAGAAATCCAGTGGCATCCGCATCACGGTGAATTACAAGAAGCTGAACAGACTCAGCATCCTTGGCCAGCTCCCCATCCCTCCCGTAGATGAGGTTCTCGATAAACTTGGAGCCGGTCGAATGTTTTCACTCTTCGACCTCGTCTCTTCTTTCCACCAAAGAACAGTGCACAAGGACACGATACCTCCCACTGCTTTCCGTACACCCACGCGCCCCTTCGAGTGGCTGGTTATGCCTCAAGAAAGACGCGCTGCTCCAGGGGGGTTCGTCAAAGTCATGAACGAGGTCATCAACGACTTCGACGGTGTCACTGCCTGCCTAGACGACGCCATTGTATTCGACGCCGATCCTTCCCTTCACATCGCCAAGATGAAGGAATTGTTCTTGCGATTGCGAAAGCACAATATCAACTTTTTCCCTTCAAAGGCTACCATCTGCGCCACGGATGCAGATTATTTCCTCGGTCACACCATCTTTCCGGCCGGCGTCGCGCCAAACACACAAAAAGTGCAAGCCCTGACGAAAATGTCCATGCCGAAAGACCTGCAACAGCTACGCTCCCTTTTGGGTGCATATTCCTTCTGCAAGAAATTCGTGCGCGATATGGCAAAGCGCCTACGGCCCATCACTTCCCTTCTGAAACAGGGCGCAAATTCATTTTTACTCCAGCAATAGAAGCTCTTGGCCGAGGTGGCCACGACCCCGGTTCTCGTCTACCCCGACTGGGACGCCGTCACCGACAACTCCCACCCTTTCCTCCTCTACTGCGATGCCAGTGTGGACGGTTTCCGTGTCCCCCTCGAACAAGAACAGGACGAGCTCACCATTCGCCCCATCGTGTTCATCAGCCGCGCTGCCATCGAGTCTGAACGTCACTGGATTCCGCTCGTTCTGGATGCGGGCAGCATCGTCTGGAGCATCAAGCGCCTTCGCGGCCACCTTTGGGGTACGAACGTTCGATTTTTTCGGATCACGAGGGGCTCGAAAGCCTCGACAAGATCGCAGAACACAACCCGCGGGTACAGCGATGGCTGGAATTCCTCACTGCGTACAACTACACTCTGGAATATCGCAAAGGTAGTGCCAACGGGAACTCCGACTTCCTATCCCGCCTGCCCCTGCCTGCGACGGAGCGCAACCGCGACGGCCCCAGCAGTCTCACTCCGTCCGACGATGAACGCGTCTTTCTCATCCGCTCTCACGACCTACTCCTTGGGTGAACCCTCCACAGTGCGTGTCGGTTTGGGTATCGCCCTCCTACCCAAGCTTAGGTCTGGGTGAGCTCCCGCTCTCCCCATACGATTTCCGCGATTTTCGCCAACACGGGCCCCGAATGAGGTTGACGCCATCGGTGCTCCATCTAGATAATTCGTTGCCCGTGCTCCCCTTTACGTCACTTCGCGAGATCTCAACTGGGATCTTCCTGCCAACACATGTGCCAGCCATTCTCTCGCCGCTTCCGTGTCCGCAGTTCCTGTTGCACCTCTGCCAACTTCAACCTAAGGCACGGGCCTTGACCGACGTGCCACTTCCTCCGAGCCTTCCCCATCACCCATCAACAGCAACGCACCGAACTCTAGTTCGGTAGCGGTTCCCGTCTCATCCACGGTCGCCCTTGACAACACAGCATCGGGACCGTCCCTCCTGCTCTCCCTGTCCATCACGACTCAGCCGGACACCGAACGGATTCAGGTCCTCAGGAGTCCTCTGCTATGTCTCATTCAGCCTCGCGTGTCGCCCGGACCAACTGTGATCAAGATCCGGTTGTGCCAGCGGCTCCGCCTCTGCTGCCTTCATCTTCACAGACGGCGCTGCCGTCCATTCCCCCGTCGGGGCTCATTTCGTCTCGGACCCGCCGTCGCCAACCTGCCGCTGCTGGCAAGCCTACGGCCGCCGTGGACTGAGGTTTCGCTCGTTCGCATCCTACTCCACTCACCATCCCACGACCAGCCCCTACGGTGCGCAAGCCGCGCCCGCCTCGGATCACTTCGCCTTCAGAGGTTTCTCCTTGGCCCTCCATCGACCCTTTTCCGACTGTGCCGATTCGACCCACCACCGTTCAGTTACACCTGCTCCGCCCTTGCTTGGTACACTCCCTCGAGATGCTCCTCGGCACGCCAACACTCCAGCCGCTCTCTCCCAGATATCGTCACCGGCAGAAATCGTGTTCATCGAATCTGTCGAGCGGGGCACGCAGTCTACCCGGCGCGTGAACAACACGCTGACCCGGTCTGTGAACCCGCCATTCGGTATCTTCTTCTTGGCAGTCCCTCGGCCTTCCCCAACAATTTCTTCCTTCACCTGGCGCCTCACGAAAGCCCCGCGTTGTCCGAAGTGCGTTCTTTAGCCGATCAAGGACGCCTTTACACAGACGACCACGGTATCCTCCTGCTCGTGCGGAAGTTAACGTCCCCCGCTCTGGCTTTTCCCGACAAGCCTGGCGGACGTGCCACCCGCTTCTTGGAGGACGAACCTACGCGAATCTGTGTTCCATTGTTTACGCGTCCAAGGACTATGCAAGCGTTCCATGCTAACGCCTCCTGCCATCTCGGCGTCGTTCGAATGCTCTCTATGCTCGAACGCTTTTATTGGTGGATTAGCATGAGCATCTGCACGCGATGGTGGCTTCGTCGTTGTCTCCAAAGCCAGGCGCGAAAGTCTTCCAGACAGATGGTCCCTTGACCCATTCTCTCCCTCCCCTTGCCGTCCGGCCCTCCCGGTGAACGTCGACCACTTCGGCCCCTTTCCCGTCACGCCTCGGGGCAACTGCAACATTCTTCTGTTCACAGCTAGGTTCAGCCGGCGCGGAGACAAGTACTCTGTTTCGGCTGCAGAATGTACGGCTGAAGGTACCGCCAACATCTTAGTCAATAAGTACTTTCCTCTTCGGGGGTGTCCGGTCAGCTTCCTCTCCGACAATGGACTGCACTTCTGCTCCAAGCTGTCGCATGCCTTGTACAAACTTCTGGGCATGCGAAAAAATCGCCACAAGCGACTATCATCCCAACGGCAACGGCGGCGTCGAGCGCGTCAATCACACCATTGCTCAAATGCTGGCGATGGTCTGCAACGAAGGAAAGGACGGCTGGGACATCCATTTGCCGCACGTAGGATATGCTTACAGCAATTTCGTCAGCGCCGCCACCGGGTTGGCTCCCAATGAGGTGCACATGAACCGCCTCCCTCGGCTTCCCCTCACCATTTTCGAACTACACTTTGCCCGAGGCCACCAAGGCCTCGCTCGCGACCAACTGGAATACTGCGACCTCGCCGCCGACTGCCAACGGCGTGCGTATGCGCTGGTGCGTAAACAACACGATATCACGGTCTCCCGCGAGGAGCGCCGTATCTCAGCGCTCTCAGACGCATTCAAGCAACGCCCTACCTACACCATCGGTGAGTGGGCATGGATTTACAACACCGCTGCCACCATTCGCCAGGGTGCCAAATCTGGCACAGACGCCAAGGTTCTTAAGGCGAAGCTATCGCTCAACTGGACAAGTCCTTTCAAAATATTAGCTGTCGGCCCCCCGCCCTCCGACTCCACGCCAGACGGCAGCCCTTTAGCCGCCAAATTGTTGTACTTGGACCACCCTAACGACATGCTGGGCGCTGACGCCCACTGTCGCGTGTCGGTAAACCGCTGCAAGCCTTGCACCAACCCACACGACACAACCGACCTCCCCCGATACCATGCACTGGACTAACGCAATATCCACACCACCACATCCCCCCCCTCCCCCGTCACCGCCAACGATGTTTCCGTGCCCGTTGAGCGTTTGGAGGTCGAAAGATTTCCAGCCACCGGTTCATCCGAGGCCGGGGCGGAGTCACCGCCGTTCTGTACGAAACACACTCGAAAGGCCTCCTGCAGCCGTCTTGGGAACGTGAATCAGACCCCCCTCACTCTCGCCAACACATCCTCAACGGCTGTGCCGGCGTGCCCCTGCAACTTTGGCACGAAGACAGGCGTACCGCCGTACGCGCGTCGGTGCCGCTCAACGCGAGCTCACCCGTGACAAGGGCGCCCGTTTTCTGCCTCCTGGATACAGCTATGTCGACAAGCAAACGTGGGCTCGCAGGTTCAGCGGCAACGTCTTGCCTATCGGCGCCCACTTCTGGTACAAGGATCAAGATCATCTTTGGTGGCACGGAATACTTTCCGCCCACATTTCAACTCCTGGACAGTATGTAGTTCGCCTCTTGGTCGACCCCGGACCGGTCAAGCTGGCTTCCGCTCGGTATACTACGACTCTTGGAGCCGTTCGCAGCTCATGGTGTCTGCAAGTGCACCAAGGAAGCTCCCTCATGCGAGGTATTGTGCGCAACGTTGACGAGTGCCGCGGTTCTGAGTTAGCTAGCTCTGCCGACTTGAACACGTCCCCGTGGCCAATTTTAGTTTTCGCATGCGTGTCTTTTGTATTCGCCGGGGCTGGGGTTGGTATCGTGTCACTATTTTTGTGGCTTCCTTGATTTGTTGTGCTGTAAGTGTACTGTTTGTTTGACTTTCCAAGAGTTCTCCAGTCGTTTACCTTCTTTCACGGCAACCGGCTGCTGAGTTCTCGCGCCGATATGTCTTAAAGCTGGATTAACTTCCGCCTCCTTGCCGTTCGGTCACGTGTCTCTTGTGTTCCGCATCTAAGACTGTTTTCGCCCCCTTCTCGAAAGCGGCAGAAACGTTCGTTCGCTTTGTGAATCCCTCTTGCGACCTGTTTCGATCGTTCAGGACCAGCGTGGCCAGTCGTGCCAGTTTTTTTTTTTTGCTTGTATCCCTTGGCCTTTCTCTGGTTTTCCCGAGGCCGTATCCGTGAGCCTTTTTTATATGCATCTCACGAGTTGCCCTCGGTTTAGGTCTCTGCGCATTTGCCGTTCATGCGTTCCCCCTCCGCCTTGTTAGTATCCGCAAGGGGACCGAGGTGATATATTTCGTTTTTCAGCGACAGTTTGCATTCCGCCCCCTCCCGCGCGATATTGCATAGGCCGTGACGAGGTCTGCCTTTTGCATGTTTTGGATTTTAGCGCGTTCAGCGTCGACTAAATCTCGGATTTTCCGCCCTCTTTCCGTGAGATCGGGTCTTGACTGTCTCTGGTTCTCTCATGGTGTGATTTTCTTTATTCCTAAACTGTTCTCACTGTTCGAGTGAGCTCCGTCGCGCCAATACATGTTCAGTTGCGTTTACCCTCCGTTAGTTTTTCACATCTTCGAAGCACCCCGTGCCTTCGCAGTGGGTAGTGTAATAGTTCTTTTTTTCTTCGTGTTTCGCTGTCAGGTACTTTCAAATGGTACATTGCTCGACTAGCCTTAGCTTTTGTGTCGCTCCTGGCTACGCGAGCCACACCGCTTCCTTAAGTTTTTTTCCTCAATTTGGCGTCCGGGTAGTCTAGCTTGTTTTGCCTACTTTCGCGCACCCGTTCTTCCGGAATTGTTGTTGTCTGATTTGCAGTGTCTACATGATTTTAACTTCAGCCTTACAAGATAGAGAGGTGTGGGAGTGGGTTTGGAGTGCCGCATATCCGACCCATTCCCCGGATTCTCCGGATGAGTTTGGTTCGTACCTGAGTTTTCTATGAATTTGTGTATATATACGGCCCTTCAGGGTGACCTAGTGTTATCTCCCCTGATGCGACATTATGATTTTTAGCAAACGTCCCCTCATCATACCTGCAGGCGTTGTCTGCCTTACTGATGAATGCCTCGCCCCTTTGTTCAGAAGACATCTGGCGAGGCAAGGAGCAGCAGCTGATACAAAATCTTGTAACGTCTAACATCGTCAAGCACCTTGTGTGAGTGACCAGAGCAGAGCCAGAAGCACACCCATTATTAAGAATAGTAGTCGGTCCCTAGGTCCATACTGCCTTGCACTTAACAAAATGATCTATTGATGTTTCAGCGCAGCTACATTCATGTTCTGGTATGTATGATCTTCTACTTGTTGTAGCTCGTTCGTGTTGCCGTGTGAAAGCCGTATGTATACAGGATGTATGATCTCCATGATATAGGAATAATAGGACATGATTCCTGTTTTGATTGGATCACAGATCTGTACTGCACAGGTCCTTCTTATCTTTTTTGTGTCATGGTAACGGAAGGTTAAGATCTAGATGATTTACACACAGCAGCATCAGTAGATCTGTCTCTCGGCAGTGTGATCTGAGACTGTCGATTGCGATTTCAATATTATTATTAATATAGAGATGAGGTCAAAAACCAAGAAAAATAATAGTAATGATCAAGCGCGTGCGTCAAAATCTTGGAACCAATCGCGAAAGGCTGGCCGCGCTCCAATTCGACAACTACAAACTCATAGATACTCATCATCGCCCTGCCTCTGCTTGGCGCCCAAGGGCACGCGGTATCTGAGCGACAAGAAGCGAGGTCTAGAGCAACGGGAGAGAGGGACAAAGGTATGGTGCCAAACGTTGAGTGCTGCAAAGGCAGGCATCGGGTTGGTCTTCCTCTATCTCTGCCTCCCTCCCCTCTTATGTTTTCGTGTGTTTTTTTTCATATTTTCTTGTGTTATTTCCGATATAGAAACACATCTCGCTTTCCCCCTCTTTTTTTCCTCTCGGCTTTGCCTCGTACAGCAGCAGCAGCAGTCAACGCTGCGGTCCATAGGTTCGAAAGGCGCTGCAGCTGAGGTGGTGGAGCTTGGCTGGTGGAGAGATAGGTGAGCGGGCGCCGCTTTCGCGCTGCGAGAGAAGGCCAAAGAGCGAACGGACGACTACTTCCTTTTTCGCTCTGTCCTGCCCTTCCCCATAGGTGAGCAAAAATCTCCCTCCCCTGCCCTTGTGTCCTGAAACTAGGCTTTTCTTTTTATACTACTATTAGACCGCTCTACGGAATTCTCAAGTCAATGGCAAAAAGTGCTGCAAGGTCCAGCCAGCTGCCCTACTAACTGTACCGAGATGTCTTTGGCATCTCGCATGAACTCTCTCTTGCAATGCACAGCAGCAGCAGCAGCAGCAGCAGCAGCAGCAGCCGCGGTAATCCTTCCATCTTTGAGGTGCAGCAGGATAAGAGCTCGCCCGGGTTTGTAAACAAAGCCGAGCTTTACTGTATCCATATATGTAAAATCCTCGCGCGCCACCGGCGTACCACGAGCATTTTTCATTTTTTTTGTTTCCACTTTTCCACCCTCTTCGACTCTATCCGCAAGACTTGAGGTGCTTGATGCCCGTGGGATAATATACTGAAAACTATTAATAGAAACGACGAAAGCACTGGGCTGTTGACCTCTACGAGTGGAGCAGTAGCAGCAAGCGTCACGCGCGTGTATAGCATCGGCGACCCGAAGCAGCCCGCCCACTCCCGGCTGCTTTACTGGGCTAGGCTGCTAAATACCTGTAGTCCATGTTGATCGTAGTTGTAGTGCCTGGACTGCAATGCACGGATTTTTGTACTATTCATCACACCGGCGGAAGCATGAGGATGACCGGGAACATGCGAACATGCTGGTCCCTCACGAAAGGGCACACACTATTTGTACCTGCTGCGCGCATACGTGTGTGCGGTACTGGTGGTGGTACTTTTCATTTGGTAGCGGTTTGCCCGACACTCTTTTCATACTCGTAGACGGCAGAGTTACCGCACTTTCGTTACGTCTGACCGGGTCGCTTTACATCGTTCCATGTGGGGAAATGGTTCTCATGTCCCTGAAGGCCCAAGAGGTAGGGCTGGGCACTGACTGGGCAGCCTCAATCAGTGGATATCGATCGTAATTATATAACTCACTCCATCAGCAACCAGTATACTGGAATACTGGTCGTCGCGTACGAGCGTACTACCGGTAGTGTAGAACACTCTTATGTTAATGTCAATCCGTCGCTCCTACCCTTTGGGCTACAGAGAATCGGTAGTAGGCTCTCACCAGCAAACAAAGCGTAAGAAAGCACAAGACTCCTCTCCCCTCTTATCTCTTATCTCTATCTCCCGAATCGCATATGATGGGTTCTGTAATGCACTATGGCGTGTTTCTTCGATGTACGTAACATCTAATATACTGACAGTACCTTCTGGCAGGCTCAATCAGTAGATCAGTGCTGCCAGTACATTACTAACAGCATACCTGGTATACTGTTGTTGTTCTTGTTCTTGTTCTTGTTCTTGCTCCTGTTGTTGTTCTTGCTCCTGTTGTTCTTGTTGCACTGGTTATTGCATTGTTGTTTTCACATTAACTCATCGCCACAATGCAATGCATTCTGTGGTCGCAGGACAGGCTCCAATAACTATGGAGTGGAAGAATACCTCGGTAGAAAATAAAAAAAACAAGCAAAGAATAATACACATGATAGCCCTATTAACTAGCACATCAACACCTCAGACTAAAAACAAAGAGTGAGGTCCGCGCTCGTGCGTATCAGGTACATACGGTACACGCTGTACAAGTCACCACAGACACCGAGAAGACCGCATACTACCCAGGAAAAAAAGACAGGATGAAAAAAACAACTCGACGTCGAAAAATCGAGAAACGAAGTCGAAAAATCAAAAATCAAAAAAGAGACGAGAGAGAAAACATAAAATGTGCCGATGGCCAGCCCAGCCCCGCCAAAAGGCGTTTCCTGATTCCTGATGTTTCACGATGCGTTTACAGCTATCAATACGTGTATTTCGGGGGACCATAGTTAATAGGACCTACGGTGCACACAAGCACCCATATATTTCCATAATTTTACTGACAATATTTGGTCCTATTTACTATGGCCCCCCGTAATAGTGGTGCTGCAGAGGGCAATATTTTTGTTTGTGTATCATTTAAAAGCTCTCTGCTTGATATTTGAAATCTGACCTGGATACTTTGTAGCCGTATGATACATGTACATGTATACACAGCAGCAGCAGCAGTAGCGCCGGCAGCGGTACTTTACTGGTATTTGGCGTGGTTTTTCCGTGGACAAGATCTCCGTGCGCGCGCATCAGTATGTACTACAACACTCACAGCAGTTTATGTGTGTGTTTAATGTACGTACGTGCAGAGTCAGTACAAGCAGTATCAACAGTACAGGACACTAATCACCGCCAGTACGTACCGGTACAAAATAAGAAAGACAGGCTGAGATTCACTTCACGGGAAAATTCGTACGTAAGAAGTTCGAAAACCGTCGTCCCTGGTACATCTTATAGAATGCACTGTTATATCAAGACATTAGTACCAGGTGTTTCCGAAGTAGACAATTCAGCCTGGACCAACACTCCTGTTTTCTTTTTGTCGATAGGTGTCCGCACCGCTGTGCGTACGGCCCCCGGGAGGCTTGGCGGGTGGGGTCGCAAAGGCCGGCGCTGCGCGGGACCCGCCGGCGCGTGACTATCAAGGAGCAACAGGAGGAGGAGGGGGAGGGGGAGCAGGAGCAGGAGCAGGAGCAGTAGCAGGGGCGTTTTTTTGTTTGTTTTCAAGTCCCTCTCTTCTCTGTTTTCCGCGCGACGAGCGGACAGACTGACGGACGGACAGACAAACCGACGGACAGACGTGCTGACGGACGGACGGACGGACAGATAAACAGACGGAAAAAAATAGGTGGATTGTGCTGAGGACAAAGACGACAAGAAAAAAGCAGCAGCAGCAGCAGCAGCAGCAGCAGCAGCAGTAGCTGGAGGAGCACTCCCCCCCCCATTCTGGCAGGCGCTTGACGAACGGAGAAAAATAAAAATAAAAACTACTAAAAAATAAGAAAAACAAGGAGCCTTGGCGGCTGGCAATCTCAACTCTAAAGGACCAAGCTCGGCGGCGGTGTAGCCAGCAACTCCCGCCCTGGTGCGCAAGCCCAAGGGGGCAAAAGACCCAAGGCGTGCCTTGTGGGGTGGAAGAGAAACGGAGCGCGGGTGGAAGTGGGGTGGAGGAAGGAGCATACGCATAGCTTGCCTGGCTGGCTGTGGGCTAAACGAGGCCCTCTGTTTTTTTAAACGTCGGGCAATTTTTTCGTCGTCGTTGCTGTGGCCGCCGCCGTCGACCCATCCTCTATCTGCCTCTCCCAGTGAGGGGGTGAGGGGGTTGGGGTGGTCGTGTGACGGGTCAGCGGTGGGCAAAGGAAGACAGGAGGAGCGGGAGCTAGACTCTTTTTTGTGGTCACTGCGTTTGCGAGTGCTTTTGTTGGTTGTTCTTGTCGTTGCTAGGGCGTGGGTCTAGCGGAAAACCCGCTCCATCTCCCCCTCGGAAGCAACTATTGATATCAGCAACGCAAATCAACAAAAACAGCACGGAAACAACAACAACAGCACCAGCACCAGCCAAAAGTTGCTTTGCTTATCTGTACCTGCACCTGTACCCTCTGCTGCCTCCGGCGTTTACCTTAGAGGTGGCCGGGGGGCACACGGTGCAAAGCACCATCGACGCGGAACTCGTAACATTAGTTGTTGTAGCAGTTGCACTAAGAGCTGTAGGGGCAGTGGTAGAAGGAAGAAATAGGTCGTGGAACCTTTCCTATCTCTTTCTCCTTCTCCTGGGCTTCCTCCTCCATCGCACCCTTCAGCTTCCGCCAGCGCGGCGACGGCTCCGGCGTTGGAGGCGCGGCGCCGGCCGCCTTTTCCCCTTTTTTTCTTCTCTGAAGTGGCACTGCAAGCACTGCAAACAGGAGCGATATTAATTAAAGCGGCGGCGGCGGCGGCGCGCGCAGCAGCAGCAGCAACAACAGCAGCAGCAGTAGCAGCAGCAGCAGCAGCTAACCAGAAACCGGGAACGAGCCGCGCACTATTACTGCAGGCAGAATCAATACCTACCTGGTGTTGAGGGACCGGATACGATCCTACAGCGGTAGGCACCGATAGCATTTAAAAAAAAAACAAACGATCAACACCCATAAAAACGGAGACCGAAAAGGAGGCTTGCTTTTTGTTCTGATTTCTTCGTGGGTGCAACAACTACCATAGCTTGAGCTACAGGAACAGCTGCGGCGGAGGCGGCGGCAGCAACAGCAGCAGCGGCAGCAGCGGCAGCGGCAGCGGCAGCGGCAGCGGGGGCTTCGGCGGCGTCGACGGCGGCACCTAGGTCTGCCATGATGCGGAGGCCACCGGCCCGGGCGGGGGCAGGCAAGAAGGCTACCGGGACGGGTTTCAAGATAACGTACGGCGTGAACCAACTGCTGACGATGGGAAAAGCCTCCATGGAGTCGGGGTGCCCGCCGCCGGAGGGCTGGGAGAAGTACCAGTATGACGCCATCGGGTGAGTGGAAGTGAGGGAGGGGAGGGGGAAGGAGGGGGAGGATGGGGGGAGGGGGCGGGGGAGCCAGGGCGAGGGCGAGGGCGACGGGGGGGGGGGGGGCGTTACAAAGAGACTATTTGCTTGTCTTAGCCCCTTCCTGTTTCGCCGCCTGTGGCCACCATCTTTCTCCTAGGACAGCGACCGTTTTCTCGCTGCTACCTATAGTACCAAACTCCTCCATGTCACATTCGTCTATTTGGCCCATCCTCTTCTAACACATCCCCTTCCTCCCTGTACATTTTACATCGTCCTACCGTGTGAGTTCTACTCTTTATGGCTTTGCCACACGGGCACATCTATGCATCTATGTCCTCCTCCTCCCGGCTACTGGTATACCTATTTCTTCTTTCTGGCAGGTCCAGGTCACTTACACGTAATCGCAGTTTCAGCGTTTTCGCGAAGTCCATCGGGCCGTGCACATACGTTTTTATTCGTGTCCCTTCGCTCAATCCCCAGTATTTCTCTGAAGTGTTTCTCCGATTTCACCTTGTTTCTTAGCGCTAGCCTTTCCCTTCTTTCTATCCTTTCTTCTACTTCTGCCTTGACCCTCCCAAACTTCTCTGCGGATATCATATTTTCTTGGTTTCCTCCTATATCCTTCTATATTTTCTCAACTACGCTATCCCACCTTATTCCAGCTCGCCCTTTTGTTACTTTCTCCCATACAGCTCTATCAACTATGGCTGACAGCTTCTCTTTGGCATGTTCCGTACCCTGGTACTTTATATTGCCCTTTGAACTTTCTCATGTCTCTATTAGTCTTGAGTGGGTACATTCCCGGTTCTGCTCTTCATACTGTACTGTAATACTGTGTAAGTATTCGTACTTGAGCATCTTGGTATTTTTTTTAGCTGCTGTCATCTGCACGGGTTCCAACTGCTGTACGAACTTCGCGTTCCCTTCCCATACTTCTGCATATTCTGGTTTTGGTATTATTACGGGGGGCCATAGTAAATAGGATGTTCGGTAAATTCCAAAACCTATACATTTACCTTTTTTTACCTACAATATTTGGTCCTATTTACTATGGTCCCCCGTAAGATTACACTCATCAGGATACATCTCTTAATCCTAGTGTCGAGGTGCGAGTCTGTTATTATCAGGATGGCATCCATCTTGCCTACGTGTGTTTTACCCATTTCTACTACTTTTGCCATGTGTGTGTCCCATGAGCAGTGTTTTGAGATCTCTATGCCAACTTGAAGGTAAGTGTACTGGTCTACGATTGGCAATTCGTCTTCTCCCCGTTTTCAACTGAAATTTCTCGGCGTCACCTTATGTTCGTTGGATACAACTACTGCGCACTTCTTGACGTTCGCCGTCGTCCTCCTTTTTCTAGTGCATTCTAGCGCCTTCTGTGCTAGTTTCTGCAATCCTTCGGGTGTTTCTGATATCCCCACGAAGTCATCCGCAAACACAATCCCGACACCGTATCTCTCCCCACCGTGACTCCCTGCTTTTCTGCTTCGACTTCTACCATCAGGTCGTTGATGTATATCTTGATTATGTTGGGCGATAACGTACACCCCTCTGCAACTCCTTGTAAAATATCAACATACGTCGACATTTCCCCGTCCAGCATCACAGCACTCTCGCACTTTCCAGCATCTTTTTCATCGTTCTCTACATCTGGGTGTACTCGATATCATGCATGGCCGTAGTCGTATGACCGTAGACCTTCGCATCCCTACAATGCCGGGACGGAGCACGTCGGGTTTTAACCGACTAGACAAACATTGCTTGCTTGTACCAAGCGCGAAGCGCCGTGAGGCCATGTGAAGGTTGGGCTGCATCCTACTAGGAACCGCTTCTGAGACGGTCTTTCTTGCGTATGTATGCCAGCGTCGATGGGTGGGGGGGGCGGTATAGTATCTCACTTCACGTGGTTGGCTTGTGTTAAGGTTTCATGCTTCGTGGTAGACTATGCATGGAGTGCATTTCCCCGGGATTAGTGAAACGCATGTTGCTATTTGTCCTTTTATTTACTGTTTACAGGTTACCATGGCATTGTCGAACTATATTCGTCCACGGTGGCTTGGTAGGTGGTCCGCGTGCCTATCAAGATCATTTTCGTGGGTTCGAGTCTCCCCGAGTGCATGCTCGTAGGGACGTTTTTGTTGCATAAGAAAATTGATTGACGGAAAGCGCGAGTGCGTGAGTTAGCGGTACATTCGATGAAAATCGACGAGCAGTGGGAATGCTGAACCCTATGCGCGACAAAAAATAAAGGCACGTACCGGGGGGGAAGGGACGACACCTGTGACCTGTGCCCACGGCTTGTCCAGAAGATCGCTGAGGGTATTAAAAACCTCCTACGAGTCAGGCTGGAAACTAAAAGTGATGATTAAAAAAAAAACTTTACGTCACACATACTGGTATCTGCAGAGTATGTACCGCTACTGCTGTAGTTCGAAATGTTAAGGTTGGAAGCGATTGCTACGGTTTTGGTTTGTTTTAAGGACTGAATCCTCGTGGAAGTACCAGGAGTAACTATAAATAGTTTGCCCTCGAGATGTGGGTGGGTACACACTTGGAGTTATCATTGCGTAAATCGTAAACCTCGAATGCTTTAGCCCCGCCCCCGAGCTCCAGCTATGTCGGATGCCAGCCTGGTAGTCCGTAGCTGTTGTGGTATGCTTGGTACTCGTGAATACCCGTGGTAAATATGAATAGCTTGCACTCGTGGTAGGTATTGCAACGAGCCGCAAAACCGATCCAATTCGTTCAGTTATTCTCTACTGCTGAGCATGTTGTTTCGATGGGTCGAGACGTGGGCGATGTTGTATCTATCACCTTTCCCCTCTGAAATCGCAGGAGAGTCCCTGAGTATCTGGAATACTCTTTACCTGGTACAGTATAGGCCCACGAAGAAGATAAAACCTGCCCGGTATTCAAGTAAAGAACATAGGACTCCCTTTTTGAGGGACGCTACGCACGTGACATTGTTGGATTATGATGTGCTCAGCGGCGGACGCTACGCTAAATACAATTAGTACCAGGTGTATTCTAGTCTTATGTTGAAGGTTAAGCCCTTTAGAACCGCACTCCCGTTGTGCGGGTAAAACAGTTGGAATTAAAGTCAAATTTGGGTACTTGCACGGTGCAGTACTAAAACGGTCAAGGAAGGATGGTGTTACAGTAAGATTCGGAGGCTTGCTCAGATTTGGTGTTTCTTGTTGGCGGGCCCGTGCTGTAATCAAGTAGTTTATACGTAGGGCTCGGCATTTGGCTGACCATGTCAGTAGCGATTATGCTGTCGCCAAAATCAATGAGTATGCTGGGTAGCGGCAGCATGCTCGTCTCTACGCTCTACTCTCTCCTCCCGGAACGCTTTTTATGGGTTTCCGTACTATACTGTGGCGTGTTTCTTGGGGGTGCGTAAGATTAAAACTATTACTGGCCAGGTCAATCAGTAGGTTACGGCTTCTAGCAGATTACTACTGCCAGGACATACTGTTGTGCTAGTGCCCAGCCGTAGCTGTGTGGCTTTCTGCGATTACGAGGGCGTTTTTCGCTGGCGGGCCCCTACTGTAATGTCGCTCTAGCCCTAGTCCTAGTCCTATTTCGGGGGGCCATAGTTAATAGGACCTACGGTACACACAAAAACCTATATATTTACGTACATTTACTAACAATATTTAGTCCTGTTTACTATGGATCCCCGTAATAGCTCTGCCCGATATTCTGCCAAGATGGCGACCGTGACGTTAACGGCGGCAGTGTTCGCGAGAGTGATGGCGGCAGCACTTTTGTTTAGTTTTAGAGTATACATGTAACATCAAGAAAGGGCGACGGTTTCGGCCCCTGGTGTGTTCTGTCGTCTGCCATCAACCAATCACAGCAAAGGGCTCAACGGCCGGGGGAATACTGACAGTCCCGAGCAAGCATCAAGCCTGGGTCGGACCTCTGCTGATGTACTGCAACGTAAAATACGAGCCGGTAGAGAAGCGGTATGGAGACTGGGATTGAAAAAATAATTATTTTCTGAATTCGGGGAGACGCAATATAGGTGTGGCTAAACTGCTGTTACATCGGCAGCTTGTGCCGGTACAGCAGTAGGTGGTGGTAAATGTAACTACTTGCCAGGTGCTGTAAAACGGGCATGTCTTGTTGGTATCATGTCAATGACAGTAGTAGTTTTACACCGGTGTAAATACCCGGTAGTCGCGAAACCCGTCGCCGTTTGTCCACCTGCGGCAGTGCAATAAAATATATGAATGCCTGTAGAGAGCGGTCACGTACTCCATTACCTCACGCGAGTACCGATACTAACAAGAGCTGCTGCTGCTGTTTTGGCGGTTGTTGGACCGTCCGTAGTCTGAGCTGAATACGCCCAGCGATGCGTCTGCCAATGCAACCTTCTCGACGAAATGTTTCCAAAGCCGCTGTTTTCGTTGTGTGTGCCCCCTATGTTTTGGAGGTGACCGGGTCTGAAATTCGTCCCAGCGGGTGGGTGCCTTATCGCCCAGTGTAGTACGGTATTTCTCTTGTATGAAAACCGGCTCTATCTGCCTGGAGCCGCCTTGACCGCACTCATGAATTATTTTCTAGAAGATGAAGCATACCAGTATAAATTGGGGAAATTGGTGCGGCTTGCTGCGTGCCGACCCCGCCCCTGTCCGTACGAGCTTTGTTTTCAAAATGTCAGGCGTGTTTTTTGTCTGTTCGAAATAGTGGTCGACCTCACTAACTGTCATGTAGTAAAATATCCCACGATTTTCATACTTGACCTTTATCGCACGTATATAAATACAGAGTTGGTAGCGTACCCATTTGAAGACCACCCCGTGACCTTAAGGCAATTTGCGTGGTCTTACGTGCGCTTCGGTTTCATCATTTACTGCTACAAGACATTATCCAGACGCTGATTCCACGTACTTTTTTTTTTTTTTTTTTCCAAGTAAGTGACAAAAAGATGTATCTGGTCTTAACCCAATAGTATGGCCTTGAACCGGATCGTCTTAAAATGGGCACACCACCATGATACTGCTGCTGCTGTACCAGGTATATATATATAGTATACTGTATTTCAGTGCTGCGATATAAGCTATATACTGCTATCGGTCTGTGCATGTTTATAAGGATACTTACCAGGTGTATATATATATTTTCATTTAGAGTTTTGAGGCCCGGGTACGTCTACGAAAAAAAAAACGATAAATGCGGTCTTGTCCTCCGTCTTATGTTAACATTACGAGCGCGCAGCACACTACCGTCCATGTTCCAAGCATGCCGTACGCACGCACGCATGTTGCAGTGCAGTCCCGACATGGAAAAGTAGAAAAGAGCCACCCGCTCCGTCTCGAGGGGGATGCGTGGCCAACGGTCAGATGACTGGCTTAAGCCAAAGCAACGAATGAGCACGCCCCCTCCCCCTAACCTGCAAGCGGTTCATAGCAGGATGCAGCTTACTCTTCACGCGACTGGCCGAGTACCACCTGACGATGCTTTGTTATAAAGCTTGGTGCTAGCAATGCCTGCATCCGGTCGGTGAGAACCCGACGTGCTCCGTCCTGGCATTGGATGCGAGGGTCTATGGTCATTCGACTACGGTCATCCACGACTAGAGTACACCTCCCCCCCCCCACCCCCTATATTATATGCCTGGCATATATATATTGGTTGGGTTGGCGTCGGTTGGCGACGACGATGTAAAAAACGCCTCTCTCACTGCGTGAGCTAGACAACCAGGGTACCGTTTTTTTTTTTTTTTTTTTTCGGCGGTTATCACGGCTGGCGGGTCAAGTTAGATCATTTTTTTGCGGGGAGAACCTTTACTCCACACCAGGGGGATGATGGTATCACGTAGTGAGTATATGGTGAGGAACCCAGGAGGCAGTTTCGTAGTAAACCCGTTGCTGTCTGAAGTGGCCACAACAGAAATTAAACCAATTCATTGATGCTGCCATCCATATCATGTGTGCAAGAAAATCCGCCTCGCAAGCGGTTCTTAGTAGGGTGCAGCTCACCCTCCACGCGACTCGCCAAACACCTCGCGACGCTTCGCGCTTGGTGCAAGCAATGTCTGCCTGGTCGGCGAAAACCCGACGTGCTCCGTCCCGGCGTTGTAGGGATGCGAGGGTCTATGGTCATATGACTACGGCCATGCACGATAATGAGTACATTCCCCCCCCTTCTCTCCCCCCCCCAGTGTGACCGATGTAGCAATCTATGATTTTGTTGTCTACGTATTTTCCGCGGGAAGCATCGAAGGGGTGCATGTTTGGTCGGGTTGGGTTTCTTGTAGTCTGTTCCCTGCCACTTTGTCCCTAAAATACTATGACCGTTTTGATTGAATATTAGTATACAAACGGTGATTATATTTAGGGACAGAGCGGTATACATATGATAGCAAATCCCAACGCACGAAAAAGGAATTGCTATGGGGAAAAAGTGACCGTAAGGACGTTTTTAAGCTACTTTTACGTGTTGCTTGGTTGGGTAGCTCTGTGGGTTTGTTATTATAGCAAACGGAACAACTTGTGATTCACCTGTTCCACCGATCAGCTCGTTGCGTTTGTCGGTTTCAAATATTCACACGAGTATAAACCCAACCTACTCGGATTATAGCGCAGAGCACCCTACATGATAATTCCTCGGTAGGTAGCAACATTTTTTAAACACACACCAGGGGAGTCAAGCGAACCATCCCCGGAAAAATAACGCCTCTGAATTAACGGAAACCGAGACCCCGGGGACGCCAACAAACCCTCCCGCACGAACTTGTGCCGTGCCTTCTAGAACATTGTAATCGGACAAATTACGGGCCCTGTTCATCATTTAGATAGATACACGCTTCGGACAGGTCATGCTTTGGATGATCTAGATGATCTAGCTCCTCAAGTGCCGGTGTGAGAGGTTGCGCAGGATCTGCATAGTACAGATCCAACCCAGAAAACATGTGCTAGATGACGCAGATTTGTACGGGTCCCACCCGACAACATGAGCTAACTCTACTGTAGATGATACAGATCATACGAGATCGGGAATAGATGATCTATCTGGCTTGAAATATCTAGATGATGAACTGTGGGATCTGCTCGAGGTGTGGCTAGATAACCAGCGACGATGCTGGCTCTTGTGGCTGAAATAATCCCCCTTCCGTACTAACCCTCTAGGAAAGGCCAGCAGCGTCTGGCGTGGATTCTCCGAAATGGGTGATTGGAATTGGCCGCAATAGGATGCCTGTTTTGTTTTTTCGAAAACTTTTAAAGCCAGCAACAAAAGCTGCCTCTCTTTTGGCTCCCGGGTCGCCTCGGGATGGTTGGTGATGGTCAGCACGTCACGGCCACGACTCCGGTGCGGCATGAGACCCAGTGTTCCATTGGTTGTGTCATCCAGCCTCTCTCTATCCATGGGGCAAGGCGAGGCTAGAATGCTCTGGACCGCGAGACCGTGTTGACCGACAGACAAGACAGACAGACAGACGGACGGACTAATATAACAGCATTTCGTTGTAAGATACCTCTGTATGATGCCGTATTTTCGTTACAACCACCTTCTTGGCGGCGAAGAAAAAAAATAGTCACGATTTCGGATTCGGCCTCACGGAGCGCCACAGGCTGCTGGGTTGGGGGGGGTGACATATTACGGACGACAGCCTATAAATGCCCACGTCCTACCCTGCTCCCGCCTGGCTCCCTGATCTCATCCCGACCTTGTCCTGCTCAGACCTTAGCTATCTAAATTGACCCTGGGTGTCTACCTCCAGTGCTCTTCGCGGGCCAGGAATTTTTTGCAATCTCACGGGTCGGGTCGGGTCGGGTCAGGAGGTTTTTGAACTCTCACGGATCGGGTCGGATCGGGTCACCCTTGCCCGACCCGACCCGTGAGACCTGGCCCGCGAGGTTTGACTCGACCCGTGGAAAACCCTGTGCAGGGCCCACTTGGTACCCTGACCCCACCCCGACCTGATCCACGAAAATCGATGGTTTCCACAAAACGGCCGCGCAGCGAAAATCCCAATGAACGCTTCAAGCAGAATATGTGCCGAAGGGTGCTCAAACTTTTTTTTTGCGTACCCCTGTGAGCCATTAGCGTCCATAACACCCCCTGCGATGCAAAAGGAGTTGCACGAGATGCGAGCGGCATTTCAGTACTGACACGGGTATATACGCGCTTACAGTTTTGATTCGTTAAACTTAACGGTTGACAACTCTCTTTTTTATATTTTGCGTGTTCGCTATGCCCGGGTCCCAAAATAGTATGATCATATTTTGCAAAGGAGACAGCAGTCGGAAATACAAATTCGATTTCGAAGTTATGGTTGGAGGTTGGGGACATAAAGTGAACCAAAAAAAATGTAGCGGAAAAAAGTGGATGAAAAGAAACGGACGAAGAGCGACTAAAAAGAGCGAAAATAGCAAAAAACGAAAGAAACAAAAAAATGTAGTCGTGAGCAAAAAGGCGTTTTGCAAGCGGGAGCTCTGAGAGGCCAGAGAGGTACCAACAGAACGCGCTGAGGAAGAAAGACGAACCTAAGAAAGAATTCTGTATGTTGATATGTTGAAGTGTGCAGATAACTGATATCGATGACTACTACATCGTCTGCCCCTGGTAGAGAGGGGGGGGGGGGGGGGGGAAATGGAAGAGAGAGAGCGGTAGATGTCACCATGCTCTCAGTTAGCTCACAAAACAGTCCAGATAAAACACCAAAATAGTGTCAGGTACTCGTGGGAACGACTTTTCAGGTGGTCCCCACTTTTTTTTTTGTAAGATGATCCAAAACGCGAGCGGCGCTCGGGTCTTAGCAAGGAGGGCTTAGATCGCCTTTTCAGGGAGGGATGGACACGCAGAGCAACTGTATAAAGTACCCTTGCCGACACGGCCACTTCGCAAACAAGCCACCTTACGATGCGAAAACCCCTTTTGGGGGACACGGCGGCAACGCTGGGACAAAGGCGAGTAGGAACCTTTTTTGATGGACACAAAACACAAATAACGCGAAATGCACAACACTAAAAAAACACACACACAAGACGAAAAACATGCAAAAGCACACAACTACTGCTGTACGCACGCAAAACACTACGTACATGCAATAAACGTAATCACAACAAAACGAAAAGAATACGGTTTTGAAGAAATTTATGAAGCACCAAAACACAATCATCGCAAACAGTCTACTTGCTTTTGCACGCGTGTTGCATTACTCTGCACCTATGTGGACTCCGAAATGGATAGCGAACAGAGCAATGGTTGGTAACGTTGGTGCTATCAACCATCTACGAGCAGTAAAGGTAGGATCATGCCGCGTCCGTGCCGTGCGGCCTGTCTCTCGTTGTTTTGTCGTACACCAATTTTTGCGTGTCATCCCCCAAGCACGCAGTGGCTATTGCTGTGATGGTCACCTTTTACCCATCAGTGTCACCTCTCAAGTCTTGAAGAGGGTTTCGTAGTATAATAGGGTGCGTGTTTGCGAAGAATTTGGCGGGGTTTTTGGGTTTTGTTTCCTTCCCGCCAGGTACTGGTTGGTACATGCATGATACCTGGTGGCACACAACGCACGAAAATAAAATGCTGGGTGTGGGAAAAAGGGACAAAAACATGACGTGGTTTTACCTGCGGTAAGTTTTATTGGGTTGGGTAACTCGGCGGGTTGGTTAGCAAACGGAGCAGCTAATGATTGGCTACTCGCATCGCCTTCCGATCCACCTGTTTTACCAATCGGCTGCTCTCGTTGTTGTGACAGTTTCGAACGTTTTTATGAACCCAAAGACCAAATTGGACTATCGCAAACGTTCTACTATTAGTATCGAAAGCATGCTCGTATTTTAAATATACGGAGGGGGGCGTGGAGACGGGGCGTCCTGCCTTCCTCGCTTGCCACCCTCTTCGCCCTCCACCAGTGTACCGTGACTCGTAAGATAGCACAACACCCTCGAAAAACGCCTCCTTCGAAGCTCCCGCCACGCTTTTCCGAATGTGTTTTTCTCTTCCTGATACTGTGATACAACAACCGCCCCCTTCCCCTCCCCCTTTGACAACCCCCCCCCTCCCCGCCTCCTCCCACAAAACTTCCAGGCCCGTGCTGGACGACCTCAGTTCGCGCGCCGTTTCGAAAGAAAAGCTAGCCTCCTTGGTGATGAAACCCGGGTCAGCCAGGGACTTGCACGCCGAAGACATCGCCAAGCAGGCGGCTAAGCAGGCGCTAGAGCCCGACCCTTCCCCCGTCCTTGGCCCCAGGGGTGGGATGGGGGGTGGAGGCGGGAAGGGGGCGGGGCTCGGGGGGTGGCCCGATAGAGACTGGGATCGCTTCGGAGAAAGGTGATGGAAGGGAGAGGGCGGGGGGGTGTATTTGGGTGGAAGTGGGTGGGGGTGGTTGGGTGCGAGGAGGGGTTTGATTTGGGTGGGGAGGGGGGGTAAACTTGGGTCAAGCATGGCCGAGGTCGTATACTATGTCCGTAGACCCACGCATCCCCACAATGCCGAGACGGAGCACGTCGGGTTTTCATTGACCAGACTGGCATTGCTTGCTTGCTTGCGCCAAGCGCCGTGAGGTATTCGGGTGAGGGGGGGGGGGGGGGGGGGGGCGGAGGGGGGGCGAGTCAGGGGTTATTGGTTTTGTTTTTGTTTTTTTTTTCCTTTTTGTTGTCGCGGATAGTTGTTGGTGCTGCTGTTGTAGCTATTGCGGCTATTCCACGCTGCTTCTGCTGCTGCTTCTGTGGTGGCCTGTCGTTACTGCCACCCACCCACCCCCCGCTCGCGCGCGCGCGTGCTATATCGCGTGAGTGCCTCGTTGCCAACCCTACCATGCCGTTCAACCCTCCGGCTCTTTCGCATGATGTGAAATGCCTGAACAGGAACAAGGACCGAGACAGGGGCCTGTCGGGAAGATACGAACAAGATCGGGATGGGCGGGGGGACGGGTAAGGCGCTTGCGGACAGTGTTCCGTGTCTTTTTTCATGTATGGGTGGGCGAGGGGCCGGGGGAGGGAGGGGAGGAGAGAGGGACGCACAGATGGACGGATGAGGAGGGGTGGACGGAGGCGGGGAGTGGCGAGAGAGAAGGGGTAGAGGCAAGCATGACGTTCGGAGGCGTGCCTGCCGGGGAGGGCGTGCCGCGACGGAATAATTGTGTCGCTCCCAGGGAGAGACGGCCTTTAGAGGAGACACTTGGAATCATGTGACCGCCCCCGGCCTAGGAATGCTGCCGCACAGGCAGCAGCAGCAGCAGCATCAGCAGCGCCGCTGATATTTGAACTCACAGACTGGACGATTCGGCATTTTTTTAATGAGGGGGAAGGGGGGGGCGGATAGGGGGGCTCGGGGGTGGAAGGAGTGCTACTGTTTTCCCAGCGCACTTGCCCATCGATCCTAGAAGAACGTCTGCAGTAATATTTTCTATTAGCCACCCCGCCACCTTTCGCTCTCTTGCCCCGGCGAAGCTGAGCATGTTGCCAAGCCCCGTTTTGCTTAGGTCCCTTCCGCCGCTCTGACAGACGGTCGGCATCTTCCCCTTCCCCTTCCACCGTCCACTTTCCCCCTCCCTCCTTCCTCCCTCTCTCTCCCTCCCTCTTTGCGCCCCCCCCCCCCCCCCTCCCCTTACCTCCCTCCCTCCCTCCCTCCCTTCCCTCCCCCAGCCCTAGGCGCGACAGGTTGAGGGATGGTCCCATCGGCGGCCGCGCCCCCTCCCGCTGGGACGCGCTAAAGCCCGACAGGGACAGGGACAGGGGCTACAACAATCGCAGCACCAGGGAGCGTGACGACGGGGACGATACCGGAGGCGGTGGCGGGGGGGGGGGGGAGGGAAGGATCTCCGGGGTGGTGGCGGTGGGAGGTAAGGTGTGGTGTCGCTTGGTGTGGTGTGGTTGGGTGTGCTGTGCTGTGCCGTGCTGTGCCGTGCTGTGCTGTGCTGTGCTGGTGCTGTGCTGGTGCTGTGCTGGTGCTGTCTGCTTGCGTACTGTATCATACAACATATTGCCGTGTTAATTCTGTTTGTTTGTTGTTTTTCTTTCACGCGGTCGAGCTTTTTTCTTTTCTTCATTTTTGAATGTGCTTTTGTGCGTTGTTGTTTTTGTTTCTGTTATTGTTTTAGTTTTTGTGTCTTCAATATGTGATCGTTGCGCAGTCAAGTGTTCACACATGGGGACAAATTGTGATATACTGCTGTAGATGATCTCTCACTACGTCGGACCGATAGATCATCTACAGATAGATCATCTACAGATAGATGATCTACAGATAGATCATCACCTGCCGTTATGAGATGTTGGGCAGGGTCTGTACAGTTACGGGTCCAACCCAGGAAACATGTGCTATATACTGTAGATCAGGCAGGGATATGCGGCTCCCACCCGCCAACACAAGCTACAAGATCATACAGATGAGGAATATTTTTATCTGCCCTGAAATGGTCGCCTGGTTTGGATTAGCCAAGAAGAAAGGAATCGGTGAGCTGTCCTGTGGGAGGTAGTTGTGAAACGTTTTTACACCGTCTTGTCTCCTCGTGCCCACGCTGTTTCCCGACCGCACTCACCCCCCTGTGGTGGCAGAGAAAGGGATAGGGAGAGAGAAAGAGAGGCTAGGGAGGCGAGGACCACGAGGGGAGGAGATGGCGTGCACGATGGGGGGCTGGGGGCGCACGACAGGGCTATGGCTCACGAGCGAGCGGTTACCGCCGGGGGTGGGGGTGGCGGCGGCGGCGCGAGGGACAGGGATCGAGAAGGCGTGAAGGGGGGCGCGGGGGGGGGGGTGCGCGATCGCTATGGCGGCGGAGGAAATGAGGCGGACATTTGGGACATGCCGGGTAGCGCTCTGCCTGGGGGAGAGGGTGAGACTATTAATAGTGTTTGTGTGCACATGTTTGGGAGGGGGTTGGGGTTGTGATGGCATTATGTTGGGACGGGGGCAGTGGTTTGTGGGGCGAGGGGGGTAGTGATGGGGCGTTTTTTTTTGTGTGTGTGTGTGGGGGGGGGTGAGTGATTGGTGTTATGTAGGGAATTGTGATATATAGGCGTTTTGTGGAGGAGGGAGTCGTGGTAGGCATTTTGTACCCGGGATCTGTGGTGGGCGTTTTGTGGAGGGGAGAGCGATGATGAGCTCTTGTTCGAGAGGAGAGATAAGAAGCATCTGTGGTCGGCGTGTTCTTCTCGGAGGCGGAGGGGGGGGTAACCAACACGATCCCATGCTACCACTTAACCGCTTTTCAGCTCTACAACTCATGCATGTGTCAGGGTGACCCGACCAGCGTGACGGACAGCTGGGCTCTGCTGTCCTGTGACGCCTACGCTGTCTCGAGCGATGCCTTTCTTCTTTGTGTATTTCGTGGCGAAGCTTGAGTTAATGTGGAATGAGCTTTCGAGGGGAAACTCGCACCCGATAATGCCTGTTAAATGAACCAGGGGCTGTGTTACTCTAGAAGAATGACCGGCGTTTGTGGAGAGGGGTAGGGGGAGTGATACGCGTTTGTTTTTTTTTTTGGGGGGGGGGGGCGGTGGTGAGGGGCGTTTTGGTGGCAAGAGAGAGGAGGAGAAAACAAACGATTGGCGTTTTGCGAGAGGGGAGAGGGGATCTTGCCCGCGTATGATGACCGGATAGAGGGTAATTGTTGTTTCGTGGAAGGCTTTCCTGCGTGCGCACGATGAGATGGGCGCTCCTGCAGAAGAATTCCGCTGTGGTTGCTGATACAGGGTAGGGGAAAGGGCTCCCCGCGACCAAGGCCTCGATATGTCCTGAAAACTTGCCACGATAAGGTAGGGATGCTTGCGTCTCCGATGCTATCTCTTCCTTGCTGGCTGCATTATCTTCGGTTGATGTTGGTGTTTGGGTTGATGCTATTACGGGGGACAATATTAAATAGGACCTACGATACACACAAAACCCTATATATTTATCTATTTTTACTATTACGGGGGATCATAGTTAATGGGACCAAATTTTGGTAGTAAAAATAGGTAAATATATAGTTTTTAATGTATACCATAGGTCCTGTTAACTATGGAACACTATTGGGTCCTATTTACTATGGCCCCCGGTAATAGTTTCTTTTCTTGTGTTGTTGATTGGTGGTGGTGGGGGTGATGTTAGTGCTGGTTATTGGTGTTGGCTGGTGTTGGTGTTCATGTCAGTGTGGGAGGCGTTATTGCTACGGGGGACCATGGTTGATAGGACTAAATATTGTTGGTAAAAATAGGGAAATATATGAGGTTTTGTGTGTACCGTAGGTCCTATTTACTATGGACCTCCGTAATAGTGTGGATGCTGGTCGTGTTGTCGGTGTTGATACTGCTGTGTTGAATGTTGACATGGTGCTGCTGTTGACGTCGGTGTTGATATTTTGGTGCTCGTGGTTGTGTTGATATTGATGGTGTCGATATACGACGTACCAGGCATAGTTCTTATGGATATCAGGATGGTGATAAGTATGTTGATAGTTTAGTTGATACTTGCGTACGAAATATTATTTATTAAGTTGATAACTACGCACGGAGTACCGTTATGTTGGAAAATTATGTCGAAAATGGTGGGCGAAGTATGTATGTATGTTGAATTTTTCTATACTGATGAGACGAGACAGTTCCATCTCCGTTTCGTTTTTTTTTGTGTGTACTTAGCTCTGCAATCCCTCTATGTTGTTTCTTTGCGACGAGGATAATAATGTTGGAGTCAATTCCGATGTCGACGATGATGCTATCGTTGATGCTGCCGATGTCGTGCAGAACGTTGAGTTGATCTCGATGTTCTCTACGAGTAGATATATCGATATTAGCTGTCGATGTTGAAAATGATGCCGCCAATATTGTAATTTACACGGTTGACATGGATGTTGATATTTCCGATATTTCTGTTGATGGGGTCGGTTTCGATACTGATGTTGCCGTCGATATTGATTTTCACGATACAGGATCGATATGGGTGTCACCGACATCGATATTGGCTTTGTTGATGCTGAAAAATCATTATTTCATCATCCGAATCCGACTGAGAAAATCCATCGACCCGAAACCCGAACCGGAACATAAACGCGGCACAACAAAAAAACCAAGCAGATTGACACATCATTGCCCCCCCATCCGTCTCGTGCAGGTGCTGTGAAGGGGCTGTGTGTTGATGTTTCTGATATCGATACTGATGTTTATTGATATCGGTGTTGATGTCACCGATATCGATGGATTCGTGTTACCGATATCGATATATTCGTGGTACGGATATCGGGATTGATGCTACCAATATAAATATCGATGCTGTCGATCTTGCTGTTGCAAATCATCCATACTGATATTGATGTTATTAATAGTGATATCGGTGTTGATGTTTCCGATATCCATGTATTCGTGTTACCAATACCTGCTGTCGACATTGCTTATTAATAGTGATGTCACCGATATCGATACTTGATGTTATACCAACATCGATATATATACTCATTGATGTTGATGTTTTGAAATATGTGTATCACAGGCGCCGTGAAGGAGCCGCCGAAGAACTCTCGAGCGGCTGGCTTGAGGAGCGATGAGCGAGTGAAGCGGGATAAGAACAGAAAGTCCAGCGAGGACGCGGCTTTCGAGCAGGAGAAGCTGCTGTTCGAGAGAGAACGCGCCAGGATACTGGAGGACCGGGACCAAGGAGGGTGTGTGTTATCGTTGGCGTAAATGCCAGGTTACATATCATACGTAGCCCCTTTTTTTCTCCACGTCAGAAAACAATAATCCCACTCTTTTCACTCCTCGCACAGATGTATCATGATCCATCTGTCTACAGATAGATCGTGATCCGTCAGTCTACAGATAGATCATCCACTGGTTCCTCACCTGCCGGTGTGAAGGGCATGATCTGTTGAGTACAAGTTCAGCCAAGGAAATTTGTCCTACAGTTGATCATGCAGATTATTCCGGCTCGCACCCAGCAGCATGACCTAGATCATACAGATCAGGGATCTATCTGCCCTGAAGGATCTAGCTCATGAAGCGGGAATCGAAGGTCTTTCCGACGTGTACCAACTACTGTCAAATGTAGGGCTGGGCACTTGCACAGTATGTGCTGACAGTAGTAATCTACTGGCAGTTTCGTAGCAATCTACTGTACTCATCGACCCGGCCAGTATTTTCGACTATTCATGTTAAGAGCAGGTTTTACATTACGTACGTCCAAGAAACACGCCATTTGTTATGCAGAAACCCACCAAATGCGTTTCGGAAGGAGAGAGGAGTGAGCAGGGACAGTATATTCTACATCCTCGTGCAATTCAGTGTAGTGATTGATTGTGACGACAGTATATTCCCTACCGGCCGAGTCGGCCAGTGCCCAGCCCTTGTCAAGTATGTACTTACTATCAGATCTAAATACTGTATAACGCTCGAGATAGCACGCCCACCGGGACGCTTTCCCGAATCGATTTTCTCCCTAAGGAACCCTTTGGGCAAAGAAAAAAAGAGAACATTACGTACGGTATTTTTTGGGAAATCAAATCCGTTTTTTTTTTTTTGAGAGAGAGTTATCAGTACTATTTTCTGGTATGATGTCGACCTTCCAGGAGTCCTCATATACGCCGAATACGACGCTTCTCCAGTTAAAATTCTCAAGACCATCTCTCTTCCTCCCGGCAGTTTCAAGGGGGCGTAAGTCGTACCTGGAAGATAGGTATAGCTTTTTTTGTGCAGGGCGTCGTGTGGATCCGACGCCTCTGTTTTTATCACGAAGAGTGTCTCTTTTCTAGAAAAGAGCTTCCCATACCTCTTGCCAATATACGACCCATGGATGAATTTTGTGAAAAATGGAAAAGTTTCTCGGGGTGCTGACACTGTTTTTAACTCAGATTTTCGTCGACAACGCCGAGCACTGGTGGGCTATTACGGGGGTCCATAGTTAACAGGACCAACTATTGTTAGTAAAAATACCCAAATATATAGGTTTTTATGTAGGCCATAGGTCCTGTTAACTATAGACCCCCGTAATAGTATACCCCGGGGCTTCGAGCGCCCGTAGCATCATCCTACGTGACCACGGCAGATTGTTGATACCGAACAGGAGCTCCGGAATGGTCAAAACCAAAAAACCTGCTGCTGAGCAATTTCGTTGCGGGATGCACACAGAGCGATGGCTGCCCTCCCTTGCAGATCCCAGGTCCTCAACATCTCCTGCTGTAGAGATCATAACGAGCACGCTATACGTTGGTCGGGAGATGGTCTGAGGCCTACAGTAGTAGTGGAGCTATGCCGTGTTCGGTAAGGAGCCGTCAGATGTCGTTTTAGTTGTGCCAGAAATAGCAACTGCTTTGTGAAAAAAAAAAAAAACGAAATGGTTTCATTTTAAAAAGACGGAAAAGGTCTGAGACAACTTCAAACAGAAGCGAAACGACGATGGGACGAGAGATCTCGACACACACAAGAGACTCCGCAGTTTCCTTGAGGCTCGGGAGAAATGGCTTTGGCTTCCGACTGGCTTCCACCTCACCCCCACATCCCTCCCTCCTCCCTCCCGATCTCCTCCCTTCCCCCTCCCCTCCTGCCCCCCGCCGCCCAACCCCCCTCCCATCCGATGATCGATACGTATCGCGACACACGCTTCCGCCGCCGCTGACGATATTTTTCACAGCAACAAGGTCAACGGAAAGCCGTTGGAGTTCCCGGACATGGGAGGCGGTTTCCTGACCGGGGGTTTAGGGAACGGCGACAGCAGCAGCCTCGGTGACGGTGGCGGTGATGACTTTCTTGACGGCGGGATAGAGGACGAATCCCCCGCGCCTGCTTCGTCGGTGGGTACCGGTCCCAAGAACGGTCTCAAGAACGGTCCCAAGAACCGACAGGAGCAGGGGGGAGACGGGGGGAAGGGGCAGGGGGAGGGGGAGGGCCAGGGGCAGGGGGAGGGGCAGAAAAATGAGCCACCCGTCGAGAAAAAACAAGAGTCGTTGGGTTCCTTCATGAACGGCCTCTTTGGCGGAGGTCGTCAGGATGGTGACGGAGGCGGAGCAATAGGAGAGGACGGGGGGGGGGAGGAGGTGGAGAGAAAGGGGGTGCCGGACCTGATGTTCCGGGACGAGTGGGGGTAGGGGGGCCGGGGCGCGGTGGTGGTGTTGGCGGTGGGGGGGGGGGGGGGGGCGGGGAGGAGGGGGCGGGTTTCCTGGCGCGGGTCTTTTTTCGTTCATGGCCCCCGGGAATAGTATCTCTACGATCGACAAGTTTACTGAGGTGAGAGGAAAGACGGGGAAGGGGGGGGTGAAGCGTTGTTTGTGCTGTGGCATGAGCTCGGCGGGTGTACGGCCGTAGGCATTGGGGGGCGTACTCATGTCATGCATGGCCGTAGTGGCATGACGATTGGGGGGGGGGGGGGGCGACTGTACGTTGTAGCTCTCGCTTTTTTTTCTGGTGGATGGGGTTTTCGACTTACGTGGGCGTGTTTCCGGCCGTCCAGTCCGTTGCAAGGGTGGGGTGGGTGGGGGGTGGGTGGGGCCGCGGTCGATGTTGCATCCATCCAGTGGGCATGAAACAATTTTTCCAAGGTGGTTATATAGCGTGTCAGATGCAGTCCCCGGCGTACAGACGAAGCGTCACGTATACAGCTGTTCAGTCCCCTGTCCCTCCCAGTGGTGCCGGTGTAGACGGAGAGAATTGAATCGGTCTAGTAGGGACGCGGGTGTACATGTACATGTGCGGATGTTGTATATGCTTTCTTGCTTAATTTTTCTCCCAGTCACTTGTGTCCTGCTACTGTCGTAAACAAGTCCAATTGTGCTTGGTAGCACTGTAAATGCCAAGACTGCCCCCAGCTTTGCTACTACTTTATGCTCTTTAAAAAAAAAAAAACACATCCACACAAGTTTGCTGAATGCTTCGCCAGCGTAGTGGCTTCAATTAAGCCCGCGGCATGACCCTATCACGCCTCGAATAACTTGACGATTGACTTTTGGTGTGTTGATGTTAGGCGTCAGTGGAAATAATTCGTAACATTACGTTACTGCGTTATGGTATTTATATTATAGTTGACGTGATGACATCGTGTTCGTCCGTTACGATATCGTCCGTCGGTCCCCCAACAAAACGTTCAGAGTGTTGTGTTGCATCAATGTTGGCGGCAGTTTAGTGCTACTGCTACTACTACTACTACTACTACTACTACTACTACTACTACTACTACTACTACTACTACTACTACTACTACTACTACTACTACTACTACTACTACTACTACTACTACTACTACTACTACTACTACTACTACTACTACTACTACTACTACTACTACTACTACTACTACTACTACTACTACTACTACTACTGTGTCAGGGTCGGCAGCCCATTGCGCGTAACGTCGCGTTACGGTGTTATTTCGGGGGACCATAGTAAACAGGACCAAAAATTGTTAGTAAAAATAGGTAAATATATATATATTTTTTTTAATGTGTTACCATAGGTCCTATTATCTATGGGCCCCCGTAATAGCTGGATTCCCATATGTTATCGTAACACGCTTTGGGGGGTAACGTACGATGCCCAATGCATCGCTAACATTATGTTAAGTGTGTTTGCTCTTTGGCAAATGTAGCTCGTTCTCGAATGTCATTAATGGCTCGTTCGCAATTGTAGATGATATGAAACAGACGACGTTACGTCGGGCATCAGGGTCGGCAACCTATACCAGGTAGTGAGTAACGCCAGGTTACGGTATACCAGGTAACACCCAAGACAACACACCCCCTCGGACGATTTTCATAGCTGGGTTTCTTACCGGCTGGGAGGGCGTACTGAGTACGATGACCGATGCGTCTATGCAACCTTCTCGACGAAACCGTTCCAAAGCCGCCATTTTCGTTGTGTGTGCCCCCCATGTTTTGGAGGTAACCGGGTCTGATTTTCGTCCCAGGGGGTGTGTTTATCTTATCACCCAGTGTGATAGTGTGACACGGTATGGCGTTAGCGGCATTCCTACTGTAGTTGTTTTCGAGAGTTCCAGCCCCTTCTTGATTCGGTGCATCCTTTTCTGTTTCTGTGAATATTGTCCCACTACTAGTGCACTGCTGTGTCCCGTGTGTCACGCGTGCGTGTGCGGTGTGTGCCGTGCGTCGCGCGTGAAGTGCTTTCAAACCTCTTTTTTTTTGTCGGCAGTCCTCGGTTTTGTGCGGGGGAGGCGTTCGCCGTGAGCGCCACAGCAATACATGCATGGACATGCTGACTAACATGATACATTCTACCGGTTACCTGGTACAATGTTTAGCGGAATCATCAAGAAAATCTGTACAAGCGATTTAGTCAAAAGTAATATTAATAGTTCCACACGATTTCCTTATACGGTTTGTCCCCATAAAAGCAGGTTCAGTTCTAGAAGGGTCTTCTGCCGTACATGCCTATATGCACAGCAGTAATATGCAGATTTTTCATAGCGTCGCAACATTGTATCATATGAGTATCATGCAGTATCGCCGTTTTCAGGTCGTTCTTGCACAACTCCCCTAGGCACGTCCCGGAGGGGAACCTTGTAGCATATATATATATATATATATATATATACAAGGCTTTCCTTCGGAGTGGGTATTCCGTCGTTTCTTGTACAAATACATTCAGTTTGGTTGGCTTTGGGCTATGACGCCAATTGCAGTTTTGGTTGGCTTTGGGCTTTGACGCCAATTGCAGTTATATTGCAATTGGGGTAATAGCCCAAAGCCAACCAAACTAAATGTTATGACGCCAATTGCAGTTATATTGCCAGTTATATTGCAATTGGGGCAATACCCAAAGCCAACCAAACTAAATGTATTTGTGTAAGAAACGGTGAAGGATGTAATAATCGCGTTTATTTGTGAATGTAATGTGAAACGTAAGATCGGGTGACGCAAGAGTAAGAATGGCATTCGTCTAATAATAAGGATAACATATTTCATCTGTGCGGGGAGAGAGTGGAGTAGTGCATGTCATGTGGATGATATACTACATACAGGCTGTTGTTTCAAGGAAGGTTCAGGACAGAGGGGAAAGTAGCAGTGCCGGCAACGACAACGGTTATGGAAATGTTGTATAGTTGCTGGGCGGCCGCGATTTCGATTTAGCCAGCATAGGAGTTTGGATGAGACATGGTATGTAAATAGTCTTCCAGGCTGCTGTAGTAACGAGGCGGGAGGCCCAGAATGTGGATCTGTCCGCTGTTGAACCCGTTGGATATGTGTAGGGAGAAATAGTCGTGATTTTGGGAAATGTGGGAACAATTTGTTGCCTCTCATTCGTCCTGGATGGAGACAATCTGCTTGGCGTCCTGCTTCGGAATTCCGCGAAGCCCTGGAGCAGGCGAAATGGAAGGGAGTCTTCTTGCGCTTGATGATGATGTCTCCGTCTTTGATGGTGGAGTCCGTCAGGCGGCAGTTGTAGCACTTGCCACCGACCTGGTCGAAGTAAACAGGGTGCGCGGGGCGGGAGTGGCGTGCAGCAGGAAATGGCGGGGGAGGGGGAAGGGGGGGGGGGGGGGGGGGCAGAGTTCATTATTTGTACTGCTCTACAGCGGCACAACAGCAGTACGTAATCGCTTGCTATACGACGGCAGCAGCAGCAGCAGAAGCAGCAAGTACATGCGTAAAACGCAGCAGGAAAACGGCCAAAACATTTTTTTAACGTACCAAAACGACCATTTGGGTGCAAAAACGACCAAGAAAAACAGTAATCCGAATACATAAGAACAATCAGTGGATATTGAGCCAGCATTAGCGGTATCAGCAGCAGCAGCAGCAGCAGCCGCAACGGCTTCGAGCAGTGGTTGCGGCAGCATTAGAAACATTAGCAGCAGCAGAAGCAGCAATGGATCGCCGCAGCGTTGGCAGCAGTAGCGGCATAGCAAAGATATGATAAAAAAGAAGAAACAAAGTATGTACCCTGGTATGCCGCGACCGCAAAAACTACGGAATTTCATTGGCGAAACAAAAATATGTACACACAAATGACCAGCATGATGTACAACGCAGCAGCAGCACCACAGCAGCGTAGCAGCTATATGGGAAGAACGAAGCCCAAAACGAGAAAAAGCAGTACGTACGCAAAATGCAGCAGCAAAATGACCAAAATATTTTTTCCAGGTACCCAAACGACCATTTAGGTACAAAAACGATCAAGAAAAACAATAATCCGAGTACATGCGAACATCCAGTGAATATTGCGGCAGCATTATTATTAGCATTAGCAGCAGCAGCAGCAGCAGCAACGGATCGCCGCAACGTTGGCTGCAGCAGCAGCAGCATAGCAACGATATGAAAAGGAGGAAGAAAAAAACTACGTACCCTGGTCGGCCGCAATCGCAAAACGTACGGTAATTATTGACGATACATAAATATGTACACACACACACGAGTGTAATACACACACGAATCACGTCCAGCATGATGTACGGCAACAACGCAGCAACACCACAAAAAAAATCGTTGACGATACAGAAATATGTACACACGCACAAGTGCACACAAATCATGTCCAGCATGATGTGTACGGGAACAACGCAGCAGCGCCACAAAACGACAAAACGACCAAGAAACACAATTATCCGAGTACATACGAACATTCAGTGAATATTGCGGCACCACTAGCAGCAGCAGCAGCAGCAGCAGCAGCAGCAGCAGAAGCAGCAACGGATCGCCACAGCGTTGGCAGCAGCAGCAGCAGCATAGCAACGATATGAATAGAAGGAAGAAAAAAAGTATGTACCCCGAATCCGTCCGAAAAGTATTTTTGGTACCTCACTATAGATAGACCCACCCCCGCATGCTGTACGGCAACAACGCAGCAGCAGCAGCATAGCAACAATACGAAAAGAACCAAGCTAAAATACGAGAAAACGTAGTTCGTACGCAAAATGCAGGAGCAAAACGACCAAAATATTTTTTTTTACGTATAAAAAAAAAAACATTTGGGTACAAAAACGGCCAACAAAAACAATAATCCGCGTTGGCAGCAGCAACATAGCAACGATATGAAAATAAGGAAGAAGAAAACTATGTACCCTGGTATGCCGCGATCGCGAAACCTACGGAAATTCAGTGACGATACAGAAATATGTACACACACAAGTGCGGCATGATGTACAGCAACAACGCAGCAGCACCACAGCAGCAGCAAGCAGCAGCATAGCAACGATAGGAAAAAAAATCAAGCCAAAAACGAGAAAAAGAAGTACGTACGCAAAATGCAGGAGCAAAACGACAAAAATATTTTTCACGTATCTAAAGAACCATTTGGGTACAAAAACGACCAATAAAAACAATAATCCGAGTACATATTGCGGCAGCATTAGCAGCAGAAGCAGCTACAGCATTAGCAGCAGCAGAAGCTGCAATGAATCGCGGCAGCGTTGGCAGCAGCAGCGTTGGCAGCAGCAGCAGCAGCAGCAGCAGCATAACAACGATGGAAGAAAAAAAGCATGATGTACCCTATTAATAGTATGCCGCCATCGCGAAACCTACGGAATTTTATTGACGATCCGAAAATATGTACACTTCCAGCATGACGCACGGCAACAACGCAGCAGCACTACAGCAGCAGCAAGTGCACAGCAGCAGCACTCATGGCGTGGCGCTGACAGCAGCAGCAGCAGCAGCAGCAGCAGCAGCAGCAGCCGAAACGAGCAAAGGGGGTACGTAGGGTCACCAAAACATGTACACATAGAAATCGTGCGCACCGAAAATGCACCACAGTAGCAGCAGCACTCACATCGTTCGGTGCAGCGGTGACGGCGACAGCTGAATCCGTCGTTCCTTCATTCACGTCCCGCAAACAGTTGTGCATGTGCGCGTTCGCGTGCACTGTGTAAGAGGAGCCGACGCAACGCACGAAGGGGAAAGAACGAGCATGGATGAGTCCAAAAAATAATAATAAACGCTTTGAGGTAGGTTTGTATGCAAAAAGGCAATTGAAAACCCCAAAAAAACGTACTGGCAACAGACAGCATTCAACAATAGACCCAAGAAACTCACCACTGTCAGCAGTCTCGAGGGAGTACGAGACAGTCCCTTCCTTGATCGGGCGAGCACATAACTCGCAGTTGGTTGCCCAATACAGGATGATCCCGCCACCATTGCACATGAGATCCTCGCAGGTGGCGAAGGCCACGTTTTTGCCACCAGGCGCGGAGTTCTTGGGCAAGTAAGTAAGTGCTGGTCCGTGCACCGGTCGCAAACAACAGTCGGCACCAGGTCGGTCTTTGTCGTTGCCGCTCTCTTGCCAGAGGGCGAGGACCACGCGCCTCTCGACGAGGGGGAGGTGAGCTTAGGGGGCGTGGAGAAGGGAGAGGCGGGGGTTGCAGCACCAGCAGGTTCGCCACCGACGGCAGCAAGCAGCTTGGCCGCCTACAGCTGCATCTAGATGCCGTTCGTCGAAGGCGAGACGCCTCTTCTAGGCGTTGTGCGAAGAGCTGTCTATTGGTTGCAGTTTGCGAAGAAAGAAGAAAGGTTGTTTGGCTGTTTGGCTGTTCGGCTGTTTCAAAGAAGAAGAGCTGTTTGCGAAGAGCTGTCTATCAGTCGGTCTGTCTGCCAAGAGCTAGCAAGTGACAACGACCTCAAAAATCGTAATTATAGTTGTATCTATATATACAAGGCGCTTCGCTCCGCGGGCGGCCTACGCCGCCCGCTACGCTCGCTCAGGAAAAAAAACATCAAATTATGCGAAGCGGACAGAGGTCCATGATTGAATATTGTTTTTTTTTTTGGCCCCTGTAGTTCGCTGCAAACTGGCGACTTGATAATGCCAAGAGTCCCGCCGCCATGCTTCAGGAGAAAACAGCTCGGACGCCACATATGCTTCGTGTCGCGGGCGGTTTTCCGCTACGCTCGCTCACACGTCGTACATACGTACATACCCCAGGTAGGGTACATATTTTCTTCTTTCGATATGCTCTGTGTCTGTGTACTCGTCGTATGTACGAAAGATAAGCACAGAACGACACAGCAACACAGCAAAAGCAATGAAAATGAAACCGAAAATTTCTAAAAGAAAAAAAATCCCCGTCCCCTTTCGTGTAATAATTTACTACCTGAGTGGAACACCTTACACCAGTCAAAAAAAGAAAAAAATGAAAAAAAGAAAAAATCTTACAGCAGGGCTTCTCCCTCAGCCTCGTACGCCGCCCGCCCCTCTCGCGACCATCTCGCCACCGATTCAGTCCGGGTAAAGCTTCCCTCCCTCTCTTCCACAGTGAGCCCCGTCGCCCGCCTCGCGTGAAGCCCGGTGCTCACCGTGGACCTCGACGCAAGCTCGACAATGTTGGTGCTCATTCGGGGTACCTCCCTCTTGTGACTCTCAGCCCGGTCGCAAAAAATAAGCACCGCTTGGATATTATCTTACAATTCCGAACGAACCTTAAATACTCGTACGTACTCTATCCAAAATCACAAATGGAGGCCAGACAGAGCCTATTGATGCATCCCTCGTGTCTCGAGGCACACGCGACGCCTTGGCACGAAAGCGGCGACCGCGCTCCTTGCAACCCCCCCTTTACTCGCCAGCATCCGCTGACACCCGCGACGGTGCCGGGTTCGCCCGCGCAACCGTGCTCGGAGTACACGCACGCACACGAAACGAAAGAAGAAAAAAGGAAAGAAGGACTGGAAGTACGACGAGAAATGGAGAAAACAAAGACTCGCTGGAACGGTCCGGCAAGTAATGAAAGGAGGCGATTCCCAAGTGGGAGCTCTGAGAGACCAGGGATGTACCAACCGAGCACGCTCAGAGGTTGAGATCTAAGTAAGTATATCTACAATGCGCTTCGCTCCGCGGGCGGCCTACGCCGCCCGCTACGCTCGCTCAGGAAGGAAACATCAAATTATGCGAAGTGGACAGAGGTCCATGATTGAATATTGTTTTTTTTTATGGCCCCTGTAGTTAGCTGCAAACTGGCGACTTGATAATGCCAAGAGTCCCGCCGCCATGCTTCATTCATTCAGGAGAAAACAGCTCGGACGCCACATATGCTTCGCGTCGCGGGCGGTTTTCCGCTACGCTCGCTCACACGTCGTACATACGTACATACTCCAGGTAGGGTACTTATTTTCTTCTTTCGATATGCTCTGTGTCTGTGTACTCGTATGTATGTACGAAAGATAAAGCACAGAACGGCACAGCAACGCAGCAACACAGCAAAAGCAACGAAAATGAAACCGAAAAATTCTAAAAGAAAAAAAATCCCCGTCCCCTTTCGTGTAATAATTTACTACCTGAGTGGAACACCTTACACCAGTCAAAAAAAGAAAAAAAGAAAAAAAAAAAAAAAAAAAGAAAAAATCTTACAGCAGGGCTTCTCCCTCAGCCTCGTACGCCGCCCGCCCCTCTCGCGACCATCTCGCCACCGATTCAGTCCGGGTAAAGCTTCCCTCCCTCTCTTCCACAGTGAGCCCCGTCGCCCGCCTCGCGTGAAGCCCGGTGCTCACCATGGACCTCGACGCAAGCTCGACAATGTTGGTGCTCATTCGGGGTACCTCCCTCTTGTGACTCTCAGCCCGGTCGCAAAAAATAAGCACCGTTTGAATATTATCTTACAATTCCGAACGAACCTTAAATACTCGTACGTACTCTATCCAAAATCACAAATGGAGGCCAGACAGAGCCTATTGATGCATCCCTCGTGTCTCGAGGCACACGCGACGCCTTGGCACGAAAGCGGCGACCGCGCTCCTTGCAACCCCCCCTTTACTCGCCAGCATCCGCTGACACCCGCGACGGTGCCGGGTTCGCCCGCGCAACCGTGCTCGGAGTACACGCACGCACACGAAACGAAAGAAGAAAAAATGAAAGGAATGAAAGTGCGACGAGCAATGGAGAAAACAAAGACCCGCTGGAACGGTCCGGCAAGTAATAAACGGAGGCGATTCCCAAGTGGGAGCTCTGAGAGGCCAGGGATGTACCAACCGAGCACGCTCAGAGGTTGAGATATCTATAAGTATATCTATATATTTATATCGTGGATCTCAGGGGGTGCAAGCCTATGTGGGGGATCTCATTGGGGTGTTGCCTGGCAAAGGGCGCGTTGCACATCTCAGCGTTTTCCTATTCCCCTCGCGTGTTAATGCGATTATGTTATAGCGAAGTCGAACTGCATGGGGGTCTCTTCGGAATAGGAAACACGGCACCATTGCGTTGCTCCGCGACTCCGGTTCAAGTGCAACACGACAGTAGGAATACATGTTATGTACCCAAGCGTTCAAAACGGCAAGATAGCAGCATCATGGTGCAGCGATGGCAGGTCCAACGGTAACGCTGTTAACACACGCTACGTACCCCCCAAGAGCTCCAAACGGTCACACAGCAAGATTGTGCTGCAGGAATGACAGGATCAACCGTAACGTAGTAACGCTCTGTTACGTCCGGTCGTCGTTTACGGTAACGTGATAACGTTACGGCAGTCAGGCCGTCAATGCGAATAACATCCTAACATAATGTTACGCTAACATGCTCACGTAATGTTACACACTCCTCGACATTTTAGTAGCATCCTAACGTAGCGTTGCATCGCGACCAGCTCCGAAGGTAATTTTCCTCACTTGCGTTGAATGTTGCGTTATCCGACCTTAAGGAAGAATGAGGGGGGCTCGACTAACGTTCGGATAACATAATGCTGTTAATGGTGTTGCGGAATACACGATAATCGCTATATATATATATAGTTATAACCCTTTCAAGACCGCAGTCCCATTTTGGGAAGCAAGCCAGTCAAACTCTTGAGGCCATCTCTTATGGGAGGGTTTTGAAAACCGAAAAACTTACCCGAGTAATTTATCCAGAATACGGGACTGCAGTCCTAAAAGGGCTATATATATATATATATATATATATATATACCGGTATGGTACGGCGTTACGCCTAACACTACACTGAACCCTGAAGCTGCTGTTTGGGTTCTGTTGCCTAGAGCCTCCTACATCACATTATGTTGGCAACTGAGCGATTGGCGGGTTGTGATCGAGGTGCGTGTCAGGTTGATAACGTACGAGTCTGGCCAACTCCTATTACGGAGGACCATAGTTAATGGGACCAAATTTTGTTAGTAAAAATAGGTAAATATATAGGTTTTCATGTGTACCATAGGTCCTGTTAACCATGGAGAACGTTGTGCTTTCGATGATATCAGTAGTTCCACGTACCGATCACTGCGTAACACTGCGCTACCGTGCCAGAGCCGTCGCGATAGAGAAGAAATACAACGTTAGTTAGTGCGTTACAGCGTATCGCTGATGTGCATCCGACACTAATGTCACCGCGTTACGCTATTTGCTCCTCCACTGCTAACGCAATATTACGACGTTGGTGTGCCGCTGTGTTGAGCCCCGTACCTTACGTACGTGTTATCCGAGTGTAGCGTTGTCCGAGGTGTTCACTGACGCAGCACGCCTACATTGGGACGAATAATTTCGCCCAAGGTTGGTTTTTCTCGACGATGGAGAGAGCGTAAGAAACGCCCCGAGAGATGCGTGCGTTTTATGGAAACATCTGGACGAGACATTCCCCAACCCACCCTTTTTCGTTATATGTGTGGCCCTTTTTGGACTGGCCTCCCTTTTTTTGGACAAGGCAGTCAAATTCTGAGTTTTCTTGTCCCCAAAACTTAGGGTTAGGGTCGGGGTTAGTGTGTGCCCCCCTCCCTTTGTTTTCGCAGAAAATCGACTCAGACGAAAACAGCCCCGGGGGGGGTGGGTGTGAGTGCTATCATATCACACGGGTGATACGGCACCACATGTTTACCCCCCCCCCCCCCCTCATGTCCGACGGCGGTTACAAAAATGCTGTTCCCTTTAGAACCAACCGCACCCCACGTGTTTGGGGACGCTGTTACTTGGAATTGGGGTAGGGAAAAAATAGTGGTTCGTATCGAAGGGGGTTAAGATATGCCTGTTGTTTTTTTTTTTTGTGGCCACGTGCGTGCCTCTGCCGATTTTCGGCGGCCGCTTTTGGAGTACGATCTGCGATGCCAAAAGTTGAGGGTAAAGCCTCCTTTGATCATATAAAAGGGCTGTTCACGGGTCAGGTCAAACCTCACGGGTCGGGTCGGGTCCGGTCGGGTCAGGGTGACCTGGCCCGACTTGTGATATTTTAAGACCTCCTGACCCGAACGGAACCGAACCGAACCGTGAAATTTTGGAAGACTTTTTGAACCCGCCGCGGGTCGGGTCATTACCTGTGGAGAACCCTAAGCTTTGTAAAACCTCCTACGACTTGAGCTGGAAAGGAAAAGTGACGAACGAAGAAACATCTTAATGATCTGCACCAGTGGCCCGTCGCTCGAATGATTCAGCTGCCTTCCAGCCTTCCTCCGTAGCGCAGAAACTAAACTCTGGGATACCAACCCGCACCCACCCGCCCAACACCTCACGGCGCTTCGTGCTTGGTGCAGGCAATGTCTGCCTGGTCGGTGAAAACCCGACGTGCTCCGTCCCGGCATTGTAGGGATGCGAGGGTCTATGGTCGTACGACTACGGCCATACATGATAATGAGTACAACCCCCCCCTCCCCTCTTTCCTTGCCGCAACCCCCAACATCTTGAGAGAACCTACCCCCGTCCCCCCTCGCCTCCCCGCCCCCCCCTTTTTCTCGTACTGCCACTCCTTTCAACTTGACGAAACTCCCTCCCCCGCCCCCGCCACCTCCCCTTCCCTTGCCGCGCTGCAACTCCCTGTGTTGAAACTCTGGCACGACAATTCGAACACGACGTACCTACGTACTTACGTCCGTGCGTACGTGACACGGCAACCGAAAAAGGTTGCGCGAGCGGGAGCGGGGGCAAAGATTTTCTCAACTGATGACCACGCCCCTGCTCAGCGCATGTCCCCATGGGGAAAAACTGAGAGTAAGCCGCCCGCAGCGATAAACGGTGGTGGTGGTGGTGGTGGTGGAGGAGGAGGAGGAGGAGGCGGTGGGGTGGTGGGTGGAGCGGAGGGGGCGGGGGGGGCGGGTGGGGCGGGTGGGGGCGCGGCGGCTGTGCCGATGTCTGCGGCAGAGAAGAGCGCCATGCTGAAGCGCATGATCATGGTGGGTGGCGTTTTTCGTTTGTTTGTTTTTCCTCGTACTTTTCACTTTTTATAATTTATTTGCTCCAGAATTGATCCAACTCTTTCGTGTGAAGTAGGTTTTGGCTTGTCTCTTTGGACGGGTAAGCACGATCAGGGCAGCTGTCGGTAGTGGCGGCGGAGGCTGTTGAGGGGTGGAGCTGGTGGTGTGTTGTGGTGGTGTTGTAGGGTTGTGGTGTAATGGCAGTGGTGTTGTTGTTGTTGTTGGTGTTGGTGTTGGTGTTGATGTTGGTGTTGGTGTTGGTGTTGATGTTGGTGCTGGTGCCGTGTTGCGTTAGTGGCGATTGGTTTACGTCGCCTACACCATGAAGCTGCGTTAAATATGACATGCCAGCGTGTAGGTCGGGTCTGGCGATGGATGGAGGAATGGGGTTGTATTTGTGTTGTTTTCGCGGTCGTTGGTGTTGTGTTACACCGAGTGCCCACGTCATCTCTCTCTCTTCCCCCTCCCCCTCTATGGTCGTGCGACTGCGGCCATGCGTGACATGAGTACCTCCCCCCCCTCTCCCCCCCCCCCCCCCCCCCCCCCTCCCCCCCCCCCCCACCTTTATTATATACCTGGTATATATAGGTTTGGTTGGCATCGGTTGGCGACGACGCTGTGAAACACGCCTCTCACTGCGTGAGGTAGACAACCAGGGTACCGCCTTTTTTTTTTTTTTTTGCCGATCACCACGGCCGGCGGTCGAGCTAGATCATTTTTGTGCGGGTGGAGAACCTTAACTCTGCACAAAGGGGATGCTTGTATTAGTGGTGTATACATGGTAAGACACCCACGAGGCAGTTACGTAGTAAACCCATTGCTGTCTCTGGAAGTGACCACACCAGAAAATAAATCAATTCATTGACGCTGTCATCCATATGCAAGAAAGTCCGCCTCAAAAACGGTTCTTAGTAGGATGCAGCTCACCCTTCATGCGACTCGCCCAACACCTCACGGCGCTGCGCGCTTGGTGCAAGCAATGTCTGCCTGGTCGATGAAAACCCGACGTACTCCGTCCCGGCATTGTAGGGATGCGAGGGTCTATGGTCATACGACTACGGCCATGCATGATAATGAGTACACCCCCCCCCCCCCCCCCCCCCCCCCCCCCCCCCCCCCTCTATTTCACCGCACCCTCGCTCCCGCTCCCAACTGAACTGAACGACTGAACAACCGACTTCCCGGCGGGTAGGGCGGGAGTGGAAGAGCAGCGGCGCCAGCAGACGCACCAGCAAGGCAGCCGGATAATACGAGACCCGCGGCAACTGCAAATGGTGGCGGTAACGGTGGCTGGGGAGATGCCAGGGCGGCGAATGGTGGCAGGCCAAGGCAAACATGGGGCGTGGAGGGAGTTGTTGGGGTGGATGCGGGTGGAGCTGGGGGTGGGATCGGGGAGAAGGAGCGCGGGGCCGCGAGCACGGCCGAAGTCGACACGCTGATGCAGCGGCTGGCGGTCGCGCGTCTTCCCGAGGATCAGCGCCGCGAGGCCTTCGATCACGCTCAGCGCGCGCAGCTGCAGCTGCAGCAGCAGCCGGGTCAGCAAGGTCAGCAGCAGCAGCAGCAGCAGCAGCAGCAGCCGGGTCAGCAGGGTCAGCAGCTGCAGCAACCGGGTCAGCAGCAGCAGCAGCCGGGTCAGCAGCAGCAGCAGCCGGGTCAGCAGCAGCAGCAGCCGGGTCATCAGCAGCAGCAGCAGCAGCAGCAGCAACCGGGTCAGCAGCAGCAGCCGGGTCAGCAGCAGCCGGGTCAGCAGCAGCAGGGTCAGCAGCTGATGCAAGGCCAACATCAGCAACAGCAGCAGCAGATGCAGCAGCAGATGAAGCAGATGCAGCAGATGCAAATGCAGCAACAGCGCCAAGCCACGGGCATGGCCAGGTCGTCCCCCCTTTCTGTGTCGCAGGCTCCTCCTCCTCCTCCGCCGCCGCAGGTGCTCAACGTGGCTGTTAACCAGCCCCCGCCGCCCCCCGCAGGCCCATCGCCTCTTTTGCAGCAGCAGCAGCAGCAGCAGCAGATGTTAATGGCGTCGACTCCGCCCGGCGCTGCGGCTTTCCGGGGGCCAGGGGGGCGGGTCCAATCCCGCTTGGTGGCGGTGTTGCGCCCCCCCCCTGAGGATGCAGATTAACAACGCCCAGCAGCAGCAGCCGCAGTTGGGGGCAGAGATGGCTGTGGAGGAGGCGCGTCGCCGGCAGGTGGGTGGGTGGGTGGGTGGGTAGGTGGGGTGGGTAGGCTTGTTTATTTGATGTTGCTTTGTGTGTGTGCTGCGCGGCCTGCTTTCTGTTTGCCTGTCTTGTCTGACTGTCTGTCTGCGTGTCTTGTTCGTCTGGCTGTCTGTTTTCTTGTTCGTTTCCGTTTTCGTAGTCGCTTTCGTTGTCGAGCTTATCGTCTCCCCGCAACAAAAAAATATCATTCACCTGGTAGCAGTATCATTGCTACCGACGGTAGATGAGTTTTTTTTACTACCCCTGTTAATATTTTGTTAAACCCCGAGACGAACAAGGTAACTAATTCCTTTTACCACCCCCGTTTTTTTGTAACATTCATCTCTCGCCATAAAACACGGCATCAGCTGCAGCAACAGCAGCAGCGGCAGCAGCTGATCCAGCAGCAGCAGCAGCAACAGCAGCAGCTAAGAGAGAGAGACCGTCACGCGGATCAGATCAGACAGATCCAGCAGCAGCAGCAGCAGCAGCAACAGCAACAACAACAGAGGCTGGACCAGCAACAGAGGGCGGAGCAGCAACAGCAGCAGCAGCAGCAGCAGCAGCAGCAGAGGCTAGAACAACAGAGGCTTGAGCAACAGCAAAGGCTTGACATTCGGCAGCGGCAGGAGATGATTCTGCGCCAGCAACAGCAGCAGCAACAGCAGCAACGTTACGCCCTGGACCCTGCGGCTGCGGCCGCAGCTGCCGCGCACGGTGGCGTCGACTCGCACGCGCTCCAGCAGCGCCAGCAGCAGCAGCAGCTTTTGCAGCACCCTCAGCAGCAGCAGCAGCAGCAGCAGCAGCAGATGTTGAGGCAGCGACAGATGCAACAGCAAATGCAATTGCAGCAGCAGCAGCATATGCAGAGAGGCGGCGGGCCGCAAAACAGCATTCGCACGGGACAGGGGTTGGTGCCCGCTCCTGCTACTGCCTCTTCGGCTTCTGCAGCAGCGGCGGCGGCGGCGGCGGCGGCAGCAGCGGCGCAGCAACAGCGGCAACTCGGTGGTGGCGGTGGTGTTGGGGGGGGGGGCGGTGGGAGGGTGGGGGCGGGGGGTGGTACGGGGTCACACCTACTTAGCCCCGTGTCAGGTCTCATGCAGGTGGGTTGGCTGGATGGTAGTTGGTTAGTTGGTTGATGGATTTGTCGGTTGGTTGGTCCAATCATTGACTAATTCCTTTGGTTGGCTGCTCGGTTCATTGGTTAGTTGATGTAATCGAGTCACTGCTGATATTTTCTGATAGGTTCACGCGTCGATCGATTCATGGGTTGATAGATTCAGTCACTTACTCAAAATAAATTAATGCGTTTCATTTCATGCATGAAATCGTTCGCAGTTCCATCTCCCCATGAGCAGCCACGGCTTTTTATCGCCCGCTGCTCGCTAACTCGCCGGCCATTCCCTCCCTCTTACCCTCCCCCCCCCCCCCCGGTGCTCGCCGCATTCCGTCTCGTGTTCCATATTCCATGGGTGTCGCGATTTTGGCTTTCAGCACCCCGGGTATGCACGGGGACCCGTCCACCCTGGACCGCGACAGCAGCAGCAGCAGCAGCAGCAGCAGCACGGTGGGGTTTACCCTGGGGTGGCGGGGGCGTCGCACCTTCAGCAGAGGGTGAGACAATCGGGGGTTGGGTGGGCCGTTGTTGGCGGTGGCGGTGGTGGTAGTGGTGGTGGTGGTGTGGCGATGGTGGCGGTGGTCGTGGTGCTGGCGGTGTTGGTGGGGGGTGGTGGTGTTGGCGATGTTGGTGGTGGTGGTGGTGGTGGTGGTGGTGGTGGTAGCGGTGGTCGTGGTGGTGGCGATGTTGTTGTTGTTGTTGGTAGCGGTGGTGGTGGTGGCGATGTTGTTGTTGGTGGTGGCGGTGGTGGTGGTGGCGATGTTGTTGGTGGTGGTGGTGGCGGTGGTGGTCTTGGCGATGTTGTTGATGGTGGTGGTGTTGGTTCTGTTGTCGTTGGTGATGGTGGTGGTGTTGGCGTTGTTTTTACCTGACAGGTAGTTGACGTTGTGGTAATTCGTTTTGTTTTGTTTTTGATGAGGTGTTTTGGTTCGCGTGCGAGATTTAGGGCACCTCGAAATCGCAAATCGCTCCTCTGCCGAATCCAGCAGAATTTTTTCGAACGCGCCCTCTTTCTTTTTTTTTTTTCAATGTCTACATGTTCTGTCTTGATTCATGCAAAAAGCATATGTCATTTTGCTAGAAATATACCTGGTAAGTTCTGTTTTTTTATTGGTTTATATTAATAGTACAATTCGACTTTTTACCCCGCTCCGTCTCAACGAGGATGCGTGGTCAATGGTCAAAAGACTACTAAGGCGAGCAACAAATGAGTACACGCCCCCCCGACCCCCGACAATCACACGTTATTTATTCATTTATTTATTTGTCAAAACAACAGATGGGGCAGCAGCAGCAGCAGCAGCAGCCTCCACTACCAAACCACCCGCCGCTGCCCCCGCTCATGTCCCATGGCGGGGGCTCGAACAGCTCCATGATGAGCGGTGGCGGCGGTGGGAACGGCGAGGTCCCCCCCCGCAGCAGGGCGGATGTCGACCTCCTCAGCATGCTGGGTCTTCAAAAGGGGTCCCCGGCGGCGGCGGCAGCAGCAGCGGCAGCGGCAGCAGCGGGGGTTGGAGGAGGAGGAGGAGGAGGAGGGGGAGGGGGGGGGGAGGGGGGGACCCCTCCGGGGGGCAAGGGGGCTATGGGGTGAGCGGCGCTCCTGGTGGAGGCGGCGGTGGTGGTCAACAGTTCGCGTTTCATGAACCGCAGCCAGGCGCTAGAAGGCTGAGAGCGGTCAACGGGGGAGGGGGGGGGGAGCATGGCACTTGACCCCCGGGCTAGGGCGCGGGCGTTGGCCGGGGTTTCCGTCGGCGGTGGCCTTGCCGGGGGGGGCATCGGGGTTGGGGGGCGAAAGATGGCGGTTCGGCCCGGGGGTGGCGGAGGGGTGGGTGCTCAAGGCACCATGACTGCGGAAGAAATGGAGCGCATCGTGAGCGGGAATTAGTTTAGCTGGTGGCGCCGCTGGAGGACAGAAAAGGGTCCGTGGTGCGCTTGTTTTGGAGGGTTGTAATGGTTTTGTGGAGGCGGCTTGAGGCGTGTTTTCTTCTAGTGGGTGGAGTGCTCGGTGCGGACAAGAAGCCAGGTTCGTAGCTAGCTTAAGCTTATTGTAGCTTGCTCCGCCTATGTTTTCGAGGTCGAAGTTGCAACTTTTTGTTCGTTTTGTTGCTGTTTTGTCTTCTCCCCCCCCCCCCCCCCTCCTTTTTTTTCGGGAGAGGGGGGTTAGGGCAGTGGACGTTTTTTTTAGTTCCATTTTGATTGTTCGCCGGGTTCTTTCCTTTTGATTTTCGGTGGGGGGAGGGGTCCTGGGGTACGAAAGAGGTGCATACCTGCTAGTAGATGGACCCAAAGCTCCGAAGGATAACCGCCCATCTCCTTTTGTCGCTTGTCGCGGTCGGGTGGGTACAAATCGCACAGCAGTGTATTTTCGGGCCGAGGAAGAAGAGGGGATTGTTAAAAGGACAAGCGGACGGTGCGTGGGTGGGTGGGAGGATGGGAGGGGTTCGGATCTACTTGCGGTACGTCACAACAAAAAAAACTGAGCCGAGTAAATAATCAGGGGTCTGGCTGAATTTTGAATTTCAAATGTTCGACATTTTGACCAGGGCGTTTATTTTTGCCTCCAGGGGCCGGGGGCGCAAATTGTGGGGATTTTGTCTTTTCTCCCCCCATCCCCCTTTTCTTGCTCTTCTTGTTCTGGTTTTTCGAATTTGTTTCTTTCGTCCCCTGTTCTTTATTTTTTATTTTGCGAACGTGATACAAGCTTTTTTAGAGGAGAGCCGAGAGGCAGGCGTGTATTGTGGTAGAAGTGCGTTTCCTAGCGAAGCATCAGTGGTGGAGGGAGTTCGTTCGTGTCTTTTTACGATGGCGTTGTGGTGGGAGCGGGGAGGGGGGACTATTTCGCTGCTTGCCTCATTTTGTTTGACCATTGACTACGCATCCCTCTCGAGACGGAGCGGTCTCGGTCTAAGCGCGGCGCGGCGCCTTCACAAAGAGAGAGGGGGGGGGTGATTGAACCGGGTGGGTGCTGGGTGGGCGGATGGAAGGGTGCTGAAGAGGGAGCAAATGGGCGGCGGGTGTGGGGAGAGAGGAGGATGGTGGGGGGGGGGGGGGGGGGGGGGGGGGGGGGGGGTACTCATGTCATGCCTGGCCGTAGTCGTATGACCATAGACGCTCGCATCCGTACGGTGCCGGGACGGAGCACATCGGGTTTTCCCCGACCAGGCGGACAGGCTGGGACGGGGGGGGGGGTATCGACCGACTGGGAAGGTGTGAGGGCGAGCAGGAAGGAGGGCTGTGGGAGATCGATCGAACTGCTGTGGTGTGTTTGTTTTTTTTTTGCGCAGGTTATATGTGTGCTCGACTGTTTTGGACCCTCTCCCCTGTTATCACCCTTTGTTTGCCCTCGTGTTGATTACTTGGTTGCGGCGGGTCGCGTTTTGAAAGAAAAAAAAATGGCACACTTTATATTAACAGCCTGGCAAAAAAAAAAATGGGAGGTTTTTGGTTTCCTTGGGTGGTTTTTTCTGCATCGTTTTTTCGCTCGTTGCTCGTTTGTTTATTGGCTGAGTTTAGGGCGGTTATGAAGAGAGTTACGGAGTGACACGCGGTTAGTGGTCAACGAGGAATAGGTCTCGAGGGTAGTCGAAAAGAGAGGGTGGCATGTGGTTGGGGGGGAGGGGAGTGCAGGGGGCTGGGTGGTTCCAGGGGAAGTTTCTACAACTCGTCGACCCGAAAAAGCGGCGTACAGAAATAAATAAATGTGGTGGGGTGGGATGAGATTAGATGGGACGGGATGGCATGGGATAGCATGAGATGGTATGGGATGGTGCTGGTTCTGGTGGACGAGGTCTACGAAGAAAAAACGAGGCAAACCTTGAAACAGAATCTGGCACTGGAACAAAAAATGAGAAGGAAAAAGCGAAAAGGTGGGCGTTGGATTATTAGAAAAAAAAAAGGATGTTGGCAACATGTATACAGCAGTATTGCCTTCCCGAGGGGAAAGGGCCGCTCGCTGTATGAACGACGTAGTGAAATGCCGGGACGTGGGGAGGAGAGAGGGCGGGGGGGGGGGGGGAGGAAGGCGGTGAGTCGCGTGGTCGCTTTAGCTCGGATTAGTCTTTCATTTCGGTGTTTCCCTGGGTGGTGAAAACGTTGTTGGTCATTTCTGTCGTGACAATCGAAGCGGTATATGGAGATCTGAAGCCTGGAGTAGGTATAGGGGGGGAAAGTGGGGGGGGGGGGGGGGGCGCGGGGAGGGGGGGGGGGGGAGGCGGGTTAAAAGTGTTCTCGTCTGCATGTCTTGTCTATTTTTGCTTATAGCTTCTGAGGGTCTCGCGGTCTGGGGGTCTCGCGGTGGCGGATTCGTTTGACGCACCACGTGTTTTCTATGTTCGCGGTTCGACCTTCGACACGCTAACCCACGAGGAACGGGTATCAGTGTACGTCGTATGTTGGGTTTTTTTTTTGTCGCTGCCTGCATCTAGCTGGGTGCCTGTTGCGTTGCATTGTTCCTTCTTACTGCCTGCCCGACCGAGTAGTCTGGCAGCATAGAAGGAAGGAAGGAAGGAAGGAAGGAAGGAAGGGTAATGATTCGTACCCATGAGAAACATATTTGTTCAACTTTCTGCACTGCTGGTAGTACTATGTGTACTTGTGTTTGGTGCATGCATATTTCTTGCGTGCATGCAACATACCTGGAGTGATACGGGATGTTTGCCACAGCCCGTAGATGGCAGATGGCGACACCTTGTTGTCGCGAGCAACACCAAAAAGGACAGGTGAAAAGCGGCCAACAAACACGCTGCCCGGTCCACGTACTATTACGGGGGTCCATATTTAATGGGACCTATGGCATACATGAAAACCTAAATATTTACCTATTTTTACTAACAATATTTGATCCTATTTACTATGGTCCCCCGTAATACTTCGTATTACGACACATTTTCTTCCATCGGTAGCACTCTTTTTTTTGCCTTTTTTTTGTGGCCAATGGGCTGACCATGGTAGTAAGTAGAATTCAGGGAAATGGGATAATAATGTAAGAACATAATGGCCATCACATACGGGATACACATCACACATGGGTCAGGTGTAGGAGGAAGCAAGCGGTTGGTTAACATACTTTTAGGTTCGTACCAATTGGGTACGTACTTGCCGCTGGCCTAACCGCCTTTGTTGTGGCGTCGGGGGAGTAGGCCTGACTGCCGCATCGCCCACCAGCACGCCGTCACCTGAAACGAACATGGCCTACAGTAAATACTACCAGGTACCAGCACCTACGTACATTACAGCAAATACATGTTGCACGCATCGGGTGATCGTAGTCTGGATACTACTGACTGCTGTCGATCGTCTGGATCATTACCAGGTCCTGCCGTTCGTTGCGAGATCTTGTTGCTGTGCAGAGTCTGTGTCGTAGCTAGATCCAACCCAGGGAACACGCCTTTAGGTATACACGTGCCAGCAGAATCTGATCGTTCATGCACAGACTGCACGGCTTCCACACGCTGGCAACATAAAACCCTCGTTGGGCTGCAGTCCCATCTTGGGCACACCACTTAAGACTATTGAGTAGATTTGTCTTCCAAAAAAATGAGACTGCGGTCCTAGAAGGATTCAGCTAGGTTATACAGATCAGATCGGGAGTAAATCTGCCATCAAACTCCATCGGTGATCTAAATAAAAATGAAGTCAGGCGTGCCACTGAGGGGGGGGGGGGGGGGGGAAGCGACACCTCTATTCTACATACACTACTACCGGTGGCCTAAATAAAAATGAAGTCGAGCATGCCACTGAGGAGGGGGGGGGGGGGGGGAAGCGACACACACCTATATACTACATACCACCCTGACCCGAAATCTAGGGACCGTTAGCATATAATTGTTCAATCAAAATGGTCGTTATATTTTGGATCAGAGTGGAACACTACTACCGGTGGTCTAAATAAAAATAAGTCAAGCATGCCACTGAGGGGAGGGGGGGGGGGGGGGGTGTACTCGATAGGAGAGATGTACTCGATCTCATGCGCGGCCGTAGGCGTACGACCATAGACCCTCGCATCCCTACAATGCCGGGACGGAGCATGTCGGGTTTTCACCGACCAGGCAGACATTGCTTGCACCAAGCGCGAAGCGCCGTGAGGTGTCCGGCGAGTCGCATGAAGGGTGAGCTGCATCCTACTAAGAACCGCTTGTGAGGCGGACTTGCATACGGATGTCAGCTTCAATGAGTTAGTTTAATTTCCGGTGTAGCCACTTCCAGAGACAGCAATGGGAGTACTATGTAACTGCCTCTTGGGTGCCTTACCTTGAACACTACGTGATACGATCAATTCCCTTGTGCAGAGTAAAGGTTCTTTACTTCGCACAAATGATCTAACTAGACGACCAGCCGTGGGCGACCGCCAAAAAAAAAAAAAAAAAAAAAAAAAAAAAAAAAAAAAAAAAACGGTACCCTGGATGTCCAGCTCACGTAGTAAGCGGCATGTTTTACAGCGTCGTTGCCAACCGACGCCAACCCAACCCACATATATGTGTGAGGGGGGGGGGGGGGGGGGGGGCGACACCTATATAGTACATACGCTACTACCGGTGACCACGGCGGCTTGTTTCATCCAGAAGGTCGCCGGGATAGCACACCTTACACGAGTACAGTCTGAGTTGAAAAGAAAGTAAACGCGACGATGAAAAATAATTTGACGACAAACGTTCGTGGCAAGGTGTTTTTGCTTTGCACACGCACTCGCGCAGCCGTAGAGGTTGTATACGGTGCTTCCGGGCCCACATATTTCGTACGCACAGAGGCCGGGCCCCTCAACTGAGTCTGCGGACCTACATAATCAAACAACGACTACTAGATGTTGCTGATTTTTATTGCTGAAACGAGAGTTACGTCTAATGCGATCATCGGTGCGTTAACACGCCCATTTTCGCTTGTTTTTTGCTGTACCGTGTACCGTGTTTCGCGTTTATTATTTTAAAAGTCGACTTTGTATGCTTGTACAGCAGTAGTGTACAGCCCTTGGGAGATAGTTCGCTGGGTTGTTTTTATATATATATATATATATATTCATAATCACTTTTACTTTCCAGCTTAACTCGTTTAAGGTTTTACCCTCGGTGATGTTCTGGATAAGCCTGGCTTGGTCACAGGTAGGTGTCGTCTCTTCTCCCCCCGGTACGTGCCTTCATTTTCATCGCGCATAGGATTTAGGATTCCCACTGCTCGTCGATTTTCATCGAATGTAGCCAACTCACGCTCTCGCGCTTTCCGTTATCAATGTTCATGCAAGAAAAAGTCCCTACGAGTATGCACTCGGTGAGACTTGAACCCACGAAATTGATCTTAGGGTTAGGTGTGTCCAATATTTTCCCCAAGGTCAGTCGTTGCGTGAGGTGTGTAGAGCCTCTCATGAAAATAACCTCATGAAAAAAAGGTATTTGTTTGCAAGCAGCCGTGTCGAGTTGGCCGTTCTACCGCTCACTACGTGAGCTACACAGCAGTATACTGCTTTTTTGCTTTGTTTTTTCGGGCGGGTCCGTCACAGCTGGCGATCGAGTTGGGCCGTTTGTGCGGGTTGGAGAAGCTTTACTCCGCACCAGGAGAACGATCGCATCATGTACTAGGTAGTGTGTACGGAAGGTACGTAAGAGGTAGTTGCATCATACCCCATTGCTGTGTCTGGAAGTGGCCACACCAAAAAATAAATCAACTCATTGATGCTGTCATCCATATGCAAGAAAGTCCGCCTCTAAAGCGGTTCTTAGTATTAATAGGATGCAGTTCACCCTTCATGCAACTCGCCGAACACCTCACGGCGCTTCGCGCTTGGTGCAAACGATGCCTATCTGGTCGGTAAAAACCGTACGTGCTCCGTCCCTGCCATCTAGGGATGCGAGGGTCTATGGTCATATGACTACGGCCATGCACGATAATGAGTACACCCCCCCGCGCGCGCTTTGGTCTTACGACTACGGCCACGCATGACAATTAGTGCATCCCCTTCCCCCCCTATTAATAGCTATTTTCTTCGTCTGGGATGCGGACGGGCAGTCGTTCGAGAACTCCCTACGACGCTAACAGTGAGTGGCATTTTTTTTTTTTTTTTTTTTTTTTTTTTTTTTTTCTTCATCACTTCTACTTTCCAGCCCACTCGTGGGAGGTTTTACCCTCGACGATCTTCTGGACAAGCCGTGGTCACACGTGTCGTCCCTTCTCCCCCCGGTACGTGCCTTTATTTTTTGTCGCGCATAGGGTTCAGCGTTCCCACTGCTCGTCGATTTTCATCGAATGTAGCTAACTCACGCTCTCGCGCTTTCCGCTAATCAATTTTTTATGCAAGAAAAAGTCCCTATGAGCATGCACTCGGTGAGACTTGAACCCACGAAATTGATCTTGACAGGCACGCGGACCACCTACCAAGCCACCGGGGACGACGGCGGTACATACATACGTGTAGACCGGTGCACCTGGTATAAATGCAAGGGTTACATTGTCTGAATATACGAAGTCAGCTGTAAAATATCCGGACCACCTCAAGGATGTATCCTGTGTCCGTCATAGGTTGTAAAGCCGGTTCAACGTATGAATATACGGTAAACGAACAAAAACATCATCGTATTCATAAATATATTAAAAAAAAAAACAACAGCTTTGAGATCGAGGACTGCGTCGAAGCTCATATTTTTCCAAGCTGTGCGTGATACTTTTAATAATAATGGTGATACTTCGATCGCGTGCACTGCGGGATTTATATATGGCCTCGCGTGCACGGTATACATCCCGTATATGAGAAAGACGAAATCTGAAGCTGCAGAATTCAAGAGTGTGTGGGTCTATATTAAAAAAAAACGTGTATGCCAACATCATTCAGTCGTCGACAAAGAGCCAACCAAAATGAACAAACCTAACATTAAAATTACTACATCTATTTAGCAGGATTAAGACACAACTAACACCTGATACAACCAACCCTGCACACCTCCACATGTTTTGCCATTCTCTGACGACGTATGTATGCAGACCGGCGTCCCCGGTGACTTGGTAGGTGGTCCGCGTGCCTGTCAAGATCAATTTCGTGGGTTCAAGTCCCACCGAGTGCATGCTCATAGGGACTTTTTCTTGCATAAAAAAATTGATAAGCGGAAAGCGCGAAAGCGTGAGTTGGCTACATTCGATGAAAATCGACGAGCAGTGGGAATGTTGAACCCTATGCGCGACAAAAAATAAAGGCACGTACCGGGGGGGAGAAGGGACGACACCTGTGACCACGGCTTGTCCAGAAGATCGTCGAGGGTAAAACCTCCAACGAGTGGGCTGGGAAGTAAAAGTGATGGATAAAAAAAAAAAAAAAAAAAAAAAAAAAAAAAGACCCCCGCCTCCTGTTCTACCCACCATAAGTCCATCACTATAACGTAGTGAGTGGTGCACCGTATCTCAGGTGCCTGTATTTGCTTGCTATAACAAACATAATTGTACATCGTGCCGTATCAAGCGTGGTAGGATCTGCCAGCGTATGGCTCGTGACCCTATATCACGGAGGCACCGAGAAGTAGGTTTCTCGTTCCCATTTTCCCCAAATCTGAAAGTCGAGGAACAAATGGGATGAGGGGGCGAGGACCAAGCGAAACGTAGAAAACATGCCGACTGCTGTGGCAGACGTTATGCGTGCTTCGTTAGACGAAAGCGTATGGTAACTACGGTGGGGGGCGGGCTGCGGTATCTGAGAAAATATAGTGTAGGAGACCACCTACATAAACGCTCCGCCTTTGTCGCCCCTCAAGCACGACATAAGCGTATGTTAGTTCCGGAATAACCGCACGGAGACACGCTACAACACTGCGTGCCGACAACCAGGTAAACGCGGTCCGAGTGCATCACACCGCGATCGCATACCTCAGTGTGTATCACCGTCGGAGGCGTCCGGAAAATCGTACACGACGTTCCCACGGGACAACCAACGGTAGCAGAACCCCTATTCAACTAGGCTACAAGTTTGGGGACAATAAGGAATAGAAGGCACCCGCAAAAAGGATACGCATCAAACGAGCGACGACATTGAGATAAGAGAAGGGTCAACAAGTATGGGTGTGATCTCATGCCGCAGCAGAGAGAGGCCTCATTGATCCCAAACTATATACGAATTAACGTACGACGCGATGTTACAACAGTAATCTGGACCAGAAAAGAGGGGACGCCAGCAGGGTGGATCCCTTTTCGGGAAAGCCTCCTTGTTGTATGGGGAGACAGTGATTGAGTATCACTCCGTGAGCGATATCGCAGCTCTACAACAGCACGACAAAGTAGAAAGAGGCTAGGAAAAAACAGACCATCCCGCCCGCCCATCGTTGGTAGCGAGGTGTACCGTCGACAACATCAGTTTTGTTAGTGTTTATTTTACCGGGGTACCTACTCTCTGCGACGAGGTGCCGCGTTGATTGCCAGATAACGAACGCGGGAGTAGTAACCCTGGGTGAGAGTCTCCGGCTGGTCGCAGCAGGAGACCTCATTGATCCCGTACTATATACGAATTAACGTACGACGCGATGTTACAGCAGTATTCATAAATACATTAAAAACAACAGCTTTGACACCGAGGACTGCGTCGAAGCTCATATTTTTCCAAGCTGTGCGTGATACTTTTAATAATAGTGACACTTCGATCGCGTGCACTGCGGGATTTATATATGGCCTCGTGCACGGTATACATCCCGTATATGAGAAAGACGAAATCTGAAGCTGCAGAATTCAAGAAGAGTGTGTGGGTCTATATTAAAAAAAACGTGTATACCAACATCATTCAGTCGTCGACAAAGAGCCAACCAAAATGAACAAACCTAACATTAAAATTACTACAGCTATTTAGCAGGATTAAGACACAACAAACACCTGACACAACCAACCCTACACACCTCCACATGTTCTGCCATTCTCTGACGACGTATGTATGCAGACCCCCACCTCCTGCTCTACCCACCATAAGTCCATCACTATAACCAGCCGTGCATAGTGACACCCCCCCCCCCCCTGCCACAACCACGGCCATATATAAATATAAACCGTAGACCAATCTCCACCAAAAGCGGAAGGAACGGTACGGCACCCCCCCCCCCCCCCTCGGTGAAAACCCGACGTGCTCCGTCCCGGCATTGTAGGGATACGAGGGTCTATGGTCATACGACTACGGCCATGCATGATAATGAGTACACCCTCCCCCCCCAGGTCAATGACGAAGGCAGGCAACGAATGAATACCCCCCCCTCCTCCCAATTACGCGAAACTGCTGTATGTAGTACTTCTCTGCTGTGCTCCGAAAACTACAAATCAATATATCGCCGTGAAAAAACGAAGGAGACAAGAGGAGCGAGGCCACGCATGGAGGCAAAAGAGCGAGCATCCCCAGTCCCTTTCCCCTACCGTTCTGCCTGCTCATACGGGTCCCTTCATGGGGCTAAACACCCACATCCCTTTACCCTTTCGGAGCTTCAGAGGCCAACATCCACGAAAACACTGACGATTACAGGGTCGGCAACGCGTACGTACGCGTACGTACGTACGTACGTACGTACGTTCCAGTTCGGCGATGGCCAAGGCTCCCGTTAGGGTGGGGGGGTACTCATGTCATGCATGGCCGTATCCGTATGACCATAGACCCTCGCATCCCTACATTGCCGGGGCGGAACACGCCGGGTTTTCACCGACCACGCAGGCGTTGGCGTAGGGAGGGTGAATTCTTGCGGCCTTTATTTCACCGGCTCAAGGCCGCTCGCCCTAATTAAAGGTGACCAAAACCCGCCCGTGAAAAGAGGGGTCAACCCGTACGCATAGCTCGAGCCGGGTCCGGCTGTGGACTTCGAGGATAATGCACTCAGCTACATGCCGTACGGTCTACTGGCGTAGAAACCACCGGTAAATGGCGTTTTTTTAGCGTATGACGGGGAAATTCGAGTGGAACACGTTTCGATTTCCGAAACAGAGACCCTAGGTTGACAGCTATAGAACTAACCATCCCCCACAGTAGAAGTACCGGATGTACACTGTAACCAACGACAACACGCGGCTAGTAATAGCACGGTGCTATGATACGGACGTGATACGGACGCAAGCAAGCAAAGCAAGCAAGCAAAGCAAGCAAAGCAAGCAAGTACGCGACCAAGCAAAGCAAAGCAAGCAAGCAAAGCAAAGCAAGACTCCATGCAAAATAGGCGAGCAGCACTACAACAACAGTGGGAAAACAAAAACAAAAGCAAGCGAACCTGGTCGTCGATACCGGTAGTCCAACAGCCAGCGTTGGCAACCCATAGTATTCCCTCGACATCCATTATTCGGACCAACCAACAATCGTGAGCGCACATAAACTAGTACAGAAATCCGAATCAAAGTACCCCAATATTAATAGCCAGCGTCAAGAAAGCACAAGACTGCACCTCAGGCGACAACACTATTTCTATAACAAAAACGCCAACATAAATCAGAAACCCCTACGTAAAATAAGCAAGTTGCATCATCCCCAAGGTAATCGTTGAACCGTCATAGTGCGTACAGCTAAAACACATTCGATGGGTCGTACATGGTCTTGAGAGAGCTACTATACATACTTCGGGTCATGCCTGCGTGAGACCAGCAAAAAACTTTACCGCTAGCTGCTGGTGGGACATACACATTAAAGACAAACGTTTCACGGCTTCCACGCATCACGTGCCGAGCGCTGGGAGAGTGGAACGCGTTGGGTCGAGCGCTTTCGCGCGACGACACTATATTTCTCAGTATTTTTCTCGTCTCATATACATTTTCGTGCCTGCTGGACTGCTCATCACTTTTACTTTCCAGCTTGACTCGTAGAAGGTTTTTAATACCCTCAGCGATCTTCTGGACAAGCCGTGGTCACAGGTGTCGTCCCTTCTCCCCCCCGGTACATGCCTCCATTTTTGGTCGCGCATAGGGTTCAGCATTCCCACTGCTCGTCGATTTTCATCGAATGTACAGCTAACTCACGCTCTCGCGCTTTCCGCCGATCATTTTTTTCATGCAAGAAAAAGTCCCTACAAGCATGCACTCGGTGAGACTCGGACCGACGAAATTGATCTTGATAGGCACGCGGACCACCTACCACGCCACCGAGGACGCCGGCTACTTGGACCATGCCAACACTGCGGTGCTCAATAGTTCGGTAGGGTATATACGCTGGTGGGTACTCAGGTACTAGCCGAGCGACCGGTCCCTCCAACGTCGACTAAGAATGTTCAGCCAGTAAAAAAATCCAACCTAAAAAATTGACCAATCAGAAACTGCGGGTACGACATGTCTTTACTCGTGTACCCACCCGAGTGCCTATCCGGGTACCTACAGTACCCGAGTAGTACCCAAGCAGCCAGGTTTGGTACCCGTGCATCCGAGAGTGGATACCCTACTAAAGCACACCGTTGAATATTTTGTTTTAGATTTCCACATGCTGCGGTGAATGCTTCTCTTCTCACGTAGTCCGCCGGGGTGTTGTTCATTCCGCGGCCACCATTTCTAATGCCTGGTGGGGGGGGGGGGGGGGGGGGGGGGGGGGGGGGGGGGGGGGGGGGGGGGGATTTCTTTCTGGCCTTCGTCCGTCGGACGCTCCTTCCTTTCCGCGGCCGCCACCGCTTCTCATGTTTTTCTTGCTTTCTTCTTCTTCGGCTGGCCGTAGTTGTTCTTCACGTCCACCATGTCCGCATCCTTGTGCTCCTTGCAGAAGACGCCCTTTCCCCCCGCCTTTCCCCACACGGGCTGGCGCCTGCACTCAGGGTTCGCGCAGCGAGGGTGTCGAACGTTGACCATACCCTCCGCCTTGTGGCTAGCACAGAAAGACGCCCTAGTGGCTCCCCCTTCCCACCCGTACGACGGGATGCGGTCGCACGAAGGGTCCTCGCAGCGCTTACTCACCACATTCACCATCCCGGGTTCCTTATGCTTCGCGCAAAAGGCCGCCGGGGACCCGCGCAAGGCGAAGCACGGGGTCAGGCGGCACTCCGGACCCCGGCAGCGACTAATGTTCAGGTTCGTCATACCCTCCTCCTTGTGCAAGGAGCAGCTCATCCGCTTGCCTCCCCTGAACCCGAACGACGGGCTGCGGGTGCACCCCTTCGCGGCCTCACAGACCCGCATCTTCTCCATCCCGGGGAGCCTGTGCGCCGCGCAGTACTTGGAAGCTTTTCCTTTGTCACCCTCGAGCCGGAAAGACGGGATCAGCGTGCAGCCTTCCCGCTCGCAGCGGCGAGACGTGATGTCCACCTGCCCGGCGGCCTTGTGCGAGGCGCACCTAGTCGCCCGCGCGTCCCCGATGCACCCGAACGAAGGCCGTCGCGAACACCCCCCCTCGAAAGAGCAGGTCCGCATCCTTCCGGCCACGACGTGGCCGGGGCCCGTATCCTCCGAGCAATCGAGCACCTTGCTCCCTTTCTTCCTCCTCGAACGGGGGGAGGGCTTTCGTCGGCTCGGCGCGCGCCGGGTCAGGGGGGGGGGGAGCCGTCGGCGGCGGCGCCGGGAGCAGCTCGGACGCCGAAGCTGCAGCAGCGCCCTGCAATCGCACGTCGCTCTCGGCCCAGTCGTCGGGCGGCGCGATCCCAACGGCTGGGCGAGATACCCCGACGGCTGGGGGAAACACTCCAACGGCTGGAGGATATACCCCGACGGTTACTTTTTCTGCGACCGGAGGGGCGATTCCCACCGCCGGCGAGGGGAAAACAATGCCCAACTCCGCCGGGCGTGCAATCTCGACAGCCGCCTCCGCCGCCGTCATCTCCACTGCCGCAGCCGCCGCCGCCACCGCCGCAGCCGCAACCGCCTGGGTTGAACGGTCCAAAGTTGCGGCGGCCAAGTAGCTTTGAGGGGCTGGACACTCGCGGGAGAAAAAGAGGCCATCCGACTGGCCGCAGTCGGCCGGCGATTCTCCGCCGACACCCTCATGACGGAAAGCCGACGCAGGCGCGGGCGCAGGCGAAAGTGCAGGTGCAGCAGCGGCGCCCGACCCCACCACCACCTGGGGCGGGTCCAGTAGCGGGGGAGGGAATTGGTAGCCCTGTTCGGGTACGTACTCGCGGGGCGAGTCCGGCTTCACCTCCACTCTAGGCGGCCTGTCGTCTACATCTGGCGCCATCCCCGTCGCGATGAAACTGTGCTCACCGCTTGCTGCGCCACTTGTTTCCTCTGCGTCCCGCCGGGATTCGCAAAGACGGTGCGATTCTCGCTTGATCCGACCAGTCGACAACAGCGTGATAGAGGCAAGGGGGGCAGCAGGGCCACCGCCGTCGCGCTGCTCCGGAGTGGCCAGACCTGCAAAAGAGGTAGTGTCGAGATGGTGGGGGGGGAAGCGTGGGGGGGGGGGGGGGGGGGGTACTCGATAGGAGAGATGTACTCATTATCGTGCATGGCCGTAGTCATATGGCCACAGACCCGCGCATCCCTACAATGCCGGGACGGAGCATGCTGAATTTTCACCGACCAGGCAGACATAGCTTGCACCAAGCGCGAAGCGCCGTGAGGAGTCCGGCGAGTTGCATGAAGGGTGGGCTGCATCCTACTAAGCACCGCTCGAGAGACGGATTTGCATATGGATGACAGCTTCAATGAGTTAGTTTAATTTCCGGTGTAACCACTTCCAGAGACAGCAATGGGAGTACTATGTAACTGCCTCTTGAGTGCCTTACCATAAACACTACCTGGTACGTGATACGATCATTCCCCTTGTGCGGAATGAAGGTTCTCCACCTCGCACAAACGATCTAAATTCGACGACCAGCTGTAACCAACCGCCAGAAAAAAAACGGTACCCTGGTTGTCTAGCTCAAGTAGTGAGCGGCATGTTTTACAGTATCGTTGTCAACCGACGCCAACCCAACCTATATAATAGAGGGAGGGGAGGGGGGGGGGTATTAATGTCCTGCGTGGCCGTAGTCGTAATGACAATATACTCTGGCGCCCCTGTATATAAATGCCGGGATGGAGCACGTCGTGTTTTCACCGACCAGGCAGACATTTGCTTGCACCAAGCGCGAAGCGTGGCGAGGTCTTCGACGAGTGGCGTAAAAAGGGTGAGAGCTGCATCGAGCTACAAAGAAGAGCCGCTTGTGAGGCGGAGTTTCTTGCGTATGGACAACAGCGTCGGGGGGTGGTGGGGGTGGGGGGGGGGGGAGGGGTTGCGTCACAGCTCCTTCAGGGCGGCACCCACGTTCAAGACAAAACACAACTACTCGAAAATAGAGGTAGGTCACTCTTGCAGTGTAATATTACGGGGGACCACAGTTAACAGGACCAAATATTGTTAACAAAAATAGGTAAATATAAAGGTTTTTATGTGTACCATAGGTCCTACTAACTATGGACCCCCGTAGTAGTAGTAGTAAAAAGTTCAGTAACCTCTGTAGGACAGCACCCCCGTTGCGAGAAGTAGACTGAGCTATACGTGCTTCTGTGCAGTGCCGTAGCAGAAACAGTTAATTCTTGTTTCGCCCTAATGATTGGCGAGGTGCTTTTGGTACCAGCGGGAAATATTGGCAGCAGCAGCAGTAGCAGCGTTAACGTAGACTTTATCGGCACACGAAGAAGCGCCGTTCGTCGTCCGTCCGCACAGGGAAACAATGGAGTAATATCGAGCAGATGCTAGGGCTGGGCCCTGGTGGCTCCAGTCAGTGCAGCATGCGCTGGCTGCGAAGGAGCGGTGCAAATGCGGGAGCAGGACGATATTAAGCCACACTTCCTCGGGATAGCAAAGCAACGCGCAGACACGGGGTACACCATCCGTACAACGACATCAGAGGTACAACAACAGTACAGCAGCAGCAGCAGCAGCAGCAGCAGCAGCCGCAACAACAGCAGTAGTTCAACAGCACCCACGCGTCACGCTCTGACCTTTCGTGACAGCCACGGTGCCTTCGTGGTTGCGTGTGTGCAGTGTTCACCTCCACGTCCGACTTGAAAATCAAAATCAACTAAACATCGTCGAACCTACCCCGCCATATACATAGGAACGCCTTACAATGTTTCCCCCTTTTCAACTTGCGACACCCCCGGGTTTCAAGCCGACCACATCCCGGAGGGGGACCTTGTGTTTTGTACGGGATCTAGCCACTACGGGATTCGACGGGATTGTTCGTGCGGGATCCGGCCACCGCGGTGCTCCCCAGGACAGGATGCAGCCACGACGGGACAAATCCCGCGGGAAAAGTCCCGAGGAGTGCCCTCAAACTATTCCTTACGTCACCGGGAATTGAATTATTTTGCGCTGTATACCAGGTTCACAGTACCGCAGTACGAGCAGCATATTTCTTGTTCGCAGAAACAAAAACACAGGGAGAAAAAAAATAGCAGACACACATCGTAATTGAACTCGGAACCTGAAGCGAGCACGTACCCTGTCATAGTTCCCCAATCTGCGGGGGAGGGTGATGGGCGTTTATTAGGAACCATGCGTCAGCGGGATTGTACATTAACCATTTTCACTATTCACGGGATTCGGGACACAATGTCAGCTTCAGATTTTGTCTTCCTCACGCACGGACTGAATACCCTGCATGAGGCAACACAAAACCCGTAGCACGCACGATGGAAGTATGACACACAGCTTGAAACGATGAGCTTCGACGAAATCCTCCATGTCACACCTGCTGTTGATCTGGTAATTATATACATATCCTGAACTCCTGAGGGACGCCTTTGTGCGAGAACGGGATATATGTATACTTGCGCGGGACTCGCTTGTCCGGGCAGGCAATTTAATCCTTTCGGTGGCCGCGGGAACGGGATACAAGAATTTGCGCGGGACTCCTTTGTGCGGGAGCGGGGTTTCACATCCATCACGTCCGACCCCTGGGGTACACGGCAGCCGTATTAATATTACCATGTGGTACCAAAAATGACATTTTCCTAGAAAACTTTTACTTTTCTACTGCGGTCGCGGGTCTTTCCTCCCGCTCTCGGCTGCGGAACGCGCAGGCGGCTCGCATGTACACCACCACGGCGCAAGTGTGGGCCCCGGCCAGGCTCCTGGGCGCGTGCTCTGGGCCATCAGAATCGCGAAATCTGGTGCTAGAGCCAAGCAGGTCTACGGAAAAAGTTTCTACGGGAACGGGTATAATTTTTGCACCAAACCCTCCGAGTTCTGCTGTACCTCGCACCATACACGTAGCACAACTATTACGGGGGACCACCGTTAATAGGACCTACGGTACACACAAAAAAACCTACATATTTCATTTTTTTACCAACAATAGTTGGTGCTATTTACTATGCCCCCCCCCCGTAATAGCACCAGATACGCAGCCTAGACATGGCCATGTCGCACGGGGCACGCACGTAGCCAGTGGTCAAAGTCATTTACTGCCTGCCTTCATCTGTCTCACTACGCTCCCAGCTCTTTTGCGTGTGGCTGTTTCTCCCAGCCCTCTCGAGTCCGCGGCAGTGTGACTCGCGGGCACGACCCATCCTGCCGGCTGTCTCGCTGTACTCCTCGCATAGGGCACGGCCGACACTTCCCGCCTCCGTCTGTCTGGCTGCACTCGAAGCTCCTTCCGTTGCGATGTGTAGGTCTCGTGTTGGGCACGATAACATGGAATCCTCTCGAGGACACACTCGTGCAGCTGAGCAATTCCAGCTGCAGCAGTGCATATACAGTAGAGCTGTACCCCTGCGAGTATTCGCGGCCAAAGAGTGCTCGCGAAATCCGGGGGGCGCGGGGCGTACTCATTATTATGCATGGCCGTAGTCGTGTGACCATGAACCCTCGCATCTCTACTACACTGCCGGGACGGAGCACGTCGGGTTTTCACCGACCAGGCAGACATTGCTCGCACCAAGCGCCAAGCGGCGTGAGGTGTTGGGCGAGTCGCATGAAGGGTGAGCTGCATCCTACGAAGAAGCGCTTTAAAGGCGGATTTTCTTGCATATGGATGACAGCGTCAACTGAACCAACGTCTGGTGCGGTCAGTTCCAGTGACAGCAATGGGTTTACTATGTAACTGCCTCGTGGGTGCCTTACCAAATACACACCCTGTGATACGATCAGCCCTCTCGTGCGGAGATAAGGTTCTCCCGGCACAAAAATTGATAACCGCAAAAAAAAAAACGGTACCCTCGCTGTCTAGCTCACGCAGTGAAAGGCGTCTTTTACAGCGTCGTCGCCAACCGACGCCAACCCAACCTATATATATATACCAAGTATATAATATTGTTATTGCCCTCGATGAACTGCGTTCGAGCGCTGTTCTCAGTTTGCTTGTCTTTCTTTTTGTGAAGTCAGTCGCAGTTGGAGCTGGTGAGAGTGACGAGAGAGACCACTCGTCACCGGCACAGATGGCACCCCAGCAGGCGGGGTTTGGCTCAGGCTGAGCGTTTGCGTGCTGGCTATCGGTACTACTCGTGGTCGTACAGGGCGGGGATATGGGACATTCGTCGTGGTTCTTGAAGAGCATTCAGCATCCTACAGTACGTACATTCCTGCTTCGTGTTGTTGGTAGTGATGCACCAGACTCTTCTACAGCCTACTACTACTAGAGGAGTGGGAATGACGAATGTGAACAGATCTACGGCAGTGGTCAAGCTCCAAACTGCACTATTACGGGGGACCATAGTTAATAGGACCTACGGTATACACAAAAACCTATATATTTACCTATTTTTACTATTAATAACAATATGTGGTCCTATTTACTATGGTCCCCCGTAATAAGCTATTGCGTTGGCGGTTGTTGTATCGTTATGGATGTGTTGCTGTCGTTCTCAGTCTCGTCATGCAGTACCAACGACAGATGTCCCGCCAGCTCGACCGGAACAGGCGACAGAGGTGCTGCCAGCCGGCAGAGACTCCGGGCACACAACAAACCAGGGATGACCCTGGGGACACAGGAACATCACTTCGGATTCCTATTAATATGTAGTGCTACCAGCCGCAGCGCATCACATCGGCACGAGCACCCGCACCAGTACTACAGCAATGGGATCGAATTCATGGAGATAATCGGTTTTGCAGTGCTAAATACATCACTTACTAAGCGATGCGCGTCAAAGCGCAGAAACCTTGTACAACTACTACAACTTCCTGTCGCTCGTCTCTGTCTAGTAGAAGGCATGGACACCTGGACGTCCTGGATGTTCACGGGTGGAAAGAGCAGTTTAGTGTGAGGTCGCAAGTGTTGTCCCTTGCCCGCTATATTTTTATCGCCCAGACGGTTCAGCATTCCCGACTGCTGGTCGATTTTCATCGAGTTTTGCCAACTACCCCTCTGAAACAAGAAAAAATCCCTAGGCTGGTCGAATTAACCCATCTGCTTACAACAGTTGCTATTACCAACAGTTGCTCGGTATCTGTCTTTTGCTTCGTTCTCATCTTAGTCGTGCCGTCCTATTTTAAGTACGTACTGCTGGGGAGACCATTTCGCAAAACTCTGACTTTTTCTCAGTACAAAGCTTGTTACAATCACCATCCTCTTCAACGATGTGGCCATCGGAACCTCTGCCCTGTCGTGCTGCTGTGAACTTAGAGCAATTCATTATAGTCTATTGGCTAAAAAAAAAAACGCCCACCGATCCCTCTCGAATGACGTTACTATTAATATGTACCCCTAGCACTGCTGACCACTCTGAACATCAAAGTAAGAACCGTCTTGATCTCGATAATAGTACCCCCCCACGGTCTGTATCTTCTGGCCGGCCAAAGTCCATTAGTATTTTCTATAATACAGTAGTAGCCCAATTTCTGGCCGGTCAGAGTATAATAGCATTTCGCATGGATCATATGATGTGGTCGAGTATCAGTGGGTTACCCGATTTTAGAGCCCCTCGTGCGTACTACAGCCTACATAGCAGGTGGAAAGCGCTCACGAGATGGCTCCTACCCCGGCGCGCTCTGCAGTCAGAGAGACGAGGCGCTGCCATCGCTCGTCGCGCGCTCGCTCCTGCTCTAAGGGGAGGGGGGGGGGGGGGGGGGGGGGACCCGGGTACTCGCGAGTTTTAGGGGCCATTTTAGGCGAGTACCCGGATACTTGTCCACAGACGAGTTCCCCAATGATGTCACCAACCTTAGCAATTTGTTTATGACATACAATAGCATGGTATCATGCCGCGATATAGATAGGAATTACAGTAGAATGATGGTGCCACCATTTATATGGGAAATAATCTGGTACTTGGTCTAGTGTTGTGTATAGTCATTTAGGATATTGCCGCGATATATCTAGGAATTACTATGGTGCCAATGTTTACATAGGAACTATTAATAGAGTAGTGCATGGTATTAATAGTGTGTTTTTTATAGGAATATGAGTATATAGGGATTAGTTTGGCGCCTCCGTTTATATACGAATTATGGTACAGTAGTTAAGTGTGTTTGGCATAGGTAATGGTATGGTATATGGTACGGCGGTTTATATACGAGTCAGTATGGCGTTTGGGGGAGGGGACGGTGTCAGGTAACCCCCTCTCCACGACTACGGTCATGCATGACATAGTATGGGTGCATGGGTACACCCTCTCGGTAGGTGCGTAGATGAAAAATTCGACGGGGGGTGTCGGAAAACACTTTTCGTGCGCCCTATGTAAGGTTTCTTGTAGATCTGCACGATGTACTGCACAAGGGACGTGGTTTAGGGGATGAAACAGTGTCATCCCCGGGGTTTCCAGGGGTGAAACAGCGAGTACCCGGGTATATACTCGTTACTCGCGAGTTCGCGGGTACTCGGGCCCCTAACACTCGTGAGTATAAAAGTGCTGCTCGTACTCGTCGCGAGCATTGACAAAGAGAGTTTGTACTCACGAGTACCCGGGTTTTTTCTCAAAGTGGTACGAATCTACTATGCAGCACCCGGCAAACTACATAATATCACGGGTTTACTCTGAAAACAAACAGTAAGTGTGTGCTCTGTATGTACTTTGTGTACTCTGTGAGTACTCTGCCGTAGATTACCCACTCCGTGTACGTTTCCGTGCAGCACACTACAGAGTACCTCTGGGTACGAGTATGTGTGTGTACTCCGTGTGTACTCGTTGCGCTTCTACATTCGTCCTCTTTGTGCACTCTATGGACTCCGATACACTATGTGTGTACTCTTGGTGACATGTGTGCTTTTCAGTAAAGTACGCATATATGTTGTGTGTTGTGTGTTCTCTTTTTTCTGCGTTCTCTTTATACACTCTCTTGTGTACTCACCTGTACGGCGCGCAACCCGGCCATGTGAACTATTTGTGTACTGTGTGCACTGTGGTGTTCAGCGCAGCGAGTACAGCAGCACTGCCTGTGTGTGCTCCGTTTACTCGCTCGTTGTGATATTGTGCACGCAATAGGTGTGCTGTGCGGTCTATACTGTTCTCTGTGCGTATAGTTACTGTTGTCTGGGCGTACTCTGTGCGTGCTCTGCGTGTTCTCTTTGTACACTACTCTTTGTACTCTGTGAGCTCTTTTAGTACTCTGCTTGAAGTAGTGTAGTAAGTCTGTGAGTTTCTGTTCAGGGTAGTTCCAAAGGCCGTTTCCCATGCGGTTCGTTTTTTCGAGCTTCAGATTTTGACCCGATCCCATTTTCAGATATGAAGTTGGCAAATCGGAACAGTCTTCCTTTCCGGAAAAATCATATTTTTTGTGCGTGCAGATATTCCAGCAAGACCAACTGCTACTGCAGTGGTTTGGCGCCGCGAAGAGACGCGCTGGGTGCGCTGCCCCGCGCGTAGGACCCAAGCGTCCGAGCCCACGTTTACTGCCTCTGCTAGAGTCAACCTGCCTTGATATTTTGTGTTTCATTTAGTGCCTGACTACTGCTGCTGCTGCTGCTGTGCAGCAGTGTAGTCTACGAGTACGTATCCGCGGGAGGTGGTGCGTGCAGAGTGCGCTTCTCTTGGTCTCTGGGCCCGAGCCCGCGCCAGCCGACTATAGTCTGGCCATGGAGGGACGCGCCGCCCGTGCGTTGGGCGCGAAGCAACGTCGCTATACAGCTGTGTCACCATCCAACTCATCGATCGTTCTGCTGCTATTTGTTGTCGTGGATAACATCTTGAATTTAGAGAGCATGCCATTTTCGATTTGAAAAATCTGATGACCCAAGTCGTCGGACCCAAAATCCGACGACTTGGGTCATCGGATTCTCAAAACGAAAAAAATCCGGTTGGATTTTGCATATTTGGATTGCATAAGCAGGGTCATTCCTTTTTGAGATCGAAAAATACAAATAAAGCTCGAAATCGAACCGCATAGGCAACAGCCTAACGAACAAAAAATACTGACGATTAGCAAAATTCGATCGTGATAACAAGATATCACGATTCGTGACTTTCCAGTTCTAATGAAAATGGTTGATACCAGGTATATCACCCTTTATATCAAGCTTCATGATATTTCAAAACTGTAAAACATCCAAAGCATAAAAAATCCAAGGGTCTTTGCCGTTGGTGCGCGAGTGGGGCCGGGCTGGGCCGACCGCACGGTATATTTCCAAATCACGGGCCGAAGCCCGATCCAGCCTGTAAGATTCCTATTTCACGCGCCTGTGAGCTTCCAATCTCACGCGAGCCTGCGAGATTCCAATCTCACTGGTCATCTGCCCGGCCTCGCCCGTGAGATTCTGATACTATTTTCGCTCTTTGTTTGCGCTGTGTCTCCTCGACCTCGAGGTTTCAAGGCCGCAACGTGCTCGATAGCCCGCGCCCAGCGGTTGCTTTGGGCAGCCGCTTACTGTCTACAGTCGGCGTACGGAGCAGAGTCTGCCCTATGCCCCTACACCGGTCTTCGGCTACCGTTGGGTTGCATGGGCTACATAGTGCCTCGATCAGGCATATGCACTAAGCATGTATAGCCACGACGAATAGTCACAGGTCGTGATACGTTCCTTCTAAATATAAAACGGAGAAGCTACGCACTGTAAACAAAGAGGCGTCATGGTTAGCGAGGTTTTTGGTCGTGCATCACGATTCATGACAAATGTTTCACGTATGGTATCGTGGTTGTGTTCGTTCGTCACGGATGCCCCTCGCTGCTACTGCTTCCTTTGGGGCAGTACAGCAGGCTATGCCACATGTTTGCTTTACAAATAATCACGAATGTGATGTGCGTTGCCCGCTTACAGTTGTTGTTATTGTTGTTGTTCTCACATTAACTCATCGCCACTGAACAATTCAATGCAGTTCGTGGTCGCAGGACAGGCTTTACTCGCTAAGGAGTGGAAGAATACCCCTCGCGCTCCGGGGCACTAAAAAACAAAAAAAAATACCTCGGGAAAAAAAATAAAATAACCAAAGAATAGTACACGTGATAACTGAAGCACATCTACAGTACACCTGTGACAAAAATAAAAAGCGAGGTCCGCGCACATACGTATCAGACACATGCGGTACGCTGTACAAGGAAGTCGCCACAAAAGCCGAGAAGACCGCATAATACCCACAAGAAAAAGACAGGATGAAAAAAACAACTCGACGTCGAAAAATCAACACCGAAAAAAAAAAACAGTATCCCTTTTTAACTTGCGACACCCCCGGGATTTCGCCGTAAGTCAACAACATCCCGAAGGGGAACCTTGTACCAGTATATATTACGGCGTACCAGGGTACCCGTGGTAGTACGTACCTGGTACTACCAGGTATAAACCTACCTACATATATATTTCTCTGAGCGTGCTCGGTTGGTACATCCCTGGCCTCTCAGAACTCCCACTTGGAGACCCCCTCTTTGCATTTCTTGCCGGGGAGATCAGTTTCAACTTTTCTTCCTCTTTCGTTATGTATGCGTGCGTGCACCCAGAGCACGGCACCGCAGGCGAGCCCGGCGCCGTCGCGGGTGTCAGCGGGTGCTGGCGGGTAGAGGGGGGAGTTGACAGAGCGCGGTCGCCGTTTTCGTGGCTATGCGCCGCGTGTGCCTCGAGATACGAGGGAAGCATGATGTACGAGTCTGTAAGGGTCGTTTGGGCGTGTAAAAGAATAAGCATGCTCATCTTTGTGACCAAGCTGAAATTCACGGAGAGAGTTCCGCAGTCTGAGCACCAACATTGTCGAGCTGGTGAACGAGGGCCACGGTATGTTTTTTTTTGCTTGACGCGAGGCGCGCGACGGGGCTCACTGTTCTGTGGCAGAGAGGGAGGAAAGCCTTACCCGGACCGAATCGGTGGCGAGATGGCCGCGAAAGGGGCGGGCGGCGTATGAGCTTGAGAGAGAAGCTCTGATTTTCGTTTTTTCTTTTTGACCGGTGCAAGGTGTTCCAATCGGGCAGAAAATAATCACATGAGAGCATGAGAGCGGATGAATTTTTTTTTTCTTTCTGAATTTTTCGGTTTCATTTTCCTTGTTTTGCGGTGCTGCTGTCTGCTGCACCGTGCTGTGCTTTCTCTTTCGTACATACCAAAAGAACATGAACACCCTGCCTGGGGTATGTACGTACGTACGGCATGTGGCGTTCGGGTTGTTTTCCTGGATCGGGCATGGAGCTCTTGGCATTTGCAAGTCGCCTGTTTGCACCTTACTGTTTATCGGACCGTCTGGTCCCATTCTTCCTCGCGTGAGCGAGCGTAGCGGGCGGAACCGCCCGCTGCGCGAAGCGCTTGTACGAAAATATTTACGTAATCTGTACGATATCTGCAATTTTCCAAATTTCTCATCAACGTTTTGCGTTATACTGCTGTACCTCAGACCTCAGGCACAGTCTTGAGTTGCCACGACACGTTCGGGTGGGCAGACCCGCGTTGGGCAAAGCCTGCGAGGTGTTTGCTATTAGTAGTACAGTATGTTGGAAGCTACACCGAAGCAACAGCACGCCAGGAAAGGTCTACTTGCAGGAAGCGCTTGGAGTTGATCCTCGTCGCACGTTTGATTCCGGCGATAATTTTGAAATGATATATATCGGGGTGCATTTTCCGCTCGACCTCCATCTCGTATCCAGCGAGTTGGAGAAAGCAGAACATGAATTGGGGCACCGCAACGTATGGTCTACAACACGACGGAGGACGCAACATATCGGGGTTCTATATGAGTCGTCTGCTGCAACTGCTGTTCACTGCTTGACGCGCTCCGACAACGGCTTGATCGACAAAGCTTCAGACCAGGTACCATTGAGATCATCAGAATGCCTGTCAAGTGAAAATACCATGTACCTCCTGCCGAGTCCGAGGCTGTCCCTGCTGATTCAGCTGCAGCTTTACGCCGGATTCCAATGCGGTTCCAACCGACCATCTTCTCCTGATCGAGAGCAGCTTCCTTCACGAGAGATGTCATTCACCATTCGTCCTGCAGCCTGGCTGTGGTGCAGCGGAGTGAACCAGCGGGCAACGCACCCCCCGAAACCCGAAATCAAACCCAAGGAAAACGCCGTGCAGGTATGTCAACTCCACAATTTATGAGATCATGAGATCGAACATCTACTACGACGACCCAACGATCCAACATGCTCATATACTTACTGCTGCTGTTGACACAGGTTGCACGTGGCTGCAGGGAACATCTCACTGTGTAGCAGCCCAGTATCCTAACAACTTTATAACACATGGCAAGAGTCTCCAGGACATTGATCCAGAATCGATTATTATGTTGAAGGGCACACAGCACAGAACGGCATCGCAGCAGACGAGCGAGAGCAAGATCAACCAACGACAGAAATACCAAAACAAATATAATTAATAGTACGACGTACTCATACTCGTACGTGATCTTTCTCCAGTGTGCCTTGTTGTGCCTTTCCTTACTTTTTTCTTTTATTCGCCCTCCCTATGATTGATTGCTTGTTCTTGATCTTGGTCTTGATATATCTTGTGTGCCCGATGTACTATTGCATGTATATACGCACAGCTGCTACGCACGAGCGAGAAGGTCAATCGCGCCCCAATGTACAGAGTAGCGTGAACATATACTGTGCTGTAGACAAAGGTACTATATTTTTAATCATAGTACGTACGGAAAAGCAAAGGGGCGGGGTGGCGAGGTCGGTGGACGCAGGGTGCCACCTGGGTGTCAGAAGAACGCTCGTTTTACGCATTGTCGCCAAAAAAGATACTGCCGTATCTTAGATATAGATCATGGTTTGAAGATCATCAAAATATCTTACAGGTATGCTAGATGTAACTTATACTCTCAACCGTACTGATCAACTTGTACGATCTCATCATGGCGGACCGCCAACATCGGTCATACACATCATGAGGTACAGTCTACCGCACATATAATACTACTGATTATTTGTGCAAATACTAATATATAAACTTCGGTCGTCGTGCTGTGTGACCAATACCCCAACAAGCCCTCTGACCGCTTCCCGTGTATACCACCGCCCATGGATGCGCATTTTCTGACTTTTCCAATCCATGTTTTTTTCGCAGTCCCATGGGTAGTCAATGCCATGAACGTGAATGGCACAGCCATATGGGACTGTCAAGGCTCTTCTTCCGTAGCACTGCCAAGACGAAAGGGCTATGGCAGTCCCCATGGCAGCCCCCCATGGCAGTTTTTGTGAAATACATCATGAAAAAAGTTGCCATGAAACGGTCATGACCGTCGGTTTCGTTGAACGTTTGTGAAATCATATACCAGGTACTTTTTTTGTTTTGTTTGTATGATCACTTTTACTTTGAACTCATATCTGTTTCGGGGAACCATAGTTAAAAGGACCTACGTATGGTATACATAAAAACTATATATTTACCCATTTTTACGAGAAATATTTGATCCTATTTACTATGGTCCTCCGTAATGGGAGTTTTTTTACTCTCAACGATCTTCTGGACAAGCCGTGGTCGCAAGTGTCGTCCCTTCTCCCCCCCGGTACGAGCCTTTATTTTTACCGCGCATAAGGTTCAGCATTCCCACCGCTCGTCGATTTTTATCGAATGTAGCTAACTCACGCTCTTGCGTTTTCCGCTAATATATTTTTTTATGCAAGCAAAAGTCCCTACTGTACGAGCATGCACTCGGTGAGACTCGAACCCACGAAATTGATCTTGACAGGCACGCGGACCACCTATCAAGCCACCAGGAACGCCGTAAATTTCATGAAAGTGTCAGGGGAGCGCCATGGAGGCCCATGCAAGCGCACGAAGGCGCACAAAGCGCCATGCCATGAAAGCCCGTGGAAGTGAGATAGAACTTTCATGAAAGTGCCATTGGAGTAAGCCCATACTAAATGTACCCTCTCCGACTTTTTCATGGCACGCCATGGCAGCCCCTATGGCGCACCATGCCACACACCGCCATGGGCCCACACGGCAAAACCATGACACCGTCATGGCGATGCTGTGGGAGTCATGACATATTTCATGCGCCTTCGTTCATGACATTTCGTCGACCTTCATGGGCCTTCACGGGCTTTCATGGCAATGCCATGGCCATTCATGGGTTCGCCATTGGGTTTCGTGGTACCGACTGCCATGACATGCTATCAAAAATGTCATTGCATGGCCATGAACATGTCCCACGGTGGTGCCATGGGACTGCCACCACCATAATACGACGCCCCCATCGGCTGGCAGCGGCATGATGGCCAATGCCGTTGTAATGCATGGGAGTTGATGAAGACAGTGCGGTGCCAGTACAGCCACGGTCGCCCATGAACGGGCACCCTTGCGGCGTGCCGTGGCGCATGCCGTGGGGCGTACCACGGTATCGCCACAGCATCCGCATGGCGTGTCTCACAGCGTGTCCCATGGAACTGCCATGCGCCTTTATGGCATCGCCAAGGCAGCGGCAATACAATGGCGGTGTCATGAAGGCCCATGCCAGTGCCATGACAATACCATGAAATTGTACAACAGTTTGCGTTTGTTGATGAACGTGCTGTGTGGCAGTCTCCCCATGAAAGCTCATGAAGTGTCATGACAGTTCAAGTTTCACGAGGATTTCAAGAGAAAGTGAAATAGGGTGCATCACCCACGCCACCGCCGCAATCGAATCATTCCGGCACCCAATACATACCTGGTAGAATTTTTCATCGGGTAAAACGTGGTTTTGTTTTCTAAGCCACTTTGTGAGTGAGGTGTGGAGCTCTTCAAGTGAGAAGCCTCCCGAAAATTACGTGAACCCCTACCGTAAACATGCTTCTGGGGTGCCGAAGTAGGTTTGTCGGTTTCCGAAAATTGCGCCGATATCCTTGTCCACCACAACATCCGTACCATGTACCTGCTTGGTACGGCTAAAATCGCCAGAAGGTCGACGTTGATTGGAAATGTCCGCTAAATTATCGCACACTCGTCTAGCTAACTGCAAACCCCAAAATCGCGGCGGTAACCAAACGTGCCCTGATACCCATCGGTGCAATTGTTTCGCCTCCATCAAATGCACTCCAAACGACTCGATCGAATGACTCTCGGGATAATTGACTCCTTGAGGCAGCTGGTACAATCCCTCACAGGCCCAGTTAGACCCACGCAAACATTCACTGATAGGATATATACTACTATAGCACTGCTACTATGCCGTAGACCGAAAACGCATGGTCTATCCACAGCATAAACCAAACTTCCAACGGACCAAATCGCATGTAAGCTATGATACTCGGCAGTACGCGGTTTTGTTCATCCACAGCGCCGGCAGAAACACAAGACATCAGCCCACCCCACAGCACGCAAGGAGAGGACAAAAAATCTGCGAATCGGCAGCACATGCATCACGCTTAGTTCTGCATGTCGAAAACATCAACGAACATTGCAACGAAGTCACTAACCTGACGATCCTGATATATGTAAGTGGTCCTTGGTACTTTTAAACCCTAAGACCCCAAGATGCTGTCATCCTGCTAGTCGCCATTCCATGTACGGCACAAGAGCGCGTCCATTCCTTCCGAGTAAGAGCGTACGAGAGTCCTGTTTCCGCTCAAGAAACGACGGTCTGCACCATCGTCAGACTATGCGGTACATGTCTCGAAAGGTACCTGTAGGGGACTGTGTCGCGAAAAGAAACTGCGACAAATTCTAAGCCACTACCAGGTACTACGTTATTGTATGGTACGGAACTGTACTTTATCTCTCGACCACACGTGACGGGCGAACAACACTATAAGGTGATGTTCTTGAGCAACACTCCCTTGTGCACACCGCAACCCTTGTCCGTGGGTTTGCTTCCAAACCAGCACCGTTTCGATGCTCTAGGTGTGGTTTGGCATATAGAGCGCCTATGGGAGTACCCCCACCCCCCTTCTTGAGTTCCCCTGGCTTTTCTAGACGATTGTGAATAGTACACGTGGGCCATTGTAGGATGCTGCGTCGGTGCACTGCCGGCAGATCGCTCTCGAGCTTCCCCCAAGTGCACGAAGCCCCGAGCCGTTACGAGCGCGATCACCGCCGACAAAGTGTCGACACCTTGTCCCAGAGTCGGAATTCTCCGTGATAGCTCTGCGCCCTCCATCTTCCCACGGTTGAATTCCATGCTACTGATTAAAGGGCGTTCCATACTCAACCAAGAAACATACTGCCAGATGTATCTGATTGTCGCTTAGACAATGGAAAGTGAAGCGGCGCTTGATGCCGCAAACGTTTATGACAACGTGTAGCCTGTGTAAAGGACTTGGCTATCCCATAGCCTGTCGCCTGCGTCGTTCGTGTTGTTCAGGTTTGTACCTACCGTCCTCAAGCTGACGGGTCCTCGGGCGACACCAACGAAACGCGTTGCATAGGCATCTAGAGCCTGCCACGGCACCACGTACACCCTACTCATCGATACACCTGCTCTGGCTCAGCGATGATCACGAGCAACCTGAAAACCAAAATATCGTCATACATCTCACACGCCCTCAAGGTTGGGGGGTGGCGGCGGGAGGGGGGGTGACTCACATCAAGAATTTACCAATGGTACGGATTGCCTTACCCAGCGGAGGTCAAGTACTTGGGAAGTAATGCAAGGATTGAGCGCATTCTACGACGTCGTCTGTTATCAAGTTGCGGCGGCGCCAGGAGCGGGAGCGGCAGTCCTGGCCGCTCCCTGTGCGATGTTACACAAGTCCCTCTCGTAGCGCTCGCGGTCGGCTTTGGCCCGTTCCGTGAAGGTCAGCTTGTCCTTGGCGGGTAAGCTGCGCCATTCCTCGCCCATTACTCGCCCGAGGTCCTTCGGCAAGATGAGGAGGCCGTGGAGTTGTTAGCTTCTTTTGGAAATGCACCCACACTTTGGACAGAAACTACTACGGTACTGCATATTCTTGAATTACGAGTGGTACAACGTTTCCAGTAGCAGTGAAAGGGATGGCAGGGACGGGGGGATTTTCATGTCTCTCACATTCAGTAGCGCGTGTAATTGGAGACGGGCAACTATTGAATCACACATTTTCATCCTTCAGTTCAATGCGTTTGTGATGAATGCATTGATGATAACCGTGCTCACTGTAGACGAGAAGACGTGAGAGCAGCAGGGCGATTGAGTGACAACATGCCGAAAAATGCATGCCATTCACTCTAAACGACGCAGACGTTTTGCATTTAGCCCACCTCGCTTCTGCAAACAATGAGGAATTACACCCTTAAAGAGCTAGAGTTGTAGGATTGTTGTGCCGCTTGCTGTCGAGAGCCATTGGGTTTTGACACAAAGGGCGAGGGACCGCTCGGTCTGAACTGCTACGATAGAACTGCTACTATTAATATGTTGCGAAGGATATGAATCGAATTTTATAAACTACGCCGTTCACCGTCATAGCCATGCTGGGCCTCGCCATCTTGTACGCGACGACCCGCTCCGTGTAGAATATCATGTAGGAACTCTGGGGAACTTGGGTCTGTGCACGTGGCGGTCGGAAAAGCGCACGTGGGTTATAGGTGTGCGCAGCGCCCGCAACAAACAGGTGTTAACCATATCTCGCACGCCGCTGAAATACTTCAAACAGGTGCAATTTAATATCGTTCACGGTTGGCTTGTGTTGCTGTGTCCTCGTACCCGGTACGTTGGCATTTCAGTTGTTCTACCCATTAATTTGCGACTATGTTTGTTTTGGTTTTTCTCTGTCTCACAGTTTGTGACCACATACCTGGTAGTAAGTATCTCTCTGGGATGGAATCAGGACGGGCACTGGGCGTACTGATACAGTTGGGTAGAAAGGACGGTTCAGTGCGAAGTCAACGCACACACGGCTGAGGAACTTCAAAGGGATGCCAGTTAATATCGCGCACGGCCGGGGACTCCACGTGGATGCCAGTAAATATTGTAGGGAAGGCTGCCCATGAAATCGTGCGCACGAGAAAGTGTGAACCAAACGGCAGTGCAATATTTTGGGACCTCGTTCGGTGCGCCGTGTGTACGGGTGGAGATTCGACCCCCCTCCGAGTCGCCATGTATGTGTTGTGACGTATGCTATCGCTCTAGAGCTACAGTCGGTACGGTGGTCCCGACCTTTCCCATCTGAAGTTACTCCTTTCGCAACGCGAGTACAAGGCCTTTGAGTCTCAATCACATTTTTTCTAGACAATGTCATCGCTGGTTGTTCTTGTACCGTTCGGTTGTATATGTGGATACACCAACGGCCCCTATATTCACGTCCAGAGGGGTAAGTACCAGTGCCAGGAACTGTGAAAGAGTCGATAACCTTTTTCAAGTGGGCTGCTGTACACGGAGGGGCGGCATCAAGCTCAACAAAAAATGTTTTACCTGGCGGGGTCTTTCTTAGACATCTTGGCCACGATTTCCCGGCCTGCCCTGCATGCCGCCTTGCGGTTGCTCTTGGAACGCTGCTTTGGGGCTGCTGTGGTAGAACGAGTCTGTGAAGGCGTCTTGCGCTTCTTATTTCCGGTGGCGTTTGGCTCTTGCTCATAGGCCTAAGCCCCAGGCATTAGGCAAATATATGCGTTTGTACACAGCGTTCGTCGAAGAGAATCAACGATACACATTTTTTATTGTTTTTCCCCAGCGCAATGCCGTGACACATGGAAAAAGTAAATACATGGTCTGCATCGTATTATGCACCGCCCAAGGAAAATATATTATAGCGGACACGACTTATATGTTGTTGCTGAATAAAAAATGTTTCAAGAGCTACAGCCGGTAGCACATGGGGACGCGGTTCGCATTGCGAGATAGGTGTTGTTTCTCGACAACGGTTGGGTAGCGCAAATAGACGGGGATCGAGTCTCGCAGAAGGAAATGCAGTTCGATGGCAGGCATATATGATGCTGCCATACTGTCGTCGTCGAAAGGCGAGGAGGCACAAACATAATGTACAGAAGCAAACCCATTCCGAGCGAAACGCGTCGCTCGCTATATATCTTGACAAAACCTTCATTTTCCCCGGACATGGGGGTCATGTCAACAGTTTATGTACAGTAGTCTTGCCCTATACCTTGTGCCTGGCAAGATTCGCGCAAGACACGCTATTACTTACGGGTGGGTACACATCTTGATCGTCGGCTCTCGAAGCACCCTCTGCCGCGTGGCCGAGTGGCTGATTGCCGCCACAAGTCCCGAGAGGAGTCATAGGGGTGACGACCCCAGCACGGTCGGCTCCGGCGCCAGCACCGCCCCCACAGAGTCTCTCGGCGGCAGGACTTACCGGAGACGAGGAAGTTCCGGCAAGGGACAGCGTGTCCAACAGTCCCTTGGGGTAGCCAAAGTCGGGGATGGAGTTTCCGAAAGAGCTGGCAGCCTGGGGGGACAGCCGCGGTGACTGCGGGGCGTGGTGGTTTGTACCCCCGACAGTGAGTAGTAGGAGGTAGGGATTCGCCTCGACCGTGTGTATTCCCACAACAGAAGCTTGTCAAATGTTAGAGTCGGTATCAAAACACGATGCATGAGTAGATCTAATGAAGAAGGTCCCCGGTGAGAGGAGGGCACACCACCTATTCTATATCGCACAGACAGGGCGTTTGCCAACAGTTATATCACCGAACCGAGCACTATCAAGTACTCTTCTCTCCATAGTTTTACTAATAGGAAACTTGTTCGGTTCCTACCTTGCCTACCGATGCCGTGGTAGCTCTGGTCGATGTACGACCTATGCATCCATGCTGCGTTGAGGGGGCGTGCGTACATCGCACCCATCCACCACACAGAAGCGTCCTACCCTCTAAAGTCGAAGTGCCTACGCACTGAGGACCTACGAAAGTCCAACGGGGAGTTGTAGAGAGTCTCCCATGATTCAGGTCACGTTTCGATTCGTACTATCGAGCATAGCGTTATAGCCTTCAAGAATTCACCTGCCAGTCGGGCGTGCGTATGTCCAGGCAGCGCTTAGCCGTTCTCCCGGGTGGCACCGGGGTCGTCGGGTCCGATTGAAACGACGGCGTCCCGATCTACGAGTGCGTGTGTTGATGGTCCCGATGTTAGCAGAGGTTCGCGCGTGAGCGGGATGCAACTCAAATAACACAACAAAGCTCTGAGAGCCGAATGGCCTGAAGGAGCCACGGCAGGAGAGTGCACCTTGCTTTTCGAAGGTTCCTAGCGCGGGGACTTACACAGTACGCTTCACCCAAAACCACTTTTCGTTATATACTTTGTTTGTGCCACCCCATGAACAATCCCGATCGTCGGGAAAACTAAAAGAACATTCAGAGCACAAGTCAATGGGGTTGCAAACATACTGTGGGGTGTTGCAGGGACCACGTCGTCGGGGATTTGCCTTTTGAGCTCGTCAACACTTGATCAATATATATCAACGGTGTATGGTAGTATCCTTTATGAATGACTCGACTGACACCTGACGACGCTTCACCAATCTGATCTAAAAGGGCGGTCCTTTACTCATTCGATTTCGTCCATCGATTAATCCATTCAATCATCTCCTCATGCTCCCATTCCTTCATAATATCAAGCCAAGTACGTACGCGGCTGCGGCATACAGACCTGCGGTGCACGGAGCGGAGTAGCTACCTGTGTCAGAACCAGAGCTGCGCTCACGGCTTCGTACCGAACCCGCTGACTGTCTGACTTGTTCTTGTAGGGAGTCTTGGCCACCTCCGACAAGCTGTCCCACTCCTCGGCGAGGATTCTCGATAGCTCTTCGAAAGACAAGGCTGGTGATGCCCCCCTTCGAGTGGTATGAATGTGTATGTGCATGTGTATGCATACGTGAGCGTATGTTAACGTCCATATGTATGTGCACCTAGGAACCTTGATGTGTATGAGCATGTGCACGTACATGTGTGTGCATCTATGTTTATGCGTATGTGTTCTAAGGATTACCCTGGGCTTGGTAATCGGTCGATCTTTTACCCCTATAGCTCAGTAGGCAACACCTTCACATTTGGCGTCGTCGAGGACACGGGTTCGAGTCTCATTTTGAACGTTTCTTTCATAGAAACACTTGCGCGTGCGTCCCTGAAAACATATCTCCCTGGTTCTCCAGGTATTGAAACGAAGGGGGTAGGTCAGCGTACGGCCGTTTACGGTACCGTCGCTCCAAAGATCCTGCTGACGACGCCACGTGTAGTAGAGCCCGAGGATAGAGTTAAGAGAAGTGGAATGCAGGAACTGGCTTGGAAGGCAGCTTCTCCTGTTCAGGAGACATATTTCTTTGTTGTCGTGTTATTCCCCTTTATGACGAGAGGATTGGGAGCAGTTTGAGAGTGATTAGATTCGGGCTTGATTCGAGGTATCAAGCCCACTCTGCTCCCTTCTATTGACCCGCTAAACGGGTAAATACACTTGCCCGAGCAACTTTCCTCGGACGCCGGTGCACGCTTCTCTTATCGGTGATCCTACCCAAAGGAGTAGTCAAACCCCAGGACACCTCTGTAGTCTACTAAAACCTAATTCTACGCGTCATCCTGTCTTTAAGGGAGGTCTGTCCTGGGAACATTCCTTGCATCCTCACGAAAGCCTTCGTAGTACTGGCTGTCTTACCTACCGAGAGAAACTGCAAAACCCTGAATACTCTCACGGGCAGATCAGCGTAGGGCCGTACATGGTACCGACGCCCCAAAGATCCCGCCGTTCAGAGGGGGGGAGAGAGTTCTAAGGAGTACGCTGGGCTGGGTAGTCGAGCGTTCTTTTACCCCTATAGCTCAGTAGGTAACACCTTCACACATGTGTGGCGTGTGTCCATGTGCGTATGTATGTCTACAATATGTATACCGAATATGTGGAAATCATGTACGTGTATTGGTACGTGTATCTGCATCTGTATGTATATTATGTGTATGTATGTATATATATCTGTGTGTTATTAATAGTGTTCGTGCTTGTGTACATGTGTACAATCACGTGCATGTAGAGTGCGTATGTATGTCTACAGTATGTATACCAAACATGTGAAAATCATGTACGAGTACGTGTATTGGTACGTGTATCTGCATCTGCATGTATATAATGTGTATGTATGTGTATATCTGTGTGTTTGTGTTCGTGCTTGTGTACATGTGTACAATCACGTGCATGTAGAGCTGCATCCGTGGGAACGTCAAAGTGGGGATAAAACCATAGAGTCCGTCAATAATGATTCGATCGCCGAAGTGGATCGAGGAGCAAAGGGCGGCGTTCCGTGTTGCTGGCATCGCAACCTTTTATGGTATCGCAGACTGGCACGGCACGCGGATATACGCAATCTGAGGGAAGGGCGGGGGTACAGGGCTGTAAGAAGCATGCTTAAAGCCGGTCGCAGGGACTGGCAAGGTCATGGATTGTGTCTCTGGCTGGTCAGGTACACACACATACATATGGGGGGGGGGGGAGGGATCATAAGCATACGTGTTCTAAAATGAAGTCAGTGGCAACAGATCACTCGCCAATTTGCGGATGATACTGTAGTCAGGTCAGGAACATCTATCCATATGGAGGGATGGGGGGGGGGGGTGTACCCATTGCCATGGTGTTCGACGAGTCGCATGAAAGATGAGCGGCATCCTACCAAGAACCACTTGTGGGGCGGACTTGGTATCCATACAGGGTGTTTAGCGGCAAAGGTTAAGAGCCGGTTGCAAGGGATCAGACGGAGGAAGGGCGAGGCAGGGAGCCGACCGGGTGCGGCGTGAAAACAGAGCGCCCCGGCTACTGACAGCTCGGAATGTGGGAAGTGCACCACCATGGGAACGATCGGAAGGCACCCCGAGAGCACCCACACATGCCTGTTGTTTGAGATAGCGGAGAAGAGATGGACACTCGCTCGCTCTTGTACATAATAAGTAGGACAGCACACCTAGACGGCTTTTGTCTCACCCCACTGGCTCGGCTTTGGAGTAGTATGTCTGTAACGAATAAGCCGCACAACATGCCCAAGAACATTGACTTATGCTCCGTCGAAAAAAAAAATATTTCTAGTCTGCAGACCGCTGCTGGTGTGCTGGTGCTGGTCCTGGGTATATTGCTCTGCTGGTAACCTTGAGCTGGCGCAGTGTATACAGTAGTAGTAGTTGGTTCATTTAACATTCCAGGTTATTACACTCTGAGACCCGTTCAACCCAGACAAGAAAGAGCCAGACACCAACAAAACGTTATTAATTATCAGAATCAAGCAACCAGTTTCTAATAAACCCGTTCGTTCTGCCAGCCGAATAAAAGTATACACAATGCGGTACGCGTATTGCTAGTACATCCTCGTGCCAGAGGGCATTGTGTACGATACGAGCCAGGAGCAGTATGATACGTTCGAAAACGTGAAAACAAATTGCCGCGCGTGGCGGTCGCCTGGAATCGAAACCCATGCATACGCAGGCGAGCCGGCGCTTCAAGGCCAAGTACGCGCGCTTCAGCTATCTATGATACCTGCTACTACTACTCTATGTAGTATAAATAGTGTTGTTGTACAGTACCTGAGTCGCCCCATCTTCTCCTCCGAAAACAGTGCGAACGGGGAGAGAGGGATGTCCCTGGAAGGCGTCGTCTGGTGATGGTGTTGGTGGAGGATGATGATGATGATGACGATGATGACCACGACGGTGAGGATGAGATGATGATGATGATGACAATGATGGATGACAATGATGATGATAATGACGATGAGAGCAAGAATAAAACGATAGAACGATGCCCAGGCGGGGAGGCGGGAAATATTAAAAGACAAAGATACACGACCAGTACGAGCGGTGAGCGTACTGCCGTACCAGGTACGTAGTAGTACCAGCGACACACGGTTGGTTGCCGGTGCGAGAGGCAGACGAACGAAACGAAAACCGGCGCTCTCAACACAGCGGAAACAATATACGGTAGCAATACGAGTAACCATGCGCCGTACCATCACAGTCCGGGCGGTCAGAGCAGTGCGCAGGGGGCAAGGTATCCCTAGGGCGTGGGGGGCATCTTTCAGCGATGATGATTATCGCTAACGTATATAGTACGTACGATACGTACATATACCTGGTACGACGTATCAGGTTGTAGAACTCACAAAAAGCTGCAGCAAATATATTATTGAACAGGATTTTCCTTCTTTCTTTTCTCGGAGCTACAGCAACAGCTGCAGCATGCAGCTGCCTGCAGTATCATGCTCTCGCACGACGTATGATGACGAGCATTCTATGTATAACCAGGTACCGGCGGGTGACTTTCGAGCCCTCTCATGTTGGACTTTCGGTATCCAAGCATGGACACTACTACTACTGCTCTGTACGTATACGAGCACTCCGAATTAATTGTTGAGTTGCGAGAAGGAGAGTTCCAGAGGGCTAATGGGTGACACACATACAGACAGCAGTGGTAAGCCCAACCAGCATTTCGTCTACTGCCCAGTACCCTCCACCGATATCGGTGCGCCGCACAGCATCCGAACTCTTTCAGGCTTTCAGGGCTCCCAGAGCTTATTGATGATGAAAACCCAAAACCACCTCCGGGACAAAGATCTGATTTTGCCAACTTCGGACCCGCTCGCAACCAGCGCGCTTCGTCGCAGACTATGTTTTTGTCAGTGCCCATACCGGATACATCGATGACAGGCGCGGAGATGTCGCACGCGGCATCCGGGTGCTGTTGGTGCAGCTCTCCGGATTCATGAGCACTGCTTTTTTGCTCCCTTGTGGGATGCGATGTGTGTGGAGGGTTGGTGTATGTGTGATGGATTGGGGTTTCGATAGGAAGATGAGGCGTGTTTTGGGTGAAATACTTCCTGCAGTCCTGCAGTCTGCGGCGATCGGTGAGCGGGGAGCACCGAGCACTGAGTGCAAATACGAGGATGATAGCCGTATACTGCTATTTATGCTTTAAGGCGGGACGGAGAGCGTTGTGTTCGGGGGAAGAAGAGACACTATGTTTCCTGCAGCTCCACCAACACGCAATTATGAATTATGGAGGAAGCAAGAAGAGTGGGTGTTGGGTACTGGTACATTTTACAATGAGTGGCAACAGCAGCTAGCTGCGGGTGCTGCTTGCCGTTGCACCGCATGTTTTACGAGTAGCAAATGGCAGATAGACAACTAACTGGAGCAAGGATAGATAGCTGGCGGCACAGCTGCAGGTAGGTGCGCATACGAAGCGCAACGAAGAAAAATGAGGAAGATCCGATGTTTGAGATCTACTGCTGCTGTAATTGCCATGGCATGCCGTGGGGGGTGCTGTGGCGATAAACGTGGGGGTTTTGCCAAGGCGGTAACACACATGGTATGCCATGGCAATCCCCACGGCATGCCACGAGATCCTATGCCATGCCATGGGATGCCGTGCCATGGTACCCCCCACGGCATCCCATGGCAATGCCACGGCATGCCGCGAAAAAGTCAAACAGATAGAGTAGACCCCTACAGGTAGGTAGAGCGGGTGTGTTCGAGGGAAGATTTGGATTTTTGAATTTTCGCTACTACTGCATTTCCACACGTTTTGGGAACAGGCAAAATTTGGCGTTCACGTTACGCTTTGCACTGCTCCATGGCTAGTGTGACTGCCGTTGTATCTGGTGGGTGCCTCGTTTAGTTATATACATACGCTTTATGCCACGAGGGAATGGGGGGAGGGGTAACAGCAGGAGGGGTAGAAGGAACACCGTACAAGTGTATGGGGGCAGGGGGGGGAACAGGAGGAGTAGAAGGGAAACCGCGGTAGAAGAGAGTAGCAGAGAGACCGCAGATAGGGTAGCAAGGTACCAGGCCGACTAATAGGTTGGACTTTTCTTTGCTACTCGTACCGCCAACTGCTGCGGCCGTTCGGTATGCATTTTGATTTTTTTCCCTTCTTATCCTTATGAAAGAAGTACTACATAGTGGGTGGGTGACGAGCGTATTTTGGCCCACTCACTATTGCTCTTTTTACTTAGTTAAGTGTTCACCGGGATGCATAGTCCCCTTTTTCCTTCTCGTATCTTTCCCCTTGCACGTCCCTTTTGGCTCATGCTCGGGGTAAGTATGTATGTGTCTGAGCTTTGGCTTCCCATTTTATTTATTTATTTGGGATTCTCCTTTTCTTTTTCTTTTTCTTGTTCTTTTTCGGTTTGGTTTCTTCGTTGCTTCTCTTTCTTTATGGTGTATTTTGGTTGCTGGCGTATGTATGTATGTTGTGTCGGCCGCACCTAGTGCGAAGGCATGGTATTGCGTAGGCTATTAATGCATTACGGTGTGTTATCTCTGTGTCGTAGTCTGTGACCACAGAGCTCGTATCTTTCTAGGGTGAAGAATCAGCACGGACACTGGGCTTGCTGGATGTCGACGAGTAGAAGAACGGTTTAATGTGAAGAACACACACAGTAGTATTAATAGGAGAGTGTTATTAGTATTAGTAATAATATTTAATAGTGCTGTAATTTCGCGCAGAATGTAGTTGATACTATTCAATATACTATAACGAAGTATACTATGTTTAGCACCAAGAGTTGTTTAGCCTTAATGACGTCTTCTGTGCGTCCTGCGATCTGTGATTGATTGTTGTGCTACTGTATGTACTGCTGTACTACGGGAACGATATCCTTTTCTCTCTCAAGAAGACCCGTCATGGGAGACCGGATATTTCGCAGTGCGGGCACCCTGGACAATAGGCAATGACCCCTGCAATAGCAATATAATCTGGTGCAATGGACAGCTTTATTGTCGTTGGCAAAGTCTATCGATTGGCACGTTCCTCGATCCGTTGTCGTCGGTATGTCTATCGATAGGTTACGTCCCCAACATATTGTTCAGGCAGGAGTGTGCTGAAATACCTGGGTTGAAAGCTATTGTCACCGACAATGGCTATCGACGGATAGCTTGCAGAATCTACTGCGGTCCACAGTGGCTATCGATGAATACATTTCTTGATCTATTGGGGCCGGCAATGGCTATCGATAGATGATGCATTTCTTGCTCTATTGTGACCCGCAATGCCTATCGATAGATGCGTTTCTGAATCTATTGTGACCAGCAAGGGACATCGATAGGTACATTTCTAACCTTGGCCGGCAATTGCTATCGATGAACACCGTTGAGAATCGATTGTGGTGGACAATGTCTATCGATGGACACCATCACCCGCTTATTTCCACACCTACAATGCACTCTGATTCACTAAGTAAGGCAATATTTTGTGCCGCAGCAATGTCATATTTTCATCTTGTCATCACCACCAGTAAGGAATGAGTGCATGATGTAGCGTGATGAGTAGCAATGTCGGTGCATAGCATAGCGTGAAGGAGGGCTGCAACGTTGGGTGTCTCAACAAGGCAGTGGGCATCATGGGGGTTAAGTGTGTTGCATTGATGGCTGTGTTGTTGTGGTTGGTACTCTGTGTTATTAATAGTGATTCCTAATCGGTTACACTTTGTGTGTATAAGATAGATGAGGTAAGATGTGCATATATATACCCTGAACAATAGGAAGAGGAATAGAACATTGCCGTTACAGTAGCCCCGAAAAAGCGTGTGTCAATGGATACTGTTAACGATCCAATGGACTGGCAACGCTGGCTAACGAGAGACATTGTGAACCACAATAGACTGGAAACACTGTCTATCGATAGACACTGTACCACAATGGACTGGCAACGCTGTCTATCGATATATTTTAACGACAATATACTGGCAACGCTGTCTATCGATAGATATTGTCAGGGAACAATACATTTTCGGCAATGGAGACAACATTCCTTTGCCCCAACAATGGAGTCACAAGGTTGTCCATAGATGGCCATTGTCCTGAACAATAGATGTTGGGGAAGCAACCGTGATATATATTGTTTGAACAGTAGACTAGAAACGTTTGCCTATCGATGGCTATTGCCGCCAACAATATACACGCAATTGTATCCACCAATAGCCATCGTCACCCACAATAGATTGTTGAGCGTGTTTTCGCGATAGACTATTGCCTACGGTAAACCTGTTGTATACCGTGGAATGATGTATGTCGATGGCCATTCTTGACGACCGCCGAAGCTTCTATTGCCGCCAACAATAGGTACGCGATTGTGTCTAACAATAGCCGTCGCCACCCACAATGGATTGTTGGGCGGGCTCCGAAAAGTATGAATCTGACTTACTTCATTTCAGTATGGGACAAAAACCTCGAGTTAAGAAACGGAAAGCTGATAATTTTCTTGTCACGGTGGTTTTATTTTTAGCATCCAGATTATTTTTGAACGTGCAGTTAATATAACACAACGTAAGGGTAATAAATCGAATTTATTTCCGAAACAAACAAACAAAAAGATGACCAGCATCCAAAAAAATAACTATTACTTACTTGGTTTCAGCATGGGACAAAACAAACTCGAGAGAAACGGAAAGCTTATGTTCTAGTTTAAAGATCCACGTTTTATTCGAAGTGGAGTTAGTATATTGTAGGACAAAGTAAGTGTATTAAATCCAATCAATTTCCGAAACTACCAGCGCACACAAGTTGATGACAGTTCCCAATACCTTGGTGCCCGAGTTTCTATTAATAGCGACATCTATATATAATGTCTTCTTCAAATGAGTGTGAGAGCGTATGGTCTCCGCAACATGATGACGTCGGTTCACATTATTACCACATACATACAGAACATGACGTTCCTGATACCTGGTACGTATTTGGCAACTTGTTGTGTTTCAAAAGATAAAATCTCATCCCCATCGGAAGGTTATTCTCAATTAGGAAAATCGGGTACGCGATTGTGTACAACAGCAGTAATCATCGCCATCCACAATAGATTATTGGACGCGCTTCCAAAATAGAGTATTGCCTCGCGTATATCGTGGGATGAGAGCAAAATATCCTCGAGATGGCTATATATAGATGGATAGCTTGTACAATATATTATGGCCGGCAATGGCCATCGATAGACACATCGTACAATCTATTGTGGTCGGCAAGGGCCATCGATAGACATATCGCACAATCTATTGTGGCCGTCAATGACCGTCGATAGACCTCTCGCACAATCTATTGTGGTCGGCAATGGCCGTCGATAGACCTCTCGCATAATCTATTGTGACCACCAACGGCTATCGATAGGCATTTCACACAATCTATCGTGGCCGGCAATGGCCATCGATCGACATCTCGCACATTCTACTGTGACCTGCAATGACCATCGACAGACGAAGTTCACCATCTATTGTGTTCGGCAATGTCTATCGATCGACAATATCACCAGTCTATTGTCACCGACAATATCTATCGATAGATACCTTCTACAATCTATTGTCGCAGACAACATACATCGATAGATCCCCCCTTCTCGTCTAGTGTCGAAGCAATAGACTATTCTTGTGTCCATTGTCCAGAGTGTGGTGCCCACATTGCGTATGTATATTTATATTCGTGCGTACGTATTGATTGTCCACGCGTTTTGCCACCAAAACCCAACTCTTTTATACTGCCTGCCATACAGAAGGAAGAGGGGGGGGGGGGGGTATGCTGCATGCTGCCTGCTGCATGCTCCATTTTTCTTGGAACCCTCGCCTTGATGAGAGATGAGATAGATAGAATAGGACGAATGCCGATAATAGAAGTGAACACCACGTCGACCACGATTACTACTACTGCTACGTTCAGCATCGGCCACACGGAGCCCGGCTGCTGGGGCACACGAAGCAGCCTGGGCTTCCGGGTGTCCGAAACGCTGGCAACGGAAGATGTACGACTCGAGCGCAGCCTGATGAGGATATTTGTTGTACTACTGCAGTTTAGTACTACTGGTGGTGCACTCTTCCCCATATAGAAGGTTTTGGTTTCGAAAAGATCGCATTATTATTTGTAGTAGCCGCTTTTTCAGGTCGTATCAAATTTTCCAAAAAATCCACACATGGACAGATCACGATCTATCTACTGTGGGTGGATCATCTAGATCTTAACCTCAAGATTTTACGAACGATCTGTACAGTACAGATCCGATCAAAGCAGGAAACAGGTCCTATCTCATGCACATCATGTTAGGGTTTGGTTTAAGGTTTCTGTAGTTACACTGGGATCATACACAGCTGTGACCCTCAGCCACAGTGCCAAATAAGTGGGAGGGTATAAAACTGTATTTCAACCATACGGATGCCGTTTTATTTTTGATGAATTGAATCTCGGCGCGGGTCTGCGATGCACGAAAAAAGAGTTCGATTGGGTACGAGTTGTTGTCTGCATTCATTCATTTGCTCATTTACCCACCGGGGAGGCTCTTCGAGGCGATACTACTGTACGTCGAAAGGCTTCCAGGTGATATGTAGGCATTACATAAAAAAAAAACCCTGCCCCGCCCCCGTTCGCCCCTATATTTTGCTACCACAACCAAAAACATAACCTCACCGCTGCCCAACGCGAGTGGATACGGCTGACTACACACCCTCTTGCAACATAAAACATAATGAAGCTAAACTACTAATTAATAGCTAGCAAAGAGAGAAGAATCAATACATGCGCGCCGTGGCAGAAAACACGTGGGAACAGCAGAAAAAAAACAGGGGAAGTTAAGCTATTAATAGTAGACAGGGGTAAAAAAAAAACATTGTCCGGAAATTGCGGGAAACTTCGGACACGGGCGAGAAATTTCGGGCGGCGGGAGAGGTCCAACAATAAGAGGGAACTTGAAATTTCCAAGAAGGGGGGGGGGGGGGTTCCCAACACACAAGAACAACAGACAAGCGCCGAAGAAGCATACTGTGAACATGTAAAGGAAGGAACTGCGGAGTGGGCACAGGAAAACATGGACGCCATGCAAGACGCAAGCAACTCCCGTTTTCGCACGCTGCCGGCACCTAAAGGGTGCCCCAAATAGTACGTATGTTTTTACAAACATACACCGAGAAAAAAAAATGAAAGACCCACCGCGGCGGTGATCCCTACGGTATGTGGTAGGTAGGTGCGGTGCGGCGTAGTACCGTGCGGTAGGGCAATAGCACTATGTAGTACGGCATGGTTCGGTGCGGCACGGTACAAAGCAGCCCGACTCCTCCCTCCCCGCCGCCCTACACCGAACATACGACTTTTAAAGCTGAGCAAAAACGGGAAACGACAACCACTGCAGGAGGAAGAAAAAACAACACACCCACTCAAAGTTTTGTAAATAAATCAAGAAAAATGCAACCCAATCCAAAGGTTTGCGAAGGTCGAGTTTCACAGCATAAAATGGGCAACAAAGGTTACAAGGTACCTGGTGAGCATAAAAACGGCAATAACATCCAAACGGTTGGCAAACAGCATACTATCCATACTCATCCTCACCCCCCCCAGCCCCCCCAAACAAACGAAAAATCCTCCGTGGGTACAGCCAGCGCACATTCACGTATACATACACGTTCGCCAAGAAAATTATCGTCGAATTACCCCGATATGGCAACCGCCCCCCACCCCCCCCCCCTCCTCCCCCCCACCCCCTCCGCTACCGGGCGTAAGACAGACTGGCTCCGAAGACCCCGCGTCCAGGTACGCTGCTGTACAAAACCGTGACGCCTGTCAGGCTCCTGCAAAGGGGCGGCGCTGATATTGCTCAAGCTTACCGCACGACGTCATGAAAGCGAGATCTACGAAATCTACAACATCTCGTCGAACGCGTGGCGGGGGGGGGGGGGGGGGGGGGGGAAGAAGACGAAAAAAACGGAGCTATAGAGCGACCTAAAAGCAACCGCTGTTTTTCTTTTGCCCTTAAGTGAACAAACGGCGGAATAATACCAAAAGCTGCTCTAGCTTTGGGCGACAGACCTCGCCGTACAAACGGGGAAGCCCGTGCTCATCTCCACAAAAGCCGTGCTCATCTCCACAAAAGCCGGCTTCTCCAGAACAAGGAGCTTCAGCGAAAAAACGAGAAAAATAACTTTGTTCCGGCAGGAATGATATACGTTATAGATCGAAGCGTCCCCTTCGCAAAACGCCTCGCATTCCAAGCACCCCGCGCCTCACAGGCGGGAAAGCCTCCGTTGGCTATAGCTAGTCTCTTGTCGAGAGATCGCTCCATTCTTCGACACCCCAAGAATGATTTTTCACAAACTGTGAGACGGCGCCCAAAAACATCAGAAAAGAAAAGGCAATACATGCCTAAGAGACGGAGCGCAGCCATGCAGATAGGGACTTATCTGCACCGCAGGGTGGAAGGGGGGAGGGGGTAAGTAAGTCCCTCTTCCCCTCCCCCTCGACACCCAGACTCATGCTGCCTGTCTCCCTGCACACATCCTCCTACAGTCTGGTTCAAGTCGTCTAGACGGGTCGGATCGCACCGGCCCCAGTCCCCACCCCCGCCCCGTCCTTGCCCCACCATCTATCGTTTCAACGCGGCGGGCTTCTCTGTCCCTAGGCAAGATTTATGTGTTTCATCTTTCACCCGCCGGCTTCATCGAGGGAGCCACCTCCTCCCCGCCTTCTATATGCCAGGGCGGTGGGCTATCCTCATCGCGCTAAAGGGGTAGCCTGCGTCGCAGCCACCATCCGGTGCCTCCCCGCATGTCTTCCTGCTTGCCTACCTACCTACATACCTACCTGGCTCGCTGCCTCGCACACGGCACGGCAAACCCTGCAACCAGCCTTTGCGTTCCGTTTTTTTTTGCGTCCCCCTTTTGCCGTGATGAGTTCGCCTCTCCCCTTTGATAAACCCCCTCCAGGACGTCACCCTCCTCCTATTCGGGGGCACAAATCACTCGGAACTAGAGTTGCCCTTTTAACCCAGTGGGGCAAAAAAAAAGAGGTTAAACGGCCTTCGCCACGGGCACCTCCACAGCAGGCTCCGCAGCAGGCACCTCCGGAGTGGTATTGGCAACAGTAGTAGCCGGGGCGGGTGTCGCGGCCGGCTCGGCGGCGGGAGGAGCCTTCCCCGCGGCGGAGTCCGCGCTTGGGGTGGGGGCCGGGGCAGGGCTTGGATCCTCCAGGGGGGGCGTCGGCGTGGGGGCCACCTTTGGGGCAGGGAGGGAGGGGGGGGACAGGGAGGGAGCGAGGGGGGACAAGGGGGGGGGGGGGGGGGGGGGGGTCAGCGGTAGATTGCGGTGCTTCGTTTATCGCTGAACTGTTTGTATGGGTCGCGCGCTTGGGACTGCTGCTACGAACTCTCGTACCGTGCACTTACCGGGGGCGGGGGCGGGGGGGGGGGGGGGGGACCATGACAGCTCCCGCGGTTTTGGTTATCGCTGAGTTGTTTCGGTCGCGCGTTTTGGGCTGCCATTGCTTTGCTGCTAATGCGGTGCGTTACGTACGCTTTCCGGGTAAGAGAACTCCCGAAAAAAAAATGTAGAGTTGGGCGCTTTGGGCTGCCGCTGCTGCTGTTAACACGGCGCCATGCGCCTTCCCGCTGCAAGTATCGCTGACACGTTAGGGAACATGTCGGGGCCGTCGCTTTCGCCTCAACAAGACGGGAGAGCGAAATACGGGAAGCCCGCAGCCTGAAACGAGAAATAACAGAGAAGGGCGCTCTAATGATAGTAAAAAATTGGGTTATGGCCAAATCTTCGCGTAAGATCGACGGCAGACAGTACCGTCGCCACGTGAACATGACCATAGACATGGCCATGCTGTTGTGTCGCGACTCACCGGCTTGACGGGCTCCTGGTCTGACCTCACGCTCCCGAAGCTGGAGCGGCTGCCCGTGCTCGGGCGTCCCATCTGCAGACGAACAGGCATACAGAAAAAGTCGTCTTGTTATAGCTGCTGGTGGTGTTGTTGTCGACGTTGCTGTTGTGTATGTGGTGTGTGGTGGTGGTGGTGTTGGTGGTGGTGGTGGTGCTGTGTTATTGAGTGTGTGGCGCTGCTGTTGATCTCGTGCCGGTGTGTCATCACATCCTTCGAACCAATTTCTCTGCGGGTCAAGGCCTCGAATTTCTGCGCATCATCTTCTCGACGACGACAACAACAAGTGGCTCTGCGCGACGACGACGAAATCGGCGGCACTGCTGTGCGTGCCTCCTCTCTTTTCCGTGAAGTGAGAACGCCGTTGTCATTACTTTCACCATCACACCACCCACCACCGAAAACATCGCCATCACCACCACCATCATCATCCTCGTCATCATCATCATCCTCATCATCATCATCATCATCATCATCATCATTATTATCATCAGTATCATCATCATCATCATCATCATCATCACCATCACCATCATCAGTATCATCATCATCATCATCATCATCATCGCTATCCACTCATACCTGGTACCGGTGCTTCGTATTCCACTACCCGTCGATTCTACATTCCGCATGTCACTACCCTTCGATTACCATCATCGATTTTTCGCCAATATCCTGCTCTTGCGCTTTCGGCGACTAAGCAAGACACTATCACGGGGGAGCATACTGTAGTATATCAGGACTAAATATGCTCAGTAAAAATACTGGAATATATAGATGTTTGTGATGGGTCCTGATTCACTATGGTCCCCCGTGACATCAATCAGAACCAAATGTGGTGTGTAGACATATAGGGGGATACACGGCTTTTGGGGCCATCGCGGATTCTCAATATCTGGCACTGCAGTAGTATGTACCCACCTTGGAGGATTCGTCGAGGTCCAGCATGCCGCCGTTGGTGTTGATGCTGTCCTTGATGATGGAGAGGGCTTCGTGCATCTCCGCCTCTGTCGTGTTCCGGAAGGTTACGGTCTTGCTCTTCGACGAGGACCCGAGGTGTCGCTTGAACGACGAGGTCACCTTCATCTTTCCGCTCACCTGCAGCATCACCAGCATCAAGAGTAAAACTGTGTCAATACAGCAATAGTGCCAGTACCAGTATTAGTGCCAGTACCAGTATTCGCACGAGTATCGGCGCGAGTGCCAGTTCAAGCATTGGTGTAAAGTATCGGTAAAAATGCCGATATAGTATAGTGTGTGTCACTTCAAGTTTTGGTGCAGGTACTGCCGTATGCCTGGCACCAGGGAATGGCTCATCTCGATACACACGACGCTCCACACCCGCCCCCGCCCGAGCTGCTCGAAACACACACACGCACCTCGATCTTGTGGCTCTTGTGGCTGGACACCGCCTCCACGGTGGACTCCTCGTCAAGCTGCAGGGTGGCGGTGCTCTTGAACAGCAGCACTTCCTCGAGGTCCTTCTTGTTCGCCAGCAGGTCGTCCAGCTACAAGGTTCGGCATCAGCATTATCATCAGAACAACAGCACCAAGCGCCAGAATAATCAGTCTCGGTGTCAAGTGTCGGTTCAAGGGTAGTAAGTGTATGGTAGGCATGTGGTCCCTTTTTATTCCCATTTTATCGCCGCAAAAAATGAGTCGATTCTATTTCCAGGTAAGTTTGCACAACATTGAGCGGATCACGAAACTACACATCAAGTACTGTAGATCTCAACCTGCCGCCATGGGATGCTGTGCAGGATCTATACGGCACAGATCCGAAACAGAAAACGTGTGCTGGATCATGCAAATGTACACCGGTTCCCACTCGGCAACATGAGCTATTAATACGCAGGTTGGTCAGCAGATCAGGAATACATCTGCCGTGAACGGTTCACGTCACGAAGCGGGGATCGATGATCTGCCCCATGTGTTTATTAAATGGCCCCAAAAAAGCAAGCACCTTTCTATGCAGGCGTTAAGGCAAGCAACCTTCGCATCGCGTCCGAGATTGGAGGTCCAAAAAAATACTGCCAATTGTCCCCTTATCAAGTTCGGGTACCAGTCCCTCAAAAAATAAAGTCATTCTACGTCGTAGGGAAGAAAAAGGTGCGCGGAAATTTGAGCTCCCTTATCCCGTATAATATAATCAAGATATCACAACCCCTGGGACGAATTTCAGCACTTGGTTTCCTCCAGAACATCGGGGGGCGCACACAACGAAATAGGTGGCTTTGGGAAGATTTCGTCGAGAAGGTTGGTTGCATCTTAAGACGCATCGCTGGTCGTACTCAGTACGCCCTCCCAGCCGGTAAGAAACCCAGCTGCGAAAATTGTCCGAGGGGGGTGGGGTGTGTTATCTTGCGTGTTATACAAAGTATATACCGTTCTCCTTCATCGCGAGGTCCCTCAAAAAGGAAATACCTGCAGCTGCACCTGGTACGACTTATCGACGAAATACAGTTTGCTGGCCGTGGCCGACCCTCGATTTTGGTCGGGGTGGGAACGGGGTGTCAAGTGGATCCTGCTGGCGGCTAGTTATATCCCTGCCGGCGACTAACTATACACCCACTGTCGTTTTAGGGGGCTCAGGTCCAAGTGGGATGAGGTCCGGTGGGACAAGGGTGTCAAGCGGAAGCAGGGCGCGACGTGAGAGTGTTAAAACAAATAAACGGCGGGAAGCACAATTTAACGAATTGAAGGGACATTTCCGAATTTGATGTGAGCTCTGCCGCTCGGTGCTGGCGCTAATGGCAGCAGCTTCTGCTAGCGGTGGTGCTAGTATACGCCTCGGTGTCTGCGTTAGCGCCGATGTCGGAAATAGTGGCATTGCCAGCATCAGTTTGCGCGGTACCGGCTTAGCGGTCACAGGAGGAAATATATACGAATCACATGGCTACAGGACAGCGCATGTGTACTGTAAGCTTCAAGTATACGAAGCGTTGGTAATAGTGGGAGCGGATGCATCATCGCCAGTGTCGGACATAGCCCCCCCCCCCCTGTCAATGGTCATATGACTACGGCCATGCACGAATGAGTACACCCCCCCCCCCCTATATAGGTTGGGTTGGCGTCGGTTGGCAACAACACTATAGAACATGCCGCTCACTACTTGAGCTAGACAACCAGGGTGCCGGGTTTTTTTTGTTCTTTTTTTTTTGGGGCGATCGGTCACAGCTGGTTATCGAGTTATTAATGGATCATTAGTGCGAGGTGAACAACCTTTACTCCGCACGAGTGGGAATGACCGCATCACGTAGTGTTTACGGTAAGGCACCCAAGAGGTAGGTACATAGTACTCCCCATTGCTGTCTCTGGAAGCGGCTACACCGGAAATTAAAATAACTCATCGAAGCTGTCCTTTACGTGCACGCCCGCCTCACAAGCGGTTCTTAGTAGGATGCAGCTCCCCCCTAATGCGACTTGCTGGACACCTCACGGCGCTTCGCGCTTGATGCAAGAAATGTCTGCCTGGTCGGTGAAAATTCGACGTGTTCCGTCCCGGCCTTGTAGGGATACGAGGGTCTATGGTCATACGACTACGGCCATGCATGAGATCGAGTACATCTCTCCTATCGAGTACACCTCCGCCCCCCCCCCCCCTGCCCCCTCTCTCACGCACACCCTTTCTCCCGTTCGCCTCACTACAGCTATGTATGGCTTCTTTTCTCACCGAGATGGTGGGAGAGATGCCCTGGAACGCCGCCGAAGGGGACACGTCCTTCTTCAGGCCCGTGGAAGCCGGCACGTCGAAGAAGTGGATGAAACCGTCCCACGAAAGCACCATCAGCCTGAACGACCAAAAGCAAACGGAAATACCTGGTGAGCATTGCACGTGCTTTGTACGTACCTCGATCAATCTCACTAGGTCGCGTTTCATATCTACGTTTTGATATATTATACTACGAGTGCGAAGGTTCCTTAGCAGAAACAATTACGCCCGGAATTGCTTTGGGGTGTTTCGGTTCCTAGCCCTTATTCAGGCCCGTCGACCGTCGACGCCGGCACGTCGAAGAAGCGGGTAAACCCGTCCCACGCAAGCACCATCAGCCTGGCCAAGGGAAAAAAAAAAAATAACAACAGATTCATACTGATTCGCAACACACTAAAATACTGTACGTACAGCAACCAGATACCAGGTATTTATGTACGTATATGTCCGCTCCGATTCCGATCCGAGAGTCAGATTCCTAGTTTTTCGATCCGAGCAATGATTCGTCCGCTGTTTCGGCTGCTTCTTACGCGATCGAATTTCGAGCTTCAGATTCGCACGTTATTCGTCAGCAAAAAAAAAAATGTTCTTATACAGTCGGCCATTTCATGTTTCTGACATCGTGTGTGTGTGGAGGGGGGGGGGGGACAAGCTTTGCGCAAAATATTTAGGCAAAATCCGATAGCCCTAAGTCGTCAGGTCTTGGGGGCAAAAATCCGACGACTCCACACTTCATCCATCAAAATGTTCCACATCTCGGGACACATCATCGACTTCTTGAGAAATATCACAAGTGGATGGAAAGTTTTGTGTACGACGTATCACCCGTGTGGTGCTTCGCTGCTATCATAACGGGCTTGCTTCTCTTTTCGCTGAGAGAAAGGTTGCGTGGCAACCTGGCATGTTTTCACACACAGGAGTCTCACCCGGCGTGGTACTTGCTGCCGATGGGCCTGCTTTCTCTCCGCTCCACCATCATCTTAGACCGCACCAGCGGCGACTCCAGCGGCGCCTGCTCTCGCAGAGCACGGTGGATCAGGAAGAACAAGCGAGAGGGTGCACGGGTTAGCACGGAGGTAGTGGGGGGCGTATGTAGCACAGAGGGAAGGAGGCATGGAGGGGGCTACAATGATTTTCACTGTACCGCAGCGCCGATGAAGGACATTGGCCTGCTTATCCCTAGGAGTTCTGTTTTAAACGTCCCTGCTGCTGCTGTCATGGTAACCGGGGACGCGTACAGGCAGGCTTGCTCGTACAGCAGAGTACAGGCTTGCTCGAGTGCAGCAGCACAGGCTTGCTGTTCCCTACCACGTAGGTGATATTCTCAAAGTTGCCGCTGCTGCTGCTCCTGCTCCTGCTACTGTTATAAACAGGTGCGCGGACAGCAGTACAGGCAAGATTCGATGTACCACTACTGTGTCCGGAAATACAAGAAATCGTTTGGCGGTTCAGACTATTACGGGGGGCCATAGTAAATAGGACCAAATATTGTTAGTAAAAACAGGTAAACATATAGGTTTTTGTGTGTACCGTAGGTCCTATTAACTATGGCCCTCCGTAATATTAATAATGCCCCAATACCCCAACGAAAGATCCTTACCGGAGGGGTGATCTTCAATACGATGGCTTCGAAACATTTTTCCCAATTTCAACACATGCTGCCGCGGTCCCTCCATAGGGTCGGTATATATATATGCGTCAGCCAACAACACCGGCGCTACAGCAAACAACTGGCACTACTGCGAGCACTTTCACGCTGGTGAATCCCATCTGATGTTGACAAGCGATTCCAGACAGGCACTATAGAGGGGAGCCGGCGCTGCTCAACCGGCATTGCAGGCGGATCACTACTGCTGTACCGCACAGCTCACCGTGAGGGAGTCGATGAAGGACATGTCGGAGGGGAGGGGGTCGGGGTACTTGCTGCGCGTGGTGTTGGGCAGCTCGTGGTCCTTCTTTGACTTGTGCTTCTGCGATGCGAGAGGCGACCCATGAGAGGTAGATGTCACATGCGAGATAGGTGGTACACGGGGCAGTAGGTGGCGCATGAGAGGACGGTGGCACAATAGAGAAGAAGCAGGTGGCACGTAAACGGATGACACGCTACAGGTAGTAGTTAAAACGCGAGAGACAGATGGGTAAGTACCCGCATGGTACAACAGAAGAAAGAAAGCGGCGCAACCAGCATACAACGGATCTCGTAAGATATGACACTTCTCATTGCATTCCGCTCACTGAGGGCTGTACGTGGGCGGGAGGGTCTTCGTTCAGTTTTTTAGCGCGCTACTGCAGTTGCTAACCTGGCGGGTTCCGGAAGCGTCTATTGGTAGTGCTCGTGCAGTCGGTTGTGAAAAAAAAACACGTAAAATGAAACCTAAAACCAAACTATTAATAGTAGATGAAACAAATCAATAAACAGTAAAAAGCTGAAAAATCCAATCCACTGCAGCAAAATACAAACAAATGTGGGCGCGGTAAAAGTGAAATACCAGGTAACTCTTATCTTCTGGGCCGCAACCAACGCCCGCGGACGCAATGCAATTTACCTCTCAATGCAATCCAACACAGTTCAATCCAACCCCGATCTGCCTCAAAAAATGAACATGAAACTGGACTAAACTACGCTAAAATCACGCCAGGTAGAGACCAGGTGTACCAAAAAACAAAACAGAATTCATACAAAAAAAAACACAAAACACAAAACGTAGCCGAAAACCGATCGCACCTTCTCCTCGGAGGCGATCAACGCCCTCGCCGACACGTCGCGCTCCACCTCCCCGGAGGTGGCATCCACGGCCTTCGCGCTTTCCAACGCAAAAGCGCAAAGCTCGGGGAGCTTGCTCCAGCTGTTCTGGATGGCCGCCGTAGCGGCGATCATGAAGTCGCGAAGCACCTCGCGCCTGCTGGCTTCCAAAAGCTTCATCTGTAAATATCACGCCGTAAGGAAAGAGCGGCCAGGGGGAGGGGGGTGGAGGGGTGGGGGTGGGGTAGGGGGATGAAGGTGGTGGGGGTAGGGGAAGGGAGGGGGGGGGTCGGGCGGGGGGGGGGGGGGGTGTACTCGACATCATGCATGGCCGTAGTCGTATGACCAAAGACCCTCGCATCCCTACAGTGCCGGGACGGAGCACGTCGGGACGGAGCACGTCGGGTAGTCACCGACCAGGCAGACATTGCTTGCACCAAGCGCAAAGCGCCCTGAGGTGTCCGGCGAGTCGCACGACGGGGGGGGGTAACATCCGCCTCCCTTCGCCCACCGCTCGAATCCCTCCAGAAATATGTTTTCCCGACAAGACAGCTACCCGTCACCGGACGAGATACAACCGCGCGCTTAACCCCATCCCACCTCGTTTGAATGCTAGTCCCAGCGAAGTTACCGCTACCACTCCATACTCCCCTTCCCCCTCCTCGCTCTCCCGCCCCATGCTACCGTCTCCACTCCGTACCCTTCCCCCCCCCCACCCTCCCCACCCGATTGACTGATACCACTCCAACCCCCCCCAAGAAGGCCTCAAACATCCCATTACTGTCACACCTGCACCCCCCCCCCCCTCCTTTCATGAACGCCTCTCCCACTCCATTTAGGTTTCCATTCCGTGACCCCCCCCCCCCCCATATGCATCACAATGGGAACAGCTCCCCCTCCTCCTCCCCCTTCTCGCCCCCCCATTCCATAACTACTTCCCCTCTTCATGAATGCCTCTGCCACCCAATTTCCCCTCACCATGCCGTCACCCCTTCCCCCTCCTAACATTTTCGACGGTGTCATCCATAAGCAACAAACCCCACCTCACAAGCGGTTCCTAGTAGGATGCAGCCAGCTTGCCCGTCATGCGGCTCGCCGAGCACCTCACGGTTCGCGTCGCGCTTGGTGCAGGCAAGCAATGGTTGCCTGAGCGGTGAAAACCCGACGTGCTCCGTCCCAGCATTGTAGGGACGCGAGGGTCTATGGTTATACGACTACGCTCATGCACGACAACTATTACAGGAGACCATAGTAAATAGGACCTACGGTACACACAAAAACCTACCTGGTATATATTTACCTCTTCTTACTAACAATATTTGGTGCTATTTACTCTAGGTCCCCCTTAATAGTGCAACCCCTTCCCCGGGTACGAAACGCCTCCCTGTATCACCTTGCCCAAAACCTCCTTCATCTTGTTCGACACAGCGTCCCAGGCCTCCTTTTGGTGAACCACCGCAGTACGGTAGCTGCAATCCAGGAACCAAATGTCCTCGCTCTGATTAACCCCTCCGAGCTGAATGCCAAGGACCTGGCGGGGGGTGGGATAGGCAAAAGGTGGGGAGGGGGCGAAAAACAAAAACAAGACAAAAATAAAAAACATAGAGACGCAGAGGAGAGGAGGCAGACAGCAGACGGGAGGCGTCAAACAAAAACATGCCAATAAAAAAATGAGAACAACACCAAATAGCAACGAGATATTAAGTGGGACACAGGGGAGACGAGAGGCAAGAGGCAAAGGAATTCCTAAGAAAGAAGCAGACACACGAACGGCACTGGCCATTAATTTCATTTTCTTTGACCCAACGATGGAGGGAGAAAATACTGAAGCATAAGCTCACCAGCACGAGTTATGCACAAAAAACGGGGATTGGCCGTCCCAGGGAACGTTTTACGTCCTCCCCCCCCCCCCCAATGCTTCTCGCGCTATTTTAATGCCTGTCACTCACCTGTTTTACCACACAACGGGGTCTTTAGAAAAGTTCCCACGGGGTCTTTAGAAAAGTTCCCAAATGAGTTGTTGTCCAAAAGTTGCTTTTTTAGTTGCAGACTGATACCACGTATAAAGTATGTGCCTGTGTAGATTTTACTCGTTACTGCCTAGGCAGCAGCAGCAGCACTAGCAGCGCAACCGTATTACCAGAGTGTGTAAACGACCTGGATCAGCCCAAACTCCTCCGATTATTACGTAAACCCTTACGCACTGCAACGTTTTTTTTAGCGCGATGTCGGCGGGTTTGTACTTTCAGAAGACGGCAACATACCGGGCAAGGTGCGCACAACCGCGCATCGCCACCACCACCAGCAACAATACCACCACCACCACCACCACCATCACCACCACCAACAACAATATCAACCACCACCACCACCACCACCATACATACCTCTTTATGCACTGCCTTGGGATCGTTTGTTATTCTGCCAAGCAGTGTGCTCTATGTCCAATTTTGGGCGAGGTACAGATCCACTCGCCCGAGTGGCGTAGGCCCGGGTAGTCAAAATAATGGCAGCATACCCCCCCTACAGCAGCAGGAGTCGCGGCTGATTTCACCGCTGACGGTACGGCCCACCATCACCAAAGCAGCCACCAACATCACCACTATCACCCACGCCACCACCGCCACAATCATCACTGAATACCTGCTAAATACCACCGCCACCACTACAACAGTCGATTCATCCAGCCCATCAGCAGTGCATCCACCAGCAGCGCAGGCAACGCCATCACCGACACCATCACCGACACCACCCACAACAACACCAACACCGCCACAATAGCCACCTCGAACTCAACCACCACCACCGGGAGAAACAGCAGCAGCATCGCCACCGACACCGCCACCAGCACGTTTACAGCCACCAAGAACAACCACCACCGCTCCCAACACCAACACCAACACCACCACAGCCACCACCATCAACATCACCGACACCACACGGTCGTGATGATGACTGGACTTGCCTCTTTGAGGTGGAGGAACGACTGCCCGACCCGCTTGTCGATGTTCCGTAGGCTCTGCAGGCATGCGTCACCCTCGTCCGACAGCTCCTTGAACCTTTTGTGGGTTTCCTTGCCCATGGACTGGGCATCGGGCAAACCAGGACGGATGGAGGGGGAGAAAAGGAGAGCGGGGTAGGGGTGTGAGGCGGGGAGGAAGGGGAGGAAGAACGAGAGGGAGAGGGAGGGGGGAGGGGGAGAAAGGGAGAGATAGAGAGAAGACAGGGTCAGAGACAAGGGACCAGGTAGGGAGAAGAGTAGGGGAGAAGGAGCCAGGCAGGGGCGGGAGAGTCGGGAGTAGCGGCAATGCTCAAAACAGGGGATCGATCGAGGTGTATCGGCATCGAGCGACGCACAATAGTGCGCTTACAACGTGGCGTGACAACAACAAAAAAAAACTTTCAAACATTCAAGCACCAACCTCCACCAATACCCCAACCATTCGGCGCCCCTCCCCTCCCCCCTCCCCTCCCCGCCTGATCCCGATCATAGGATTCGCCTTACCCCCCCCACACACACGCCTCTCTCTCCCCTCATTGACCAATAGTCGTTGACTACACCTGAACCCCCCTATCCTCCCTCCGTCCCCACCTCATCCCAATCGTTGACGTCGCGTTAACCCCTCCCTCCCGCTCTTTATTCCAACCATTGACTTCGCATTAACCTCCCCCCCAACCAATAACTTCATACCACGCCCCCCCCGTCTCCCCCTCCCGCTCCTTGCATCCCAACCATGGACTCACCTTGACCTTTCCCAGCAGCTCCTCCTCTTCGAGCTCGTCGCACAGCACGTCGCGATAGCGGGCGGCGCGGCAGTCCATCTCCGCCATCTCCCACATGGCCTTCACGGGGCCATCCGAGGGCAGCTCCCTGCCAGCGCCGCCGGCCGTCGTGGAGTCTTCCGTGGCGGGCAGCGTCTCGCCCTTCGACTTAGCCTTGTACTCCGCATGACGGATCTTGTCGTGGCTGGTTCGGGGGTAGGGGGGGGAGGGGAGGGAAGGGGGAAGGGAGGGAAGGAGAGAGGGAGGGGGAGGGGTCAGACAGGAAGTGCAAGGGAATACAACACCATCGCTTCAACGGAAAAGATAAAACCGAGACCAAAAAAAAACGTCCGCGCTGGCCGACTCGACTTGCACTGATGGGCCAGATGAGGGCGAGTCCCTTTGCAGTTGGTCACCGTTTACATACAAACAGTGGTTGCAACAATAGCAAACACAAAAACAACGACAGCAACAGCAGCAACAACAACAACAAAACCACAACCCACCAGGTATACAACAACACATACAACAACAAAACAGAACGCCCTGACCAGTGCACTACTCCGCGTCCTCAAACCGCAAAAGATCGATCAACGCAGATTCCATGCAGTTTGTAAAACAACGTCGGTATCTAAATACAGTGGTTGGAAAAGAGTCAACAAAAATCTCAACAACCAGCAAAAAAGGAATCATCTCAATTCTCAACAACCAGCAAAAAGGAGTCTGGCCTCACCTACGGTCGATACGCCTCAACCGTGGGAGCGACGGAAAACATAAAACGAGACACAAGGATAAGACAAGATATGTTGAGGACAGCCGCGAGGCTGCCGGCCGAAACAGGGAGCTAGCCACCTTGGCGTGAGGTGGGGGAGTCGGTGAGGGTTGGGGTAAGCGTGGGGGTGGGGCGGGGGTGTTGGAGTGGGGGTAGTGAGGGTGAGGATGGGGGTGGCGATGGGGGCCGGGGTGGGGAGTGGGATAAGGGGTGAGGGGGGGGGGGGGGGGGGGGTTAGGGGTGGGAATTAGGGTGGGGGTGATGGGGGCGAAGGTCGGGTTGAGGGGGGGGGGAGGGGGGGGCGCGCGGACCCACCGAAGCTTGGCGGTGCCCTTTTTGTCGCCGAAGACCTTGTCGGCGTTGGCGTAGACGGACGACGAGTAGACGCGATCTGTTTCCAGCCTTCCCGCGATGTACAGCAGCACCTGTGCGTGCGAAAGGTGAGGGTGCAATCGGAAAAAATACGGGGGTATAAAAACGGGGAATAAAAAACGGGAATTGAAAAAACTCAAAGAAAAGAGAAAAAAAAAAAGAAAAATGCACGGACATATATGAACGATCGAAAAGTGCGAATGAATATGTGCAGTCGGCGGGGTATTGCAAGCACAGTGCAGAACAGCACACAACAGCACCGCGTAGCACAGCACCCAACAACCCAAGTCCAAGCACGAGCACAAACACCAGCACGTCCACAAACGAAACAAGTTCATCACCTGCTGAGTAGATCCGTCGTTGTCCGTCATAAGGTCGCAAAGGCTGGACCAGTAGATAGACGTCTTGCTGTACTCACTGGCGAAATAACTTTTTCGTTGAGGGAGGCGGGAGGTGGAAGGGGAGGCGGGGGGGGGTGGAGGAGGGAGGGGACAGCGGAATCGCGGCAGGGAGGGGTCGAAATTGGATACACAGCAATAGTACCATACCCCCGAAATGTTCGTGTTCGAGTGGGATGAGTGGTACCGTACCGTGCGGTACCACGAGCGATTATTATCAGCTGGTTATTCCCACTCTGTCCGGAACGCAAGGACCATTTAGTCACTATTATGGATATTCAAGTGTCCTTACATTTCCGATGAGAGTGGTTCGTACCAGCAGCAGAGTGAAGCAGCGAAAAAAAAACCCATGAAAAACGACCGATCAGGTATCCTTCAAGAGGTCGCACCCGACGACCCGCGACCAGTACAACGCGCGGCCGAATCATCACACGCAGACCCGAAAAAGTGACCTTTCAACAAACTTATCGATCGGGTACGGGCACGAATAGCTGAGGTGTTGACCGGTTTTGTCGTTTTACGCAAAAACAATACTAACGCAAGAACACAAGTGAAACGACACGAAGCAAAGCCGGGCGACGCAAAGCTCATTGTTGTACATATTGGTCATATGATACCCCCGAAACGCCTACTTATCTGATGGTGCCACTTTAGTCTATGCGCTGGGTGATGAGAGATGATGACCATTTCGCGGGACCATAGCAAACAGGACCTACCGTATACACAGAAGCGTGTATGTTTCCCTATTTGCACCAACAACATTTGGTCCTATTTACTATGGTCCCCCGTAACAGTCAAACCGCGGTCTCCTCGTAGCATAGTAGTCTGTCATGCGTCAAGGCCTCTTTAGCCCCCACTATTCACGTACTCAGCATTACGGGGGACCACAGTAAATAGCACCTGCGGCACACACAAAAAACCTAATGTTTCCCGATTTTTACTAACAAAATTTGGTCCCATTTACTATGGTCCCCCGTCATAGATAGTCAGGCAGGCGTCAAACCGCGGTCATCCACAAATATGTAGCGTCTTGGTTTTGTCATCGTATTTTGCTCGAAGTTTGTACCGCAAGTAGCCTCTTGAAGCTTTGAAGCGCAGAGGACAAACATCCGCCTGGTCGTGTTACAGCCACAGAACACCAAGCGAGCAAAGAAACAGTAGTAGCACTGGTCCAGGCTGGGTTTCACATCTTTGAGGACTCGTGTGCATTCTACACAAACTTTCAGTATGCCGACTCCCTGTAGTACAGTAGTTTCTTATTTTCCTGTGAATATCAGCCTGACTCTCTCCGTGCATGTTTTCTTACTGTAGTACAGCAGTGTAAATAACTTTCGGTGTGCCCACTCCCTATATAGCCGGCGTCCCCGGTGGCTTGGTAGGTGGTCCGCGTGCCTGTCAAGATCAATTTCGTGGGTTCCAAGTCTCACCGAGTGCATGCTCATAGGGACTTTTTCTTGCAGAAAAAAATGATTAGCGGAAAGCGCGAGAGCGTGAGTTAGCTACATTCGATGAAAATCGACGAGCAGTGGGAATGCTGAACCCTATGCGCGACAAAAAATGAAGGCACGTACCGGGGGGGAGAAGGGACGACACCTGTGACCACGGCTTGTCCAGAAGATCGTCGAGGGTAAAACCTCCTACGAGTGGGCTGGAAAGTAGAAGTGATGACGAAAAAAAAAAAAAAAAAAAAAAAAAAAAAAAAGTTTCTTATTTTCCTGTGCTCATCAGCCTGACTTTTTTCGTGCGTGTTTTCTTACTGTTTGTAGTACAGCAGTGTAAATAATATATCGCTCTGGTCGGAAAAATAATCCCGGTTTGATGATCAATCACATCAAAGTTATAACGGGTATTGTATACCGGGCCAAAGGGGTATATATAGATGGTATGTTTCTTGTTCAACACCGCTGTAGTTGAAGAACTTGGTACCGGTATGGTATACTCCTACAGCAGCAGTGGTGTACCGGTACCCATTAAGACCATCCGGTAGGAGGCCCTGAGTAGAGAGGATCCTAGGTAAATCGGCTGGTCTCGAGAAAAAACTACTTGGAACTAGTGTGGGATCATTTTTTCAGCATCGTAGTGAAACATGATACCTGGTACAGTACGAGTACCATATCAGAGATAACGCCACCTAAATTGCCCTTCACGAGGTGGTCTTCAAGTGGGTATACCACTGCGGTGTGCGTATTGGTGGATTGGTGGTCGTTATCGCCGATAATCCAGAGAAGTCTTGCGGTCGAAGCGCGCAAGAAAGAAGGAATGAAGTACTGCTGTAATATACCAGGTGCCGTCTAACCCGAAAACATGTGCGATGTTGTGCGATGTCATACGAAGTATTCAGTAGGTAGTAGTAAATAAGACTTACGGTACACACAAACAAATATACATTAAATTTATACTGATAATATTTGGTCCTATTTACTACGGCCCCCTGTAACAGCGCGTCCCTTTGAACGGATTTCTCGTGTTATTATCTCGACAACGGAGAGAACGCCGAACGATGCATCTATGGATGGAAAAGTCTCGGCGAGATCTTTCCTCATGTTTTGGAGAAAAATATCTTGGAAATTCGTCCCAGTTGGTTTGTTGTCTTGTATTAATACAACTCTGTCCCAGAATGCAAGGAGCAGTTATACTGATTATTAACCTATAAACGGTACCTATATTTTGGGACAGAGTGGTCTATCGTAGGAACGAACACCCTCAATACTGCTGATCACGGAAGGAAGTTTCATGCTCAACGGAACATCGTGTCGACAAACATCGTGTAATCACCATTATATTACGAGCGAAGGCCTGATACTTCCTACTATATTATGAGTGAGTCGCTCGCTGTTGCTGTTTGTTGGATGTGGCATCAACGCAGTGTGTTGCCTTGACTGACCGCCCCGCAGAACAAAACTACGGCAGTACTACTGTAATGAAGTATATACCAAGGAAATAAGGAGGTCGTGACGCGACCTACACGAGCGGTCTCCTTAACACCATGTCTACGCGCTTGCTTGAAGACCTCAATGAAGTTAGACTCGGACTTGGAAAATTCTTGCAGTAGTATCAAAGCGGGCCGAACAATATCCGAAAACTGAAAATGTACTCGAGACACGACTACTACTGCTGTAGGTAGGTAACGAACCTGTTTGTTCCATTCTCAAAAACAATGTGTATGCTACTGATACTGCTGTGTTCCGTGTTGCTGTTCTCACATTAACTCGCCGCCATAATCTAGTCCATGGTCAGGCCAATTATTATGCAGTCGGAATTCCAGTCAGTTGAAAAAAGGTCCATTCAGCACGTTTGCGCATGTCTCCAGCCCCGGAAATGGGGGAATTTGGCCTTTCTCTTGTCAGAATAGGTTTTCGCCAAGGTCTTACATCCGAAGATAATATACTGTACCAGATATATAGAGTACGTACCTGCTACAGCAGTAGAACATTTTCTCATTTCTCCACGGTTGCAGTTTCAGGAATGCTGCTGCTGTTCAATACAACTCTATCCCGTAATATAGTGGCCGTTTATAATTATTATCAATACACTAAAGTTCCTTACTTTTCGGAACAGAGTGGTACCAGGTATGGCACGCTTGTGTCTGTCTCCCAGCGGTCTGTACGAGTATATAGGACACTCACCTGAGTACAAACAACCACGGGTACCTGCCAGGTATTTACAGCGGTCAGCACGATATGCTACACAGCACATATCCATACTGCCTTTGAACATGGCCAAAAGAACGGGACGGGACGGGACAGGACAGGACGGGCAATCAACAATCAAGACCTCAAAAACTGAAAACCAAAAAAGGTCTAGACTCGTACTGACAAACAAGCAAACAACACCACACCCAGTCGTAGTAGCATGGCATTCGAATCGCACCACTTTTAATGCATTACGGTGTGTTATCTCTGTGTCGTAGTCTGTGACCACAGAGCTCGTATCTTTCTAGGGTGAAGAATCAGCACGGACACTGGGCTTGCCGGATGTCGACGAGTAGAAGAACGGTTTAATGTGAAGAACACACACACACACTTTCCTACAGCAGCAGCATTATTGAGGGCAAGGCCGTTTTTCGCCGTCGGCTAAAACGTCTCTGCATGGCAAAGGTTATTTACTGGCTTCCACTGCGTATGTATACAGGGTTAAGGGTACGAGTAGGACACTGAGTTGAGCTTGCCTGTCCTGTATAGGACTGCAGTCACGTCTTGGGGACAAACTACTTAGAGTTTGAACGGTTTGTCCCGAAAACGGGACTGTGGTTCTAAAGGAGTCGAGCTGCATCGTTAATTGCGAGGGCTGTACCATAACCGATTTCGACCCGGACCCGGCGTCTTCAGAACCGGACGAGCTTGCGCTCCTAACGCGTTGAACTAACGGAATTTTCGGGGCATGCCGCCTCGAGTTGCCTGGTGGCCGTAGTGCAGAGTATTCGGGGGCCTTGCTGATTGCAGTGTGTTGGGAATGCGGATTTCCTTTGGTTCTATTTTTCTTAATTCGATCGTACACAGCATACTGCGCCACCTACAGTAGTAGTGCACGACAGCTACTAAAACGAGCAATAAGAAAGGCAAGCCATTATTGACAGGAATATAAGAAATTCGGGGGTCGTTATCTGGAATCTGTGTATATGCGTTGGCCATTCTCCAATCCAGTCTGGACCAACTTTCTTGTTCAATATCTGTATATGAGAGGCTGAACGACGTAGGGCGTACACCTCACAGCTCACCTGCAGCAGGGAGGTGTCCTGTACTTGGAAACACGAAAATTACAAAAAGAAAAACAAAAAACATGGAAAAAAAAAAAAGGAATATGCACCAGAAGAATGCGTACCACGGCGGTACCAGGTACATCTTACCTCACGTGACTTGACTTACAGCAGCAGTGGCACCAGAACACCATCACGCCACGCCGACGGCGGCTGGGCGTGTGGGTTGCATTTTTTTTTCTTTTCTTTGCCTTTTTCATCCCCTTTGGAGATCTGGGTGAAAAAAGCTGTCCCCCAATACACTTTCTTACCGTATTCGTGTACCGGTTCCAGTCCATGTGTACACGTTCAAGATGTACATACACCCCTCCCCCCGTGTAAGTGGAAATAATAACAACAACAAATAAAAGGCTTTGCATTTGCCTGGTATCATACCGCACACGGTACGACTACGCTGTATACGTTCCAGGGTATGCCGTAATACAAACCAGCCCTATTACGCAGCTTGCAAAGTTGAGTATCAACTATTTAATCAGTCGATCTCACAGCTGACGTATTCCAAAATTTATAAAACCAGCCCGTCGACACCACACGAAGAGGCAACGACGCGACTCACCTACAGCAGTACCTCTCGAGCTCTCAAGGTGCGATGTCGAAAAAAAGATCAACATGGTCATGGTTGAATTGAATGACATGAAGGAAAGTTGAAAATTGGACGAGACAGCTGACTTTTATTTTATTTTTTCGTCACCTTTGATCAACTTGCATAATTTCCAGCTTGACCCTTTTAGGACTGCCGTTCCGTTTCGGGTACAAACTACTTGGAATTAGAGTGCTTTGTCCCCAAAACGGGACTGCAGTCGTAAAGTCCTCGTAGGAGGTGTTACGTACGCTCAGCGAAGTTCTGGATAAGCAGATACAGCAGTAGTGGTGGTCGCAGGTGACGTCCCTTCTCCGCTCCCCCGTACGTGCCTTCATTTATTTCACCGGGTATATTTTTATCGCGCATAGGGTTCGGTATTGCTCGTCGATTTCATCGAATGTTGATGTTGCTGACTCACGGTCTCGCGACTTCCGCTATTATTAAATAATATAAACACCCTTGTACGTACTCATTTCGCTCAGGTGCCGAATAATTATATATTTTCCGGATTCGGGGAGAGCTATTAATATTAATACTAGACTTTGCGGACTCGGAACAGCAACAACATTGGGGCGATTGGTGTGTGCGCCTAGATATGTGCGAGGCAAGCAAGCACACGAGTCGGTCACCAGGTGTTCTGACATTCTGACAAGCCAACCCTATCCCCCTATCGAGACCTTGCTCATGCCCTGATGTCCCTTCCTCCGCTACCACTAATATTAATAGAGAGCTCGAAGGGTCGGGTTGCATCTGAAAACATCAACCTCCCCGCCCGTGCGAGCTCATTTTTTGTGCATACAACAATTCGTGATACGCGCAGCTAGGAAGAAAGAAATATGCCGAAGTACTCGACGTGGATACTATTATTAAATAGTGGATACCTTGTTTGCTGCCCGCGAACGTATAATAAAATACCAGGTGCGTATATGGAGTAGGTCCGAAAAGACATGAACAATAACATGGTACAAAAGTCGGAAAAGTCGGAAGGCAACAGGAAGCGTGCACTTTGTCTCCAGGTCGGCTGCGTGGCTGCGCTTGACCACTAAGGGAATAGCTCACCCAGATCTCTTGCTCTCGAACACCACGAGCTCGGCCATGTCGGCCCGCGGAGGAGGCGGAGACAAGTCCATGATCCCTCTTGTTGGTTTGTTGAGGTTTTGAAAGTATCCAATTAGTCGATCGCGGTTGACAGAATTCCTCTGGTGAGCCTTGTTTCCGCTAGTCTGAAGAGTCGGTGCCAAGGTCCTTCTGTTCCCCTTGAGTTCCTTCTTTTCAGCCCGGCGAGTGAGTGGGTGTGGGGGAGTGCACGCGGTGAGTTTTCGGCCTGCAGCAGATTGTAGAATAAAAGGCGCTCGCTCTTCGAAAACCCAAAATCTGACTGCAAAAAAGAAAAGCGCCTTGTATTACTTCGAAGGCTGTTTCATCGGAAGAACCTTTGGCGGGAGCCCGGGGATTGCTTTCGGCTTTTGAACCCACCCAACCATGCATCTTCGTGCACCCGCTCCTGTGAAACGCACAACAACCGCTGGAGGTTCTCTGTCCCGTGCTGTGCCCCAGTCAGCCACAGAGCACAGATATCGCAGGGGGATAGGACCGGCTGCCTTCACGGAACCCCCTCCCACCCCCCCCCTTCTTCCCTCACCTAGACCGTCCCGGGCTGGCGCTGGACGTGTCGGACGCGGGAGAATCAGCATAGCCATGGGGTCGGGAAGGGTCGCCGTGGGGAGGAGGTTCATCCCTCTCGTCTGGGTTGCTGCGTTCAGTGCCCTTGCCATCCTAGACTCGGCAGGCAGGGCCATGGCTCAGCCTCAAATGGACAGCGCAATGGTGAGATCCACGACGATTTTTGAAGGCTGCAGAAATGGAGGAAAGGGAGAGCCTTGTGACTGGGGGTTAGCTCCGCTTTGTGTGCTCGGTGTGTTGCGATTTATCCCGTCCTCTTGCGTGTGAAGTGCGGAGGGAAGCAGCTCTTTCTTTGCAGCCTGTTTTACTTTCGTATAGTGGACTGACTGGCACCTGGTAAAACAAACAAACAACCGTTGTTATACATGTGATACGAAGTACGTTCGTTCGTGGTCTCCCAGCTCCCAGGCTCGCAGGTTGGCTTTCCCGTTGAAAGCTGTGTGAGCCCGAACGCCGGCCGCACCCCCCTCGTGTATCCATCCACTTATTTATCCGTCAGCTCTCATCAGACGTGAAGACGTCGTTCCATGCAACGTCACAAAGGTCACAAACGTACCTTCGTGTGAACACAACACGAGAGACGGACCTACCTGGTACTTCCACATATATTAGCTACACGAATATAATCCTGGAAAAAAACGGACTCGCTGATGGGTGTTGAGAGACTCACCCTATCTGTCGCTTTCGGGAGGTGTGCTCTCGTGCCGTCAATTTGTGACCCCCCCCCTCCCTGTTTCTGGTTGTCTAACGCTACGATTATTATATACCCTCGGTCTGCTACGTGATCAAGTATTCACCAGTTATGATACATCATCAGTCAGTGCGTACCGTCGGCTACCCCGAATGTTTCAGGTGTACAAAGTTTTGGTATGTACGTACTGCTGCTGTTCCGTTACATACTGCTGTGCTGCTCACATCTCATGCATGATACGATAGAAGTTTAAATTATGGATTCAAAGGAAGCCTCCTGCCACAGCAAGCAGGGGCTCACCCAGGGCTGTTTAGCAGTGACCCCCGCGCTGGCCTGGTCGGCGCGGCAGAGCGCAGGCAAAGTAATTATTCTACAGCAGCTATTAATAGTACTACTACTGGTGTCGAATGTGCTATATCGTACCAGGAATACCTCCAAGCCGAAGCCGTCACGTTCTAGACACTTTACTACTTGGTAGTAATATGGTTGAGCGTTACTGTTGCTGACTGACTGCTGTACTTAAAATAGTATATAAATAGTTGTCGCTACTCTCGGAACTCATGCAGCAGGATAGTTGTACAGCTGTCGCCGACTTGTGTGCGTTGGATGGGTGGGGGCGGGAGTACTTGGTGTTGTCCCATCGCCATTGTAGACTGTCGTGCTGTTGTCGTTCGATCGTAAGACAGCAGACATCCGGATCAGGCTCCCTCCGCCTTACGTACTGATGTCGTCTACGTCGAGTGGTGCCACACAGCTGGAGACGAACTCGCGTGGAAGAAACTAAATCAGGAACAGCATGGATGAATCAGCGTGAATTGCAAAAAAAAAAACAAAAAACAAAAAACACACACACACACACACACACACACACACACAAGACAAGCGAGATGTTACGGGGGACCATAGTAAATAGGACCAAGTATGATCAGTAAAAATAGGGAAATACAGTGGTTGTTGTCTGTGCCGTAGGTCCTATTTACTATGGTCCCCCGTTATAGGTGACATCGGGGGCTGTATTACCCTTTGAGGAAATGCACGTTCATGTATACAGCAGTAGGTATACCCTGCGGCCGCAACTTCGTGGCGCCGAACCTCTACATTAGAGCCGCCTTGGGCTTCGGCACTCCGGCTGTGTGTGAGCAAGTCGGTGCGGTATCAATAAAATATACCACCTCGAAGCACAACGACTTGCTTTTTTTTTCTGTACGACGAGCGCTGCTAATCGTATGTACGTACACATATACCATGGTATACGATATGCAGCACGCACACAACACAGGCCACAGCAGCAGCAGAGAGCAAGAAGCGCTTCGTCGCTCTCCTGATGCTCTCGCCAGGACATAGAGCAGGCGCTGAAGATGCGGGGCGAAAGCCTGCCCGGCGATCGTGGGCGACGGGGATGCAGCGGCGTTCGTCCGTGGGGTTCTGCATTCGACGCAAGCAAACCGAGAGGACTTGAGGACGAGGATGAGGAGGAGAAGGGATTCGTTTCGCAAGTTTGGTTGCCGTAGCACCGTCGAACGAGCGTCGCCAGGTTCTCCGCGGCGTCCCCTGCAGACGCTAAGCGAGGGACCTCGCTGAGACAGAGAGGTCGCCGCTTGGGCTCGGTCGAATCGGAAGCGCGCCAGCTGCGGGAGATGTGTGACGGCCAGAACAGCCACAGCGCAGCAGCAGCAGCAGCAGGACAGCACACACACGCCGGCAAATGTGAAGTTGCGCCGCATGAACAATCAAATGCTTAATCAAGTAAAATGGGTCGCACCTGACGCTCGGACCACGAATGGAAATCCATTGGCAAACAAACGTGTTGCAGCGATTTCAAAATGCATGGGTGCCTGAAAAAAAAAAGGCGGCCGCTGAATCAGAAAAATTCGTGTTCGCTCCTAAAAATAGCTGTGTGATATTATACCTAGCTGCGTACTGCTCTGTATACGAGGCGAACGTGATGGGGCTGGGTACTGAACCAGGATCCACGTGCAGTACATCTCTCCCGGCTGAGGCAGCTGCCAGGATGCCAGTGCAGTGACGACTGACGTACAGTGATGAGTTACATGCATCTACTAAAAACGCCTCACCATACAACAGAAACCCCCTGAAAATGAACCCTGCGCGCAGAGGGGACAGGGGACATCATTATACAGGAAACGTAATACGAAAAACTAGCGCTGAGAAAGGCAGGCTGAGATTTACAGGAACGTGAACGAAATTCGGCAGTCGTTGTACTGAAATTAGTGCAGAACGCACCCATTCTTGAATTAAGAAATCCAGCCTGACCAGGTTTCTTGTTTCTTCCTTTCGATCGGTGTTCCTTCCCGTACCGCAGTGCTGTACACCTTGTTTGCTGGCATTTTCTTTTTTTCCCTGTGAGTCAGATCAACCTACACACCTTCTTACCCAAACCTTGCCTTTGAAACATGGCTCAAAGTCAAACGCATTTTTAGCGCTTCGTAGTGAATGAAAGCCAAATCGCTTTGAACCGGGGCCCGGCACGGCGCCTCCAGCAGGGCCCCCCGGGGGCGCCGGGTCAGGCACCCTCGCCTCTCGAGGGGGAGCGGTGGTCGCGGTCGTGGCTGCTCGTTCTGGCTGAGGCTACCAATACCCAGTCCAGCCCTACACGTATCACTGAAAAACCAGACCCTATGGCATCCCAATCAACAACGGAGAATATTACTGCAGGTCAGGGAACCGTTTCGAGAACAATCTGTTGTGTGTTATTGTAGAGATAATTGGGCGTCTGCTTTCAGTGTTCTTTTCGGCAAGCAACGTGGCTTTATTTTGGTTGACCGCGTGAGGGGCAATAAGTGTTGCGGGGGGGCATGGTAAATAGGACCTATGGGACACACAAAAACCTATATAATTCCCTATTTTTACTAGCAACATTTGGTCCTATTTACTGTGGTCCCCCGTAATAGCAAGTGGGTTTAGCGCGGGACGGTGACCGCAGAAAAGGGCAAGAGCACGCGAACAGGCAGAAGGCTGCTGCCTGTAGCGGGCCAGCGGTTTGCTGAGCGGGGTATTTCTTGGTTCCTCAGCAATAGTTGTCAATATAGGAGATATCCCATCGTCTTGCATATGTTGTCTACTGTGCTTGCTGCATATACACAACAATGCAGTGTCTCTGTAGTGTGTGTGACCACAGAACTTGTATCTGTCTACTCGTAGGATTGAAGGATCGGCACGGACACTGGTCGTGCTGGGTGTCGACGGGTAGAAAGAACGGTTTAATGTGGAGAACGCACACAGCGCGGGTGTAAATGGTTCCTCGTGTCTCCTGCCTCCTGCCACAGCAGACCTACGATATTCGTTCGTAATGGGAAAAATCAAAAACGAAAACCGGGCAAAGGAGTTGTTATTATTACGGGGGTCTATAGTTAACAGGACCTATGGCATACATAAAAACCTATATATTTAGGTATTTTTACTAATAATATTTGGTCCTGTTAACTATGGACCCCCGTAATAGTATGTACATAAGAGTATGTTTGAAGAACGAAAAAACGGTTGTTGGTTCTGTTTTTTTTCTGGCCGTTTCTTCAACTGGTTAAACTGGATGTTAACCCCAAACGTCTCTGAATACTGGAAACCAATGACGATATGTTTGTGTTCAGTGTGCTGTTTTTTTTTTTAATCCGATTCACTGAATTTAGAGTTCTGCAATTGTATGGAAATATTAGCCGTTTATGGACGTATATAGCGTAGCTCGACTCTCCACCTGCCATAGATACACCCTTACGCCCCTCCCCTCTTCTGCCCCCCCCCCCCCCCCCCCCCCCCCCCCCCCCTCCCCACGTGTGTCGCTTATCGTCCCCCTTGCGCCTACCGCCTGCTTACGATGACAGGACGAGCTACCCCCACTCGCAGACGCCGCCGCCCCACCACAGCCAGGCTTTTGGACTGCCTTTGCCAACAGCGTCGCGATGATCATTGCCACCGAGATAGGAGATAAGACGTGAGATACAGCGACAGAAGGGGCGGGGGGTAGAATATGGAGGGATCACGATGGCGAGGGGAGGGGGGGGCGTACTCATTTGTTGCTTGCCTTAGTCATTTGACCGTTGACCACGCATCCCTTTCGAGACGATGGCGAGGGGAGGGGGGGCGGGTTAGGCTGCCTTTGCCAGCATCTTTGCAGTGATCATTGCCACCGATATAGGTTAGGAGATAAGACATGATACACAGTGAGCTGGGGTAGAGTTTGGAGGGATTACGGGCCGCGGGAGGGGGGGGGCGGCTGTACTCATTCTCATGCATGGCCGTAGTCGTATGACCATAGACCCTCGCATCCCTACAATGCCGGGACGCAGAACGCGGGGCTTTCACCGACCCGGCATACATTGCTTGTACCAAGCGCGAAGCGCCGTGAGGTGTTGAGCGAGTCGCATGAAGGGTGAGCTGCATCCTACTAAGAACCGCTTGTGAGGCGGATTTTCGTGCATATGGATTACAGCTTCAATTAATTGATTTATTTTATGGTGTAGCCACTTCCAGAGACAGCAATGTCACTGCCTCGTGGGTGCCTTACCATATACACACCACGTGATAACCCCCCTTGTGCGGAGTTAATACTCTCCTGGCACAAAAATGATCTAACTTGACCGCCAGCCGTGGTAACCGCCAAAAAAACAAAAACAAAAAAAACAAATGGTACCCTGGCTGCCTAGCTCACGCAGTGAGAGGCGTGTTTTACAGCGTCGTCGCCAACCGAGTCCAACCCAACCTATATATACCAGGTATAATACAGGGGATGGGGGGGTGTATTCGATGTCATGAATGACCGTGGTCGTATGACCACAGACCCTCGCATCCCTACAATGCCGGGACGGAGCATATCGGGTTTTCACCGACCAGGCAGACATTGCTTGCACCAAGCGCGAAGCGCCGTGAGGTGTCCGGCGAGTCCCATGAAGGGTAAGCTGCATCCTACTAAGAACCGCTTGTGAGGCGGACTTGCATATGGATGACAGCTTCAATGAGTTAGTTTAATTTCCGGTGTGGCCACTTCCAGAGACGGCAATGGGAGTACTATGTAACTGCTTCTTGGGTGCCTTACCTTGAACACTACGTGATACGATCAATTCCCTTGTGCAGAGTAAAGGTTCTTTACTTCGCACAAATGATCTAACTAGACGACCAGCTGTGGGCGACCGCCAAAATAAAAAATATAAAAAATAAAAAAAACGGTACCCTGGATGTCTCGCTCACGTAGCAAGCGGCATGTTTTACAGTGTCGTTGCCAACCGACGCCAACCCAACCCATATATAATATATAGCGGCGGGGGGGGGGGGTCTGGGGGAAGGAAGAGAGGGCGAAGAAAAGAGGAGGAGGAATTGGGGCTAGGGGGGGGGGGTCTGGAGGAGGGAAGAGAGGGCGAAGAAAAGAGGAGTGATTGGGGCGAAAGGGGGAGAGGAAAGGGTTGTGGAGGCAAGAGGGGAGGGAGGGAGCTAGAGAAAGGAGAAGAGGCGAAGAAAAGAGAAGGAGGGATTGGGCCAAGGTGAAGGCGGGCGCGGGCGAGGTAGACCAAGAATGGGTGCGGCGTCCAGATTGGTGTTGGTGAAAAAGCGTAATTCTGTGTACGGGTGTGTTTCGCACGGGTCCTGCGGGAGCTCATGGAGGGTTTATGCGAGATTTTGAGGCGTTTCCTGGTGGTGCCGGTTGTGGCACTGCTATACACGTGCGATGTTTGTTCCTGGGCAATTGTACCTTGCCCTACCGCAGCACTGCTGATCAGCAGCGCACAATGCGTCGAGGGTCAAGTTTCGATATGGGATACTTATATAAACCTTGGTGTGGAGGACAGGGTACGTAGATACCGTCAATCTCCGATCACAAATGCCAACCATGAAGATACGTTAACCAACGTCCGGTCTATGAGATCCGCCATCACTGATGGACCTTCATAACGGTTGACGTTCCGGCCATGAAGTCCGAACGCGCCAGGGAGAAAAGGGTCCTTCCACGAAAGGACCGGCACTCTCACAATTTCTATAAGTTATCTCCTTGCGAGACGCGAGGGAGGCTTGTGGAGGCACCTCCTTGCCACATATCACGAAAGAGAACGTGCACGTCAAGGCCTCGGCCAACCCCGTCAAAGACGAAGACAAGGCCGACACCGGCAACGGAGCCACCCTCCATATTGGCCCAGCTTCAACAAGATGGTTGAATTATACTGCACTGTAGTTGTGCTTTAGCCCTGACCTCGACCGCCTGGGAATCTGCTCGGAATGAAGACGTGTTTCAGGCTTGGTGTCGACTACGTGTCAACCATTTTTTGGGGGCTGGGCCGAGTCCTGAGAACTGCTTGTATTGAAGATGTGTTGAAGACTTCGTGTGGACTATCAACCATTTTTTCAGAGCTGGGCCAAGTCGTCAACAGCAGTACTGCCCCTTCCACCCTTCCCTCATCGCTACCCCCCCTGCCATCCCCCCCCCCCCCTTCGCCATCGTCCTCCCGCTTGACCCCCGCGCTACCCCCCTGCCCCCCCCCCCCCCCCCCCCCCCCCCCCCCCCCCCCCCCCCCCCCTCGCCGTCCCCCTCTCCACACACACCCCCCTCGCGAACCCCCCTCCATCTATCGCTCCCTCGCTCCTCCTCCCCCCCCCCCTCCCTCCCTCCTACCGCCTCCTTCGCTCCCGCACCCACCACCCTCCCACACGTAATAGATTTTTTATTGCCGCCATCATGGCCATGAGTTTCCCTCGCATGGCGGTATTCGGGGGTGCGGTGGGTGCGTTGGCGGTGATGACGGTGCTCTCTGCCGCCCTGGGCTTCGCGCTGCCTTCCATCTTGCCCAAGACTTACACGCACTACGCCAGCGCGGTGAGAAAGGTGTTCGTGGTGGTTGGGGGGTGGGGCGGTGGTGTGTGGGGGGGTGTGTGCTCATTATGATGCGTGGCCGTAGTCTGTGCTGGGGTTGGTGGTTGTGTTGGTGGCTTGCTCCTTCAGTGACGTTATTGTTCTATCTCTGACTCTCACTTACTATCTCTCGCTCCCCCTCTCTGTATCCCTCCCTCCCCCCGCCCTCCCTCTCCGTCTCCCGCTCTCTCTCCCTCCCTTTCCCCCCCCCCCCCCCCACTTCTCCTCTCCCTCACTCTCTCTCTCTCTCTCCTCCCTCCCCTCCCCTCCCCCCCCCCCCCCTCACTCTCCCTCTCCCTTTCCCCACCTCCTCTGTTTCCCCATTGTCGGTGTTCCACCTCTGCTCTTCGTCCGCTGTTATCCCTCTCCTTCCGCACTGTCTGGTCTGTCTGTCTCGGGCTGTGTCGCCATGGTGCGCCCGGGCGTTGTTTGTTGGACAGCTCCTGTTCCTTTACTTCGGGCTAAGGATGCTGAAGGAAGGGATGGATTCGCACGGGGGGCCGTCAGAGGAGCTCACGGAGGTACTAAAATGCCATGACTGCTCTATAAGAAACCTGTTTGCTTCTTTGTTTTCGTTTCTATTACGGAAGGCCGGCCGTAGTTGATAGGACCTACGGTACACACAAAAACCTATATATTTACCTATTTTTACTAACAATATTTGGTCCTATTTACTATGGTCCCCCCGGTAATAGATTTATTTTCGTATTCTGAATCTCATGCTTATTGTATGCGCCCTTTCTTTCCAGGCGTTTATTTCCATTTTTTGCGTGTTTTTTCAGGCTCTTTCTGTATCTTGTAGAAATCCTTTTGTCTTGTATTTTTGTATTTTTGAATTTCGTGTTTTGTACCGGTATAGTTTTTGCTATTTTGCAGGTTTTGTCGGGTTTTATGTAGTTGGTGTTTTTTCCTTTTTCGCGTCCTTATTTTTTCCTCCTGTTTTTCGGGGGGGGGGGGGGGGGGGGGGGGGGTCTGCCTGCGGTGGCACAAGCAGGCCTCCACAAGCTGGGGTTCGGCGCTGGGACAGTGGTAGGTAGGGCGTCGAAGCCCCGAAAATTTCAATTCACGAACGCGGTCGTGTCCTCTCCAGTCCGAGGGGCTGTTTACTATTAATACGACTTGCCCCACCTTGACGATAATTTTGTTTGAAACATACATACCAGGTACATACCTGGTAGTTGACTGTAAAAACCCAACCCCGACCTTCTGGGAAATTTCTGGGTCACCTCGGAATTTTATCGGAACGAAAATGTGAGGGAGGAGAACCTACTGTCGTGTGGACTTTTTACTATCAGATCAATCGTTCTGTCGCTAATGTAAGATGTGATGAGGAAGTTTCTGCTGTAGTGTGGGCTATCAACCATTCTGTGGCTGATACATGTTTTTTTTTTTTTTTCATGTATCTGGTGGATGAACACGCACGTGACGAAGGAATTTAAGAGCGGACGATCTGTAACGATGTGTACGAGGGTATCGATAGTATTTCACAGCAAAGGTACCCCGTCTGTGTACGTACCAGAATACAACTGCTGTGCGTGGTACTGCTGCTGTAGAACCGTAACAGGTATAACGCATATCACACCCGGGTGATAAGATAGCACACCCCCTGGGACGAATTTCAGACCCGGTTACCTCCAAAACACGGGGGGGCACACACAACGAAAATGGCGGCTTCGGAACGGTTTCGTCGAGAAGGTTGGTTGCATCTTAAGACGCTTCGCTCGTCGTACTCAGTACGCCCTCCCAGCCGGTAAGAAACCCAGCTTTGAAAATCGTCCGCGAGGGGGGGTGGGGTGTGTTATCTTATCACCCTAGGGTGATAGTGCCGTACGGTAGCAGTTACCGCTCTGTCCTGTAATATAAGCACCGTTTGGATTAGATATGAATATACAAAAGGCCCCTCCCTGTATCTAGGGACACAGCAGTGGTGCATCATCTCGTATGTATGCCGTACACGAGTGTACCAGGTTTATGTCTCTTGGCCCTTTTAGGACACGAGTCCCGTTTTGGGGACAGACTACTTGGAATTAGACTGGTTTGTCCCCAAAACGGGACCGGTGTCCTAAAAGAGTTCAAGCAGTCTCTCGCTCGGTCGAACCGGAAAACATTCCACGGATTGGGGAGACAAGACCATCGATACCCGACACCCGCCTCAATACTATCGTAAATTTCTCAGGATTGAATACAAGTAGACGTCTTGCAGTATTCATTACCGTTTTCTACGTACGTACGCGTATATATAGCCCACGTTTGCCTGGTGGGGGGTGAAGGCGTACGTTTCTTCCTCATGTGCATTTTCTGTTGTATACATAGAACACGTTTTTCGTCGGTTGGGGTCTGTACCGTACAGATCTTGCACCGAAACGTCGCGCGACCGCAGGTCAGGGCCCTGATGATCTAGATCGTGATATATCTGTAGATGATCTATCTGTAGATGATCTATCCGTAGATGATCTATCTGTAGATGATATATCCGTAGATGATCTATCTGTAGATGATATATCTGCAAATGATGTATCTGTAGATGATATATCTGCCTGTGGCGCGAACTGTTGACTGTTGCTGCTGTTATATATACAAGGTGGAGGAAGAGTTGACGAAGAAGAACGAGGGGGAGCCCAAGAAGGTTGACGAGTTCGACGTGGAAGGGGGTGGGGGGGGGTTGGGGAACGGCTCTAGGCGATCAAGCGCCAAGAAGACTCTGTCGCAGGTGAGAAACAGACGAAGGCGTTTCGTGCTCGGTGAAGGAGGAGAGGGGGGGGGGGGGGGGGGGGGGGGGGGGGGGGGGGGAGGGGGACCGGGGGGGTGGAGGGGGGGGAGACTCTGCGGGAGGTGATAATTCGGCAAAGGTGTTGCGTTGCGTACACGGGGGCGGGGGGGGGGGGGGGGGGGGGGGGAGGGGGCAGAATCTGTCGGGGGTGATAGCCGAACGGAGGAGGCACCCTGTGCTTGGGGGCAGGGGGGACAAAGTGAGCGGGGGCTGCTGGTATACGGAGAGGTAACGCACATGTGACACATTCATCTATTGTGTTGATTGGTCGATTGAATGATGGCAGCTCGGCAGCATCAACACTACGCCCAGCCCGGCTCACAAGCGTTTTTTTGTTTTTTTTTTTTTTGGTCACCACGGCTGGCGGTCAAGTTGGATCATTTTTGTGCCGGGAGAACATTATCTCCGCACATGGAGGATGATCTTATCAAGTAATGTGTACCAGGTATATGGTAAGGCACCCACGAGGCAGTTACATGATAAACCCATTGCTGTCTGGAAGTGGCCACACCAGAAAATATATCAATTGGTTGACGCTGTCATCCATGTGCAAGAAATCCGCGTCAAAGGCGGTTCTTAGTAGGATGCAGCCCACCCTTCATGCGACTCGCCCAACATCTCACGGCGCTTCACGCTTGGTTGAAGCAAGGTCTGCCTGGTCGGTGAAAACCCGACGTTCCATCCCGGCATCGTAGAGATGCAAGGGTCTATGCTCAATCGACTACGGTCATGCATGACGTGACTACCTCCCCCCCTGGCTCGAAAGGGATGCGTGGTCAATGGTCAAATGACTAAGGCTAGCAACAAATGAGTTCACCCCCGCCTCCCGTCTCCATCACTCCACTGCCTCGCCACCTCCCGTCCCCTCATACCCCCCCCGGTCCCCGTCCCCGTCGGCAGGTGCTGACAATGTCTTTCACGATGACATTTTTGGCGGAATGGGGGGACCGGTCGCAGATTGCGACGATCGCGTTAGCCACAAACAAGGACCCCTTCGGGGTAACCGCCGGGGGCATTGTTGGGCACTCGATGTGCACGGGCATGGCGGTCATCGGGGGGAGGATGCTGGCGGCGAGGTGAGAGGGCGGTGGGTCGATGTGGTGTCGCCGGGAGATGAGGGGGCACACAACAGTAGTGGTGGTGGTGGTGGTGGTGGTGGTGGTGGTGATAGTTAGCGTGGTATCGATGACATTGGGGATGGGTGTACTAGAGTGGGTGATGGCGATGTGTTAGATTGCTGTGCGTACGAAGGATACGACGGAGAGGTAACCGATTCCCGCTTGGCGATCGACGACGCCGAGTCTACAGCAGATATATTCCGTGATCTTGTGTGTGTGATGTACAGTGAGAGCCTTTATGTGTATAAAGTCTGCGTGATCTAGCACGTGTTTCCTGGGTTGGAGCTGTACTGTACACAGATAGATGCTGCACAATTTATCGCAATGGCAGGTGAGGAACTAGATCATGTACTACTGCTGTGTACAGATAGATAAGTGATATGTCGGAGGTGCGGAAGGAGTTAACAAGGGTGTGCATTTTTTTTCCCCTCTCCCTTGATAGTGACGGCGGTATACCAGGTATACGTGATGGCGTTTTTGAGGAGGGTAGTATTGGCGGTAGTGGTGACGACAGTAATTTGTACCAGGTATTTTTTAGGTGTCTGTGTTTTGTCTCCTCGGCCATGCTCCTCTTTGTTTTCGCCTCTATTCCCGTACTATGCCGGTTGGACTGGGCACTCATGCCCCCTCCCCACCTTGTCCCCTAATCCCGGGTGTTCGTTTTTTTTTTTTTTTTTTTCGTTTTTGTTCGTTTTCTTTCGCTTTTTTATTTTGTTCCCCTTTTTTTTTGTCCTTCGCTTTTGTTCTGTTTTTTTTTTTTGTCTTTCGTTTTTCGCCCAGGATCTCTGAGAAGACCGTCCATCTGATTGGCGGAGCGCTCTTCCTAGTTTTTGGCTTGCATGCCCTGTTGTTCGGAGCATAGGTACTACTACTGTAGAGGCTCGGCCCTGAAAAAAAGTTCTGGTAAAATAAATGTACGAGTTATGTAGCTTCAGGAGAAGGAGAAAGAGAGAAAACATTCAACCGATGGTGGGATGGGTGCACTCTCTTGTCGTGCATGCAGGGGCACGAAGGCAGGCGTAAAAGAAGTTCAACGTATTTACGTTCGTTTATTTTCTTGTACCAATTCGGCTACCCATCCATGATTTCTCACCACGACCCGATTCGATCGATGGCGGTGGCGAGGAGGGGGGAGGAAGGGGGCCGAAAATTAGGAGGGGGGGGGGGGGGGCAGTTAGGAGGGGTTGGGGGGCAGGGGGGGGGGCGAGTTGACTCGCCCATTCCGGGGGTGTGAGGGTATCGTGGGGGCTGGGGCTTCCAATCGACGCCGATCCGATGTTATCGGTCCAGTTCAATCCAATCCCGTCGAGCTTTAATGCAATCCTGTTGTGTATTATTCCGGTTCCGAATTTTGTCCTATTCGGAAGTTATCCGGGTGCCGATATACCTGGTAAGGTGCTTTCTGTGGCGGATTATCCTCTGTATTTACTGACTTTACCGTCAACTGGTGTGAAACACCCCCCGGCATACCGTTCCATGTCTGGCTTGCCCATCGGACGGACATTAACAAAAAAAATCCGAACTACCTGTAGGTTTAAAACCTACCGGTATTAGACCATGATTTTTCTGATGATGATGATGATGATGATGAAATTGACGGTTGTAGTGATGACGATGACGATGATGATTGATGATGTACCAGCAGCTCGAGGTCACAAAGAAGACAGGCTAAAAAATCGTCCTGATGGAAGAATTCTGCTGTACGTGCACAGCGCTACCCGGCAACGGTAAAACTACGGGCCGTGGTATACCACCCTCTTTTACCACTTACAAACCGAACGGCTCCATGCTCGTGGTATGATTGATGCGGAACACCCGAGAAATTGAAGAACCGACAGGAGGAGTTATTACTTGAGGTAACGATAAGAAAAGTGGGCACGAAAAAAGGAATGCACAGGAAACGGAAAACGAAAAAAAAAGCAGAAAAAAACAAACACGAGGCAGTGAACGTGATGACACAAAACAACACATAAAAAAGTAGTATAAAAACGCGAATTATGTAGGGGTACGTAAATTCTCGGTCGAGAAGAAAGAGGAGCACCCCTGTCATACTTGCGGTCAGATTTTTTTTTGTCCAAGAAGTCTTGTCACAGGGAAATGCGTCCCCTTTGGTGACAGGCGCCTGAAGTACAGTACTATATCCGGGTATCCCTCTGGCATTGAACAATAAGTACCACGGAGGACGGAGTAAATGGGACCAAATTTTGTTAGTAAAAATAGGTTTTTGTGTGTACCGCAGGTGCTATTTACTATGGTCCTCCGTAATAGCACGTTTCGTTAGCACCCTGGGCCATGATAGGATTGTTCCTGTTACTGCAGGACCGCAGCCCCGCTTGGGGACAAACTGCTTATAGGCCAATTCTTGTGCAGTCGGGTTTACAGTCAGGTGGAAATGATGCTATCGGCACGTTCGCACGACCTTTTGCCCCGAAAAGGTGCGAAACTGCTGTTTCTCGCCCCTCAAAGAGTTGGACTTTTCTCCAAGACCTATCTGAGGCTGTTTCCCGCTTCTCCGGGTGCCCAGTTGCAGGAAATCACCGTCGGTACTTTTCCGCTCCAACTGGGCAAAATACGATAACAATGCCCGATTGAATCGGAAAAGTACCGGCGGTGTTTCCTGCAACTGGACACACCTGGAGAAGCGGGAAACAGCTCTAGATAGGTCTTGGAGAAAAGTGCAACTCTTTCCGAGGCGAGAAACAGCAGTTTCGCACATTTTTCGGGGCAAAAGCTCTCGCGTGAGCGTGCCGATCGCACCATTTCCAACTGACTGCAAACCCGACTGCGTAAGAACTGGCCTTAGGCCTGGAGTTGTTTGTGTCCTCAAAAACGGGACTGCAGTCCTCGCACAAGGTTTTTTGTCTAATAAACCTGCATAACTTCTCGACCGTCAATTTTTTTAGAAGCAGGTGAGGTCGTATCTATACATGGAGGAGCTGAAGTGAGGATAGTACGTTACTGATCCCCATTTCATGGATTAGATAGGTCATGCCCGATTTGTAATTTCGTGCACGAATTACTGCTGAACCACCACTTGTGATACACCTGGTAATATACCGCGGGGGACCATAGTAAGTAGGACCAACCGTTATTGTTTGTAAAAATAGGGAAAACGTATTGGTGTTTGTCTGTACCGTAGGTCCTATTTAGTATGGACCCCCGTGATAGTATCGGGCAACAGAAGTGGTTATTGTGATACGATAGAGTATCGGGCTATAGAAGTGGTCATGATACAGCCCGTAGTATCAAAGCCCTGGAGAACCTAGGAGTATTCTCGGGGCTCTGAAGTTTCCTTTGCAGTACAATGGTTAGGATAGCCGATAGGAGAAGAGTAGAGTAGACAAGAGCCCGAGGAAAAGTTCTTCGGACGAGTGTCTTCACCCGTCCAGCGGGTCAACAGAAGGAGATCAGAGTGGGCTTGATGCCTTGAATCAAGCCCCTATCGAATCGCTCTTTCGACAGCTCCCTTCTCTCGCCACGAGGAAAAATACGACAACAAGACTTATCCTGAACAAGAGAAGAAGCTGCCTTCCTAGCCAGTTCAGATAGTATCTGCATTCCATTCCCTTACCACGATAATCGGGTTCGACTACACATGGCGCCGTCGGCAGGACGACTGTAGATCACACAACCACTCTGTTCCAAAATATAAGGAACGGTTTCACATCAATATTCGATATAAATGATCCTTACGTATCGGGACAGGGTGGTGCCTGGTATGTTTTGCCGGGTGGAATCTGTATGGCACGGGCTCTTTCGCGCATGTTTGCCTCGTGGGCGGGGCGGGCGGGGGTACTCATTTTCATGCAAGACCGTATAGTCGTGCGATAGGCGGGGGGGGGGGGGGGGGGGGGGGGGGGGGGGGGGGCGTACTCATTCGTGGCTTGCCTTAGTCATTTGACCATTGACCACGCATGCCTTTCGAGACGGAGCATGGGGTGGGGGGGGGGGTGTACTCGATAGGAGAGATGTACTCGACCTCATGCATGGCAGTAGTCGTATGACCATAGACCCTCGCATCCCTACAATGCCGGGACGGAGCATGTCGGGTTTTCGCCGACCAGGCAGATATTGCTTGCACCAAGCGCGAAGCGCCGTGAGGTGTCCGGCGAGTCGCATAAAGGATGAGCTGCATCCTACTAAGAAGCGCTTGTGAGGCGGACTTGCATATGGATGACAGCTTCAATGAGTTAGTTTAATTTCCGGTGTGGCCACTTCCAGAGACAGCAATGGGAGTACTATGTGACTGCTTCTTGGGTGCATTACCTTGAACACTACGTGATACGATCAATTCCCTTGTGCAGAGTAAAGGTTATTTACCTCGCACAAATGATCTAACTCGACGACCAGCTGTGGGCGACCGCCCAAAAAAAAAAAAAAAAAAAAACGGTACCCGGGATGTCTAGCTCACGTAGTGAGCGGCATGCTTTACAGTGTCGTTGCCAACCGACGCCAACCCAACCTATATAAAATACCTGGTATATAATAGGGGATAGGGGGGGGGGTCTATGCGATACGGCTCTTTTTGCGCAGCACACACACCGTACGCTAAATCTACGGTAGATCCTGATCTGTCGGCTGTTGCGCAACGGCAACGTTACACACCTCGGACAGACAGATCATCTGCAGATCATTCCCACAGCTCATCATCTAGATAATTCAAAGAAGGTGGATCAATTCCCGAGCTTGTATGATCTGTACGATCTAGCGCATGTTATTTGCTGGGTTGGATCTGTACTATACAGATCCCGCACAGATGCATCACAACGGCAGGCGAGGAACTAGATCATATGCAGATAGATCATGATATATCTGTCCTAGAGTAGGTGGTGCGACGTTGGGGATCATACCGTGCCATACATCGAGGACCCCTGTTTTTATTAACCATGTTCTGGGCTAGAGTTTTTTTTGTTTTGTTCACTACTTGTGATTCCCCTATCAATTACTTGTACGTGATAGAAAGCTTTCCCCTCGCGAGCAGCTTTCTGGATGAGACGTGGCCACAGGTTGCTTCCACCCCCCCCTCCCCCTCATCCGTCTCGAAAGGGATTCGTGGTCAATGGTCAAATGCCTAAGGCAAGCAACAAATGAGTACGCCCCCCCAACCAAGGAGTACCTGCCTTTGCTTCTATCTCGCATCATAGATGCAAGGGGTCAAACCGCGGCCTCCTACTGTACGTATGTAGCACATTTGCTCGGTACAAACCATATGGTGTTGTTGATTGAAATAGGGGTGGGGCATGTCGACGCATCTACCCTACCTCCCCCCATGGTCATACGACTACGGCCATGCATGAAATGAACCCCCCCCCCCTCCGTGCGCGCCTAAGCCCGAGCGTACACCACCAAAAGAGGAAACGACGTACACTCCTTTCCAAGGCAAGAATGAGGAACAAATCAGAACGGTGGTGGTACCGCTTTGAACGAGGCCGAAAGGCCGGTAATTACCTGGGTTCAGGTGTTGGGATAATACTTGTAGTACTTGGGAGGCGTATCTTAGATGGAAAACAAGGGGTTTTCCCAGCGAGGCACGAGCCTTGCTCTCAGTCTCTCATCGTGCACGGCAGGTGAATAAAAGCTGCTCTTCTCTTATCCCTTGAGCAAACAGCACACGTGAGTTCCAACGAGCACCTGCTCAACAGGCAAAACAAACCCAACAAGGGATACAAAGCGTCTCGACAGTTGTACTTGACAAGTGGCGTCGAGTGTCCCGACCTTGACCTCAACATGCATGACATTTCTGGACGAATCAGAAAAAAAGACGTTTTCAAAAAGGATTCCAGAGGGGACGTTGTTTACTTGGTGTGATAAAAAACCGTCGTGCTCCGTCCCAGCATTGTAGGGATGCGAGGACCTCTGGGTCTACGACTACGGCCATGCATGACATGAGTACACCGTCCCCCCTCCCCCCTCTGTCTGGGACTGAAAACTAGGAGCGGCGTGTCGGTTCTTTCTTTTTCGACTACCCCTCGTACCTCGCCCCATCTTCAATCGACCTTTTCCCACTTCAAAAAAAAGTCCCTGCACTCAGCCCAAGTAGTCAAGAACGCGCAAAAATTTGGGTGGTGGGTGCAATTCTAGACGGGGTTTAATAGTAGGAGGCGTGCCCAACCCTAATTAAGAAGGAGTGTCCGATTGCGCCGCCACCGCGCGGGTTTATGAATGGGAGGCGTGCCCAACCCAAATTCAAGAAGGAGTTCCAATTGCGCCGCCACCGCCGCCGCCACTACCCGTCCACTTCCAGTCCCAGCCACATCCACAGCCTCGGCACGACAAAACACGAACTGTGTCGTGAGGAAGAGAGTTAACGAGATCGGGGAGGTGGGGGTGGGGAGTTGGGGTGGGATGGGAGGGGGAGGGTGGGGTGGGATGGAGTGGGGGGGGGGTGTACTCATGCCATGCATGGCCGTAGTCGTACGACCATAGACCCCTATTAAGCCGCGACGTAGCAAGTCGGATTTTCACCGGCCAGGTGGGGGAGAGTACTCGATATCATGCTTGGCCGTAGTCGTATGACCATAGACCCTCGCACCCCTACGATGCCGGGACGGAGCACGTCGGGCTTTCACCGATCAGGCAGACAGTGCTTGCATCAAGCGCGAAGCGAAACGTGAGGTGTTCGGCGAGTCTGGAATCGGGGGGGGGGGGGGTGTCGAGTCGGATCGGGGGGGGGGGGGGGGGGGGGGGGGGGGGGGGTACTCATTTGCTGCTTGCCTTACTCATTTGACTATTGAAAAACGCATCTCTTTCGAGACGAAGCGCCGCCCCTACTCCTAATAGAGACACCTCCAACAGTTGAGAGAGGGGGGGGAGGGGGGGCACGGGGGGTAAGGGCGGGTCGTTCATACGAGACTAGCCGCTTTCTTGATCATGATGAGTGCAACGAGGTACCGATGGGTAGGGGTGGGTACTGCTGAAGGGGAGAGGGAGGGAGGGAGGGAGGGGGTGTACTCGACATTTTACATGGTCGTAGTCGTATGACGATGGACCCTCGCACCCCTACAATGCCGGGACGGAGCACTTCTGGTTTCCACCGACCAGGTGTGGACAATGGTTGCACCCAGCGCGAAGCGGAACGTGAGGTGTTGGGCGAGAGGCATAGAAGGTTGAGCTGCATCGCACTATTACGGGGGGCCATCGTTAATAGGACCAAATACTGTTAGTAAAAATATGGAATTATATAGGTTTTTGTGTTACCGTAGGTCCTATTTACTATGGTCCCCCGTAATAAGAACCGCTTGTGAGGCGGACTTGCATAAAGACGACAGCTTCAATGAGTTAATTTGTTTTCCGGTGTGGCCACCTATAAAGACAGCAATGGGAGTACTATGTAACTGCCCGGTCGGTGCCTTACCATAAACACTACCTATTACGGGGGTCCATAGTTAATAGGACCTATGGTATACATAAAAACCAATATATTTACCTATTTTTACTAACAATATTTGGTCCTATTTACTACGGCCCCCCGAATAGTACGTGATGATACTATCATTCCCCTCGTGCGTAGCGAAGGTTTCCCACCCCGCACAAACGATCCATAACTCGATCGCCAGCTGTAACCGACCGCCAGAAAAACGAAACAAAATAAAAAAAGTACGCTGGTTCTAGCTCACGTAGTGAGCGGCATGTCCTACAGTGTCCTTGCCAACCGACGCCAACCCAACATATATGTATTACGGGGGGGGGGGGGGAGGGACGGGGGTGGAAGGGTGGGATGGAGGGGCGCTTATCATGCGGAAAACAAAGCTTTCACACCTGATACCTTCGAGGCCGCCATCTATACTCGTTGGCCTTGCCCGTCACCAAGCGGGTTGGCCGTGGGCTGAGTCTTATGTCGAGATCGAGCGTCTACCGTCGTACGAGCTCTGATTTTTATCAGCGTGTTGACAATTTACAACGTGGAAAAAAACAAATTGCGACGTCTGCAGCCGTTAGAAAGAAATAAAAAGAAAAAAAACACGCACAATTTTTTTTGGCCCTTTTTTCCCACAGCGGCGATAGGAGGATATTTTCGGCCGTTCTTTGAAAGCAATCTTTTAACAAAGAAAACTCTTTGACTTCGCGTTTCCATTGGCATAGGCCTAGTGACAGAAAAATTACGCTATTTATACCAATAGCGTCGGTCCGGAGCAACCAGGCGCGGCAGACGGTCGCGGATATAGGCGCGCCTATCACACCTAGGATAGACAGATCATCTACAGGTTCATTCCCACAGTTCATGATCCAGATCATTCAAGGCAGATAGATCATCTATTCCCGACCTCGTATGTATGATTATACAAGTATATGTAGCTCATGTTGCCGGGTGAGAGCCGCAGTATCTGCATGATCTAGCACACGCTTCCTAGTTTGGGCATGTCCTACTGTGTACAGATCCTGCACAATCTTGTACAACGGCAGGTGAGGAACTAGATGATCTATCTGTATATAGATCATGATCTGTATGAAATGGGGATGCTCTATCTGATTTTTTTTTTTTACCGAGATAGTGCAAGGTTTCACGATAATATCGCCGCGCCGCAGGACTGGCTGCATCCCCACGCCCCCGCCCTTCACAAGCGTCTTCGTGTTTCGTTTGTTTCACCTGAACCCCATGCAGCCGTACACCACCACCTTCGAAGGGATGTCTACAGCATGTCGCCGGCCTGCTTCTGTCTTTGGCCAACCGGGGCAGCGCCCCAAAAGAGTAGACATCAGTTTGCGGCAGGAGGACCTCAGAGCGAACCTGCCACCAGCAAAGGGGAGCGGGGGGGGGGGGGGGGGATCGGTGCGTGCACGATGGGTGCCATGGGGAGGGGGGGGGGTGTACTCGATAGGAGAGATGTACTCGATCTCTTGCTTGGCCGTAGTCGTATGACCATGGACCCTCACATCCTACAATGCCGGGACGGAGCACGTCGGGTTTTCACCGACCAGGCAGACATTGCCTGCACCAAGCGCTAAGCGCCGAGCGGTGTTGGGCGAGTCGCATGAAGGGTGAGCTGCATCCCACTAAGAACCGCTTGCGAGGCGGATGTTCTTGCATAAAGATGATAGCATCAATGATCTGCTTTAATTTCTGGTGTGGCCACTTCCAGAGACAGCAATGGGTTTACTATGTAACTGCCTCGTGGGTGCCTCACCATATACACACTACGAACGTGATACGACCATTCCCCCTTGTGCGGAGTAAAGGTTCTCCCCGCACAAAAATGATCTAACTCGATCGCCAGCCGTGGTGACCGCCAAAAAAAAAAAAAACGGTACCCTGGCTGTCAAGTAGTACAAGTATTACAGCGTCCCAAGTACTACAAGTATTATTTTTTTTACAGCGTCGTCGCCAACCGACGACAACTCAACCTATGTATACCCGGTATATAACATAGGGGGGAGGGGGGGGGGGGAGAGATAGGCAGGCAGGCAAACAGATGAGTAGATATACAGACAGTCTGATAGAGAGAGACCGAGCGACAGACAGATAGACAGAATAACAGACAGACAGACAGACAGACAGACAGACAGATGAAAGGCAGGGACTAGAGGCAGCTACAGAAAAAAATACCAAATAAAGAGGCCAGTGACTACGCTGAGAGACCAGGAATAGAAGCGATCATAACCAAGAGTGGGCAAGCAAAATGGGGGGAGGCGGGGGGAGAGGGGCTGGCGTTAAGACACCAAGCAAAACAACATCACCGCGAATTATCGCCCCCTCCTCCTCTTCCTCCTCCTCCCCCCTCCCCCCTCCCATCTCCTCCCCTTCCTTCCCAATTATGACGGATCATCGACAGATCATTCCCACTTCATGATCTAGACGTTTTAGGACAGATATATCGCTGATCTGTATGATCTAGCTCACGTTGCTGGGTGGGAGCTGTATAGTCTGCATTATCTAGCACATTTTTCCTGAGTTGTCCCCATCCCATTTACTGCGTTCGCCCTTTTTTTTTCTCTCTTTCCCTCCATACTATTACGGGGGACCATAGTAAATAGGACCTACGGTACACACGAAAACCTACATATTTGCCTATTTTTACTAACAAAATTTGGTCCCATTTACCATGGCCCCCCGTAGTAGTCGTAATCCAGAGCCGAGGTCACATGTAGCCGGCTCTCCGCCCCTCCTCCCCACTATGACTCGCGCTTTGCGTGTTCCTGCATCGCGATCAAGACTGCAGCCCTTCCTTCCCTGGCCGACCGACTCGCGTCGAATAGCGCCTCTCCACCCACGCTATGATACGCGCTCTCAGCAGCTGACGACTTTTTGGTTTATGCAACTTAAAAGTCAAAAGCTCTCCACAAAGGGATTTGAACTCACAAAATCAACCTTGAGTAGCACTCGAGGGTACCGCTAGACCACCGGGGGCGATCGGCTTGGATATTGAACCATACAGATCCTGCAAAAATACGTCATATAAGCAGGTTAGGATCTGGATATCTAGGGCATCATAGGTCCCATGTACGCAAACCTCTCCCGGCCTCGGCCACGCGACCACCCGGAATCCCATCAGAGGGGAGGAGGAGGAGCGGGGGGGGGGGGGGGAGCACCTCATCGGAAGCAGCACGAGGAAGCCCACGCCGCACCGCCGAAAGTCACCGGCTAGAGCGTTCCAGCCGTACCCCGCCGATCTCCCAGATGACAGCAGGAGAACGCCTTCCATAGCCTGAAAGCAAAAAGGCAAACATGAAAACAGCGGTGGGGGGGGGGCAGCGAGTGATAGAGAGAGAGAATGGGCGGGGGTAGAAAGAAAAAAAAAATACAACCGAATTAAAAATAAGAACACCGTAGGTTTGAACACCGTAGGTTTGAGCCGTGTGTATGCTGGCACCTTGATGCCCCGGGGGGGGGAAAAGCAATTTGGGGCAGGGCTAGGGACGAGAAACCTGTTCGTTGTCCGTGAACCAATCTGCTGCTTCCCGCGCGACTACACGCGATTACAACACACCCAGGAGGAGAGCAACGACCACCACCACCATACAACAACATCACCATCAACGCCAAAACTAACACCGACCCCAACACATCACCACACCAACACCACCAACACAGCCACCACCACTACCCTCCGTCCCGGCATTGCAGGGATGCGAGGGTCTATGGTTATACGACTACGGCCATGATAATGAGTACACCTCTCCCCCCCACCCCACCACCACCCCCCCACCACCCCGCCTCATCAACAACAACACCACCACCAACACCACCACCGTCACCAACCACCAACACCACCACCACCACTACCCAGGGGGGGGGGGGGGGGGGGGGGGGGGGGTACTCGATATCACGCATGGTCGTAGTCGTATGACGGTAGTGGAGGGGGGTGTACTCATTATCATGCATGGCCGTAGTCGTATGACCATAGACCCTCGCATCCCTACAATGCCGGGACGGAGCACGTCGGGTTTTCACCGACCAGGCAGACACTGCTTGGTCGAGGTGTTCGGCGAGTCGCATGAAGGGTGAGCTGCATCCTTCTAAGAACCGCTTGTGAGGCAGACTTGCACAAGGATGGCAGGTTCGATGTGATAGTTTAATTTCCGGTGTGGCCACTTCCAGAGAAAGCAACGGGAGTACTATGTAACTGCCTCTTGGGCGTTTTACCGTCAACACTGCGTATTGCGATCATTCCCCTTGTGCGGAGTAAAGGTTCTTCACCCTGCACAAACGATCTATAACTCGGTCGTCAGCTGTGACCGACCGCCAAAAAAGCAAAAAAACGGTACCCTAGTTGTCTAGCGTACGTAGTGAGCACCATGTTTTACAGTGTCCTTGCCAACCGACGCCAACCCAGCCTATACAGAATATATACTACCCAGAGGGGGGGGGGGGGCGCCTTCACCCTTTCACTATTACTTCAACATTATTCCGCTCACGTTTCAATGAATTCGTCTCCAAAGCGACTTGCAGCTCTAAAGGACATGAAACTGAAACAAAAAGCCGCAGAATTTTTTTTTTTTTAAACTGGAAAATAAAACGCACCTGAAGAACCGCGGCGCCGCCTTGACCCCGCCCCCCCCGCATGCTGGAAGCAACATCCAAGTAGAAACCCAGAAGCGGTGGAAACGATGAGGGCCGTGTCACCGTAGGAGTTCGTCCAGCGCTCGGGGCGAGGGTAGGCCAAGATAGATGCTGACGCCCCGACCAAAACCGCCAGCCACGCCTTTGGCAAAAAACGGAAAGGGGGTGGGGTACCCATTATCATGCATGGCCGTAGTCGTATATTATTACCATAAACCCTCGCACCCCTACAAGGCCGGGACGGAGCACGTCGGATTTTCACCGACCAGGCAGACATTGCTTGCACCAAGCGCGAAGCGCCGTGAGGTGTTGGGCGAGTCGCATGAAGGGTGAGCTGCATTCTACTAAGAACCTCTTCTGAGGCGGATTTTTCTTGCGTATGTATGACAGCGTCAATGAATTGATTTAATTTATGGTGTGGCCAGCTCCAGAGACAGCAGTGGGAGTACTATGTAACTGCCTCGTGGGTGCCTTACCATTTACACACCACGTGATACGATCATCCCCCTTGTGCGGAGGGAAGGTTCTTCCCGCACAAAAACGATCCAACTCGACCGCCAGCCGTGGTGACCACAAAAAAAAAAAAAAAAAGCGGTACCCTGGCTGTATAGCTCACGTAGTGAGAGACGTGTTTTTACGGCGTCGTCGCCAACCGACGTCAACCCACCCTATATATACCAGGTATATATTAGGGGGAGAGAGGGGGGGGAGGGGACCGCTTCTATATCGCCGAGCACAAACATCTCATGGGCTCCAAATCAAGAAGGGTCCTCCACAACATATAGAAAACTACACAGCAAGTTTTGACCACCTTCGCAACGCCCCAAGCTTTTAATCATACCACCATAAGAATCCTCCAATGCCCCCCCCCCCCCCCCCCCCCTGAAGCTTGGTGCAAAGAATGTCTTCCTCGTCGGTGAAAACCCGACGTGCTCCGTCCCGGCATTGTAGGGATGCGAGGGTCTATGGTCATACGACTACGCCCATGCATGACATAAGTACACTCTCCGCACACCCCCACCTCCCCTCACCCCCCCGCTCACCCACCTCCACACCTCCCTCCACACATACCCACCTCGCCCCTCCCCCTCCCCATTCCCCCCCCTCCCCCACCCCCTCTCCCCCCTCACCCTCGAGTTTTCCACAATGAAGGCGTCTACGGCGCTCCCGAAGCTGAGCCAGAAGGCCAACAGGCCACCTCCGAGGAAATAACCGGCCACGACATCGGGGATGGAGTGGACCTGTGGTGGCGGTTTTATAGGAGGCACAGAAGGGGCGGGTGGGGGGGGGGGGGGGGGGGTCTGGTTCGACAAAATGTACTGGCTCGACAACACGAAATAAAGCAGTAGAGGACTAAGATATGATAAAGAGACCGATCTCTTCCTCCGGCACAGCAGTACCAGAGGAAAGTTTTTTTTTTTTTCAATGCCGTGTTTCTGCGGATGGAAACCCCCAACGAGGCCTTACGTATGTACCAGGTATCACACAGCACGCAAGCAGCAGCAAGGGCTCACAGCGACGACATAACTGCATGATGGCGATGATCGCGCTCCAAGTTAGTACGGGGGGCCATAGTAAACAGGACCAAATATTGTTAGCAAAAATAGGGAAATATATAGGTTTCCGTGTGTACCCTAGGTCCTATTTACTATGGCACCCCGTCATAGACACAACCACCACCACAGCAGCGGCGGTACGCAGAGCAAAAGGCACTACTAATACCTCTACTATTGCAGATGCGACCTATCATACAGCACAGCACAGCGGCTTCACAGCGACGACACATGAAACCCACCCACCCACCCACCCACCCACGCGTACGTGCAACCAACTTGACGGCGACGGTAGCTCTCCAAGCCAGGCACGACCACAGCAACAAACAGCGGCAGCTACATCAGATAAAAAAAAGGCATTTCTACTATTATTGGAGATGCAAACCCCCACCGAGGCCTTAGTTCCCACGTATTGTTCAGCACGGCGAGCAGCAGCAGCAGCAGCAGCAGCAGTACGTATTCACAGCTTCGACACACAAACCCAGACCCACCCACCCACCCACCCCCATGTATAATCGGCTGACGGCGATGGTAGCGCTCCAAGCTAGACACGACCACAGCAACAGCGGCGACCCTCCCGGGCCCTCTTCAGCGCCTCCCTCGAGGCCGCCACGGTGGTAGTAGTGGCAGGTCACGAGGAACAGCGGTATCAGAGAGCCCATAGTGTGCGTGCTCGGAAGGCCGTATCTGTCCCACGCACGCCGGGACGTATGGTGATTACGAGGAGGGGTCGAGGGGGGGGGGGGGGGGTGGTGTACTCGATATCATGCATGGCAGTAGTCGTACGACCATACATAGACCCTCGCATCACTACAATGCCGGGACGGAGCACGTCGGTTCTTCCCCGACCAGGCAGACATTGCTTGCACCAACCTTCGGGGGGGGGGGGGGGGGGGGGGGGGGGGGGTACTCGATAGGAGAGATATCTCATGCATGGCCGTAGTCGTATGACCATAGACCCTCGCATCCCTACAATGCCGGGACGGAGCATGTCGGGTTTTCACCGACCAGGCAGATATTGCTTGCACCAAGCGCGAAGCGCCGTGAGGTGTCCGGCGAGTCGCATCAAGGGTGAGCTGCATCCTACTAAGAACCGCTTGTGAGGCGGACTTGCATATGGATGACAGCTTCAATGAGTTAGTTTAATTTCCGGTGTAGCCACTTCCAGAGACAGCAATGGGAGTACTAAGGAACTGCCTCTTGGGTGCCTTACCTTGAACACTACGTGATACGATCAATTCCCTTGTGCAGAGTAAAGGTTCTTTACCTCGCACAAATGATCTAACTCGACGACCAGCTGTGGGCGACCGCCAAAAAAAAAAAAAAAAAAAAAAAAAAAACGGTACCGTGGTTGTCTAGCTCACGTAGTGAGCGGCATGTTTTACAGTGTCGTTGCCAACCGACGCCAACCCAACCCATATATAATCTGTATATAGGGGGGGGGGGGGGGGGGGCGGCATGTTTTTCAGTGTCGTTGCCAACCGACGCCAACCCAACCCATATATAATCTGTATATGGGGGGGGGGGGGGGGGGGGGGGGTACTCACTATCATGCATGGCCGTAGTCGTATGACCATAGACCCTCGCATCCCTACAATGCCGGGACGGAGCACGCCGAGTTTTCACCGACCAGGCAGACATTGCTTGCACCAAGCGCGAAACGCCGTGAGGTGTTGGGCGAGGCGCATGAAGGGTGAGCTGGCTGCATCCTACTAAGAACCGTTCTAGAGGCGGATTTTCTTGCAGATGGATGACAGCATCAATGAATTGATTTAATTCTGGTGTGGCCACTTCCAGAGACAGCAATGGGTTTACTATGTAACTGCCTCGTGGGTGCCTCACCATATACACACTACGAACGTGATACGATCATCCCCCTTGTGCGGAGGGAAGGTTCTCCCGCACAAAAAATGATCTAAGGCTTGTTTTACAGCGTCGTCGCCAACCGACGCCAACTCAACCTATATACACCAGGTAATACCAGGTATATAATAGGGGGGGGGGGGGGGGGGAGGGAGAG
>JASSKH010000022.1:12459080-12538685 GCA_031763025.1 Macrocystis pyrifera
AAAAAAAAACACGACAAAAACAATTGTTACTACTACTGATATACGGGGACGTAGCAACCACCCTCCGTATACGCGGATATTCATATACCAGGTATATATAGTACCCCGGGCGTGCGCTATGTGCAGCTGCATCCTGCACAAACCTTTGTGCAGGACGTGTATCGTCAACTTCAACCTTGCACGTGGACCCAGACCAACCTGACCCCAGGCCTGTACCCTGACCCTAACCCCAACCCTTTGGGGGGCTCAAGGTCGGCAGGGGCAGTCACGCGGCTTCGCCGCGTGTTTGGTTGGCCTTTTTCCAAAAAAACGCCGGGCGGCCGAAAGACCCGCCTTGACCTGATAAGATCCGCATCCTGCATAGTGTTTTCTGCAGGATGCAGCTGCACATAGGTCGAGTCAGTACCCAGGGTATTTCCGTGCTGCTGTACAGGCGTTTATGTTTGGCTACTTGTCTCCGTGAGTTAATCGGTCGGTGGGTATCAAAATTCTGACGCCTCACGTGGCAACCATGATCAAGCTCCCAGAGCTCCGTTGGTAGAGCGCGGCTCTGATAAAGCCGAGGTCCCGGGTTCGAACCCCGGTGGGAGTATACTTTTTCTTTTTTTCTTTTCTTGGATGTAGCCTACTGTAGGGCATGTTGTCAGACACAATCAGAGCTTTGGCTGCTTGTCTTCAGTGGAGTTCCACCACTAAAAAGTTCTGGATCTACAGAGTGGTGAACTTCCCTCCTTGTCGCTGTGTGTTGACCGATCGGTGGGGGTGACCATTCTGACGCCTCACGTGGCAACCATGATCAAGCTCCCAGAGCTCCGTTGGTAGAGCGCGGCTCTGATAAAGCCGAGGTCCCGGGTTCGAGCCCCGGTGGGAGTATCATACAATTATTTTTATTTTTCTCTTGGCTACAACACAACAGTATTTCTGAAAATAGACTGCGCACGTACCAGGTACGTCTTTGGAACGGACTGAACGGAATTTTCTATTAATAAAAGTTTCTATAATTTTGAGCGGTTTTTTCCTACTATAGTAGATTTGGTTGTTGGCTGTGGCCGACCCATCATATTTCGTTGTTGGCTGTGGCCGACCAACCAGATTTGATTGTTAGCTGTGGCCGACCCATCGCTTCGCTCACCTACGGGTGCAATTCTATTTCTAGATTCAGTCCAGAGGGATCAGGTCGGCATGGGAACAGGGTGCCAAGCGGGATCGGGGAACAATGTTCAAACAAGCTGTTGAGTGTTTCACCTGCCCGCCGAAATGATCCTCGTCCCAAAAGAGGGAGTAGAAAAATCTTAGAAACTTCCCTCCGAACCCGTTGTAAAAACTACTATTAATACTACTGTTTTGACAGCTGAGCAAGCGGCGGGCAGGTGTCTACCTTTCTTCCCCGCGGCACACGCACACACATGCCATTCGATTTCTTGTGTGAGCGCAGATTAGGGTCATGTCCGAATTATTGTTGTGATTGCTCTCGATGTTCATGGATTTTTGTATATTTGCCAACTCGTGCATTCTCGCTTTCGGCGACACTTTACAACTTTCAGCAGACGAACATACACATACCCTCTTGTATTGTATATACCCTGGTACTCAATTGATACAGTGGTGCTACTAATACGAGTATCAGTCTATTAATAGACTACGAAGACTATTATAATATAAAATATACTATTAATATTACGGGGGACCGTAGTAAGTAGGACCTACGGTACACACAAAAACCTACATATTTACCTATTTTTACCAACAATATTTGGTCCTGTTTACTGTGGTTCCCCGTAATGGTACGTGAGCGATAGTTTTGCTGATCGGTAATGACAACAGTGACAGCGGCAGCTGCGTTGTCAGCAAGCTCCCAGAGCTCCGTTGGTAGAGCGCGGCTCTGATAAAGCCGAGGTCCCGGGTTCGAGCCCCGGTGGGAGTATCTCGAACACATTTTGCATTTTTTCTCGCCCCGTGATATCCCCTGTGCTTCTACAAGACCTACAGCCCTTCTTTTCTTGCAAATACAGCAATTCGACGCGAGTACGCGGGTCGACGAGGGAATAAAAGAGCTGAACCATTCTCGTGCTGAAAATGCAAGCCAGTGCCGTAAGTAGTGGGGAGAGGGGAGAACAGACTGCTGCAATAAGTGACCCAGGATCTAAGTTACGATTAAAATATAGCTACGAGGGAGGGAGGAGATAGAAGGGCAAAGATAGATGGTACACGGGATCGGAAATAAACGAGTAGCCAACCGTAGTTGGGGTGTGGGGGGGTACTCATTGTCATGCATGGCCGTAGTCGTATGGCCATGGGGGGGGGGGGGGGGGGGGTACTCATTATCATGCATGGCCGTTACGTAGTCGTATGACCACAGACCCTCGCATCCCTACAATGCCGGGACGCAGAACGCGGGGCTTTCACCGACCCGGCATACATTGCTTGTACCAAGCGCGAAGCGCCGTGAGGTGTTGGGCGAGTCGCATGGAGGGTGAGCTGCATCCTTCTAAGAACCGCTTTAGAGGCGGATTTTCTTGCATATGGATGATAGCATCAATTAATTGATGTAATTTCTGGTGTGGCAACTTCCAGGGGGGGGGGGGGGGGGGGGGGGGGGGGGGGGGGGGGGGGGGGGGGGGGGGGGGGGGGGGGGGGGGGGGGGGGGGGGGGGGGGGGGGGGGGGGGGTGAATATTTGGGCAGTGCCTGCTATGCGACCCTGAATCTGAATTATGAAAGAGAGGGAGGCTGGATAAATGAGAGCAAAAAGGAAACAATAGATGGGATGAAAAAAAAAACGTGGAGTAGAGCAGTTCGATGTATTACATGCAAGAATAGTCAAAGGCTTCCGTCCGGTACACACCTATTTGCGGCTTAACCTGTCAACCTACTCCACCTGTTACCCTCACCGCTCCGACCGTCTATTTTGCCTTTGATGTTTTCGCGTGGATGATTTCCATGGTTAGGTACATGAACCCGTTTGTTTGGCGCATAATACGACGTATCTCGGTAATAAGCAGTCCGGAAGGAATTTGGGGTGGGGAATGATTTTCGGAAATAGCTCCACCCAATATGTCATCAAGCTCCCAGAGCTCCGTTGGTAGAGCGCGGCTCTGATAAAGCCGAGGTCCCGGGTTCGAGCCCCGGTGGGAGTATACTTAAACTTGTTTTATATTCTCTTTTTTTCGGGCGTCATCTCTCATGCTTCCGTCATATAATTGTTATCCTGGTATAATACTACGGGGGACCATAGTTAATAGGACCAACGCTACACACAAAAACCTATATATTTCCCTATTTTTACTAACAATATTTGGTCCTATTTACTATGGCTCCGCGTAATAGTACATGTACTATGTTCTCGAACCTCATCCGACCACATTGTACAGCAATTCTCAGAGTAAATAGGGCTGCCTGATGAGGATGTTTCCCTCCTTTTCAACTTGCGATCCCCCCCCCCCCCCCCCCCCCCCCCCCCCGCCCCCCGGATTTCAAGGCAAGCACATCTTAAAGGCGAACCTATGATACCTACAGCAATAGTATAATGATACGACATGATACTTACATGATGTACGTACGTAGTTTGCTTGTGACGAGGAAAACTGGCATCTCTAGTGGAAGAAAAACTAGAACGGACTCTACTAGCCGTGCTTGCTGAATGTCGTTGGGTGAGACCCTCTGGCCGGGAAGGAACGCCTCTTGGTACTTCAGAGGCAAAAAAAATGGCGGTAAATACAAAAAACGTGACGATCACAGTAACGGTACAACTGCGTGATGGAGTGAGCGAGTGGGTGAACTACGATACAAAACTGATGTACGAGTTTGATGATGATGATGATGATGGTGATGATGTTCTCACATTAGCTCGCTTTCCTGAAATCCTGCCTGTGGTCACAAAACAGGCTGTATTCTGACAAAAAAACATCTCGATCGGAGAAAAAACAAACAGGTACGAAATAGTGCGCACGGCAGTACCATACCAGTCCGTAAGGGAAACGGTAGTCACGAGCTGTGGTATACCATCCCGTATCACTTGCAACCAAATAACACCAGGAACATACCCATGGTATTGTGTTCGATTTACAACGCAAAGTGTTGGCCGCACGGGCGTATCATGATCCTGCCCGTACCACTCGAAAGTTATCAATCGTTTTGGTCGCTATCGAGGGGTCCCAAAGGAGTTAAGCAAGGCGGTACGCCCACAAGGCAAAAAATGTTGTAAGTCAAGGCACGACGATGTCAGGCCAACCTCAAGAAGCGCAGTTTTCATGTGTGTTCATGCCGTACCACCTGTGTTCTCATGCCTAAAAAAACACCTTACTTGGAATCAGACAAATACCTACCTGGTAATGCCTTGCACCTGCCTTTATAATACAGCCAGAGGTGGCCCAATCTTCAGGAGTTCGTACTGTACAACGGCGTTAGTTTTGGTCCGCAAAAAAATCCTCAAGTAAGGCAAGTGGCGGCCCGGAATAGTAGTGTCTAAGGCAACCCTCTGCCGGGAAAGGGCCTTCTTAGGCAAAACGTAAGGCATGCCTCAGCGGCGGCTAGGGCTTATACATTGGGTGTCAATTAGCCCGTTTAGGACTGCAGTCCTGTTTCGGAGACAAACCACTCATGTAAAACAGTACCACTTCCATTTTTTCGGAGGAACCGGGGCCGCTCAAGCTTCTTCTGTCTCTGTCTCTGGCGCGCTGCACGAAATCAACGAGAGCTGCAAGTACACCTAGCTGGCTCGTTTGGACGGGAAGTCCAGCGTAACGTAGATGAGTCTCGAGACGCAGATAGCTGTGATTTTCGCATCGCCGTTGCACGCGATTGTTTTTTTTTTCCCCGTTTTTCTGGACTTTTGGGAGGTTTTTAATATTTTTTCTTTGGGCGTTTTCCGAGATTTACGGTCGAGGTTTTTCTTCTACCGTAGGTATTATACTCTTTTGGCGTTTTCTGTGTTTTTGGGCTGGCTTTGGGATGTTTCTTGCGTATTTCGTCCTGCCTACACCCCCCGCGCGCGCGCTCAGTGCCGAGCCTGGCCTAGGCAATCGGACCACTCATTCGTGGCACAGGACACGTCTTTTGAGTTTTTGGGCAGGGTTGGGGGTGGTTTTTTGCGTATTTCGTCCTGCCTATACCCCTCAATTTTCGGCCCAAGACAATCGCTTTTTCGTGCTATTTTTTTCATCCTGCCGATTCTCCCCCGATGAGGGGCCGGAGGCGATCTGGGTAAATTGACCACTCATAGTGTGGCACAGGGCTGCGTGTGACTTCTTCATTCCAAACTTTCGCTCTTCCGTCGACACAATTCTCGACCCCCCCCCCCCCGCCCCCTGCTGGTGGCATGGCAATGGCTTTCGTTGACTTAATATTTCCTGCCCCATATGGGGGGGTAAGCCTCCTTTTTCCTTATTTTTCTTGGCTTCGTAGCGATCAGAGGTGTGGGAGTTGATTTTGAGGAGCCGAACTTATCGATTCGTGTCCTAATTCGTGGAGTCGTTCTCGCGAAATTCCCACATTTCTGCATACACGGCTCATCAGAGTGGGCTAGTGATATGGCACTGCCTTGAATGACGTGGAAAGTCCGGTTATTCCGGGGCACAGGTATTGGGATACTTGAGAGCGGTATCTTAGGTGGGAACTAGGGGTTTCCAAGGTGAGGCAAACGAGCCTCTAGCCTCTCAGTCTTCCGTCGTGTTCTAAAAAGAACACAGCTGTTTTTCTTCCGTGTCTTGGCAAATCAACATACCTGAGTAACTGCGTAACAACGACGCACCATTTTGGGTTCTGATTGCTATGTTCACACCATTTTTGGTTCTGAGTACTATTAATAGTATGTACACCATACTATAACGGGGGACCATAGTAAATAGGACCTACGGTACACACAAAAACCTACATGTTTCCCTATTTCTGCTAACAATATTTGGTCCTAATTACTGTGGTCCCCGTAATAGGTTCTGATTACAATGCGCACATCATATTTGGTTCCGATTGCCACGTTCCCCCCGGAAGAGTATCACAGGTACGAAAGAAAGGCGAACTCGGACTATTAACACCACGTACCTGGTATATGAACTCGGACTATTAATACTACGTACCTGGTATATATATTGTATACCAGGTATATAAGTACAAGGGGGGCTCCGCCGGGGCGGGCTGAAGCCCGCCTGCGGCTTCGCGCATGCCCGTAATGTAGGTAAGCGGAGGCCGACCGCAAAACCGATCGTACTTCCAAGGGGTGCACGGCGGTGGTATTTAATAACTTCTGGTGAGGAGGCGTTATTATTTTGTTGTTCATGACGCTTGCCGTGACGCCACCACCAGCTTCCTCGACGTTATTGTTGACGTTCTCCTTATGATTTTGTTTTTGCTATGCTTGCCTGCGACGTCCGCCCACGAAAAGCAATACCACCGTTGTGCTGCCAAACTTTACCTTGCACGCGTTTAAAAACACAAATATAAATAGGAAAACCTCCGTCTGACCGTCACGTGACATGCAGGTAAGGTTGGGCCTGCTATATGCTGCGAGTACTCGGTGCGACCGATCAATATATACCGCAAGGGGACGCTCAGAATGCATACACTGATTACTTCAATATGAAAGGCACCACCGCCGCTTCCTCATTAGTCCACTCGAAACATAAAGTACCACCATTCTTGCCAAATCAAACCCTGAACGCGTACTAGTACTGCATAATTTAAATGGAACGTACGTGCGTTCACATGCATGCGTAAGTGTTCAAACTACTAGTAATAATGTACATCCGGCCTACAAAGCGGTATAATTTTACGTCTGCTCACGTCGACCGACTAATTTCTCCGATTATACGAGTCTGTCGGATTGCTTTCCGTCGTCGTTCTGTCTTTGACTACAATACGGCAGTGATGATGGAGATTGTGGGGTTGAATTTCCTTGAAAGATTGCAATCTTTTGGAAAACCTCAAGATTCAATTGGGGGTTTTGGCGGCCGATCTTTCAATCTAGATTGAGAATCGAAAAGTGGTCGATTTCCAATCTTGCAATCTCAATATTTTGGATCCCGCTCAAATATCTGAAACCCTTGTAAAACGCAAGCCACACAAAGCAGCAGCAGCAGCACGAGTAATATGACAGTAGGTAGCAGTAGAAGAGGAGGACTGAACACGGATTTGAGAGATGTTCACTGCAGCCAGTGGAGGACCAATGGTAGCAGCTGATATGCTGACACCTGATACCTGTGATATTCTCTGTGCCCAGTGCCTAGACACCATCATACAGATGTTAGGATGCCTCCTTGCTCTAACGATGTACCAGTATCTTGTTGTCGTGTTTCACGTGTGAGAAGTCAGGGAGTGGGAAGAAACTACATAGCAGCACGAAGCCGCATGGGGTACCTACAACAAAAAAGAGCAATGAATAGTGTGCACCACGTCGTATCAAAATATGCCAAACGCTGCGCCATGCGTGGTGTTCTGGCACGCGCGCCTTGCATTCTTGTACTTTTTGCGGGGTGCGGAAATTATCCCCGCACGCACGCAGCTTGCGGGAGGAGAAATTATTTCCGCAGGCCCGAACTAACTGGAAATATCAGGCATCAGCCCGACCGACGAGCTTGCGGGAGAGAGAGGGAATTATCCCGCATGCCCGAAATTAACTGAAAGCATTAAGCATCAGCCCGAAGGAAAAAACTGCACACTGACTCGAGGGAAAACGTGGAGGTTTTTTAACCGGACATCCGAGAAATCCACTCCGAACAAACCCAGAAAATCCTTTATTTTTTTCAAGAAGCTGTAAACAAATAAAAATTGAATATTCACGACGAGAGAGACTGTCATCATGCTTCGAACAACAATATTTATTACACCGCACACGATCGTACTGCTGTAGAATCCGAAATCGCGAGAGAGACTGCATACAAAGTGACGAGACGGCAGCACACCGGTAGTGCGACACTCGTTCCTGGGACGCTCAACCCCTAACCCACACGCAACAGCGGAGCACGAGACCGGCCGCCCCCGGCCCATATTTCCCACACTCTTGCCGCCATGAGCTGTAAAAAAAATCGCGGAGGCTGCAGCCTCTCTCGTTTCGGCCAGAGAAGAAGAGGTCCAATCTGGGTGCTGGCATCTAAAACAGAATGCTTTTACCGTCACGGGCAAGCGTAGATGTCGGTTGGCGGCACATTTGCCCCTTGAACAATAACTGTCAAGGACATCACAATGCTAAAAACGATCGTAATTTAAAGACGGTTTGGCGGGCCAAAGGTAGGCCTGACGGGGCAAAGATAGGCCATCAACCAAAAACTTTGGTCACGAGACTCTGCGATAAAGCACGTACTGGTAGCTTGCAAAATTGAGTATCGATCACTCAACTCGTTGAACTCAGTATCGACCACTCGACTGGTCCATCGCACTCAGTATCGACCACCCAACTGGTCCAACTCACAGCTGACGTATTTGAAATGTCTCTCGCGCCTCGTCTGGGCACTGCGCGAGCGTGGTAGAGGCCGCCCCGACACAATCCGGGGCGAGGATCACGATGAGGGAGTCTCGGGCCGAGAGGTGCACCTCATCACTCGCTAGCACGAAAAAAGCGAAAAAAAAATACGTCTAAGAAAATCTGAGAAGCGCTCACAAGGCAGCACCAACAATATCGTATCTATATCTATATACGTGACCCTTTTTGCTGCTGCAAGAATCAATTATATATATACTTCGAAGTAATATATACAAGGTTCCCCTTCGAGATGTAGGTAACGTGAAATCCCGGGGGCGTCGCAAGGTGAAAAGGGAGTCACAGGTAAGGGTCATTCCAACGAACAAAAAACCTCACGAATTCGTGAGATTTTTGTCTTGAATCGTGATTTTTTTGTCGTGAATCATGACAAAAATAAAGACGATTCATGACGCCATTTTTTTAGATTTTCCCTAAAAAAAACAAACTCACGACTCGTGACATTTGTTATCTCGAAATACGCCTGACCAACGCACAACGCAACCCACGCGGACCAACGGTATCCGAACGCCGGTAGAGGGGCATTGTCAGACTCTGCTTCGTACGCCGCATGTGGACTACGGGCGGCTACCCAAAGACACCGCTCGGCGCGGGCTAACGAGCACGTTGTGGCCTCCAAATTTCGAGGAGGAGCCACAGCTCGAAGACAAAAGCGAAACAGACCTGAGAATGTCACAGGTCAGGCCGGGCAGACGGCCTGCGAGATGAAATCTCGCGGGCCGCCGACGGTCGGTGAGATTGCAATCTCGCAGGCTGGGCCAGGCTTCGGCCCGTGATTCGAATATATCACGGGCCGGGCCAGGCGCGGTGGGCCCGGCCCGGCCTGGCCGTGCCCCACTCGCGAGAGTTGGCTCCAACCGCAAAAATCGTTGGGTTTGAAACATCGGATTTTTTTAATCTGAAAACATCACGTTTTTTCGGCTTTTTTCGTCAGAACTGAAATGTCATAGATCGTGATATTTTGTCATGCCAAAGAATCACGAATCGCGTTTTTTTTTTCGGTTCGTTAGGAACGCCCCTAACACACGTATCGCTGTTCTTGGCGGAAACGTTAGCCATGGTTTAGCGTATTGCTCGAGGGAAAGAGTAATCGTAGTCAGCAGGAACTGAGTTCTACTCTTTCTGTGGTAATTACTACACTACATGCACGCGGTACCATGGGTTGACTACTATACTGCTACTATACACCAATACCACTACTACGTAGATGTAATACAGGTAGAAACAGCATGCACTCTACAGAATACTACCTGGTACACCACTACGACTATTAACTGCTAACTATACTACTATGTACTAGTGCTAGAGCATGACCAATCGCTCATACAATACAGACAACCTCATGGTAAACAGAGAGGTTAAGTAACCACGCGGTACCATGGGTTGGGGCATGACTTCTATACTGTTACACTATACACCACTGCCAGTAATACGTAGATGCAGTATAGGTAGAAGCAGCATGAATAAATACTACACTATTATTAATAATAGTCCATCCTTCTACTATTAATATTTGTAAATGTACAGGCTACGTATTATATACGGTTGAGGGCATCTACTGCTATTGGCCAGGTAGAAGAATAGCATGCAGACGGCAACAATAGCAATAGCGGACACCGCAACGACTACCTGCGACTATTAATATTGCTACTACTTATAGTACAGGTATTAATAGTATTACTGCTATTGGACAGGCTTTAATAGAATCAGCCGTTTTTCCGGAATATTTCACTTTTCTCCTATGGCCGCGGGTCTTTTCTCGTGCTTCCTGCTGCGGGGCCCGCAGGGGGGCGGCGTGGACAGTACGGTGCAAGCGTTGGCCTACTACTACTACTACTACCACTACCACTACTACTCTTATTCTGCTACTGCTACTACTACTGCTACTACTACTACTACTACTACTACTCCTGCTACTACTACTACTCTTCCTACTCCTACTATTACTACTACTGCTACTACTATACTACTACAACTAGTGCTACTGATGCACACCGAGACAGGGGGGGTAGAGGGAGACGGGCGGCAGAGTGAGCCTGGCTCTGTGGCTCTTGCCCGGTTCAATTACCTGCTTCTGCGTGCGACTGAACAACTCGTTAAGTATGATACCTACATATACACTAGATACCTGCTGCCAATTTCCCCCAGGTAGACGGGCCGAGGGAGCCAGTTTTGTGGTCACGTACGTGCTCGGTGTGAGGTGTGTGGTGTACGTCAAAGGACTAGGTGAATCATACATGACGCTCGACAGACCTTTACTGCTGCTGCATCTACTGCTGCTGCGGAGGGTGATAAAAACAAAAACTGGACTAGTGGGCGATTTCAAAATGGTTGATATTGTCAACGCAGAGAAAATTCAGCGGAAAGTTCTTCGTTGTTGAAAGTGCTCATACGGGATTTTTAGTACAAATAGAATATCCAGCCAGTCGGGCAGTGTGGGCCATGCCCGGTGTCACACACCGTGGCAGTACAGCGAGACGGGGTGTAGCATGGACCTGGCTCTGGCTCTTGCCCGTTGCGATTACCTGCTGCTGAGAGCGTGCGACTGCACAACTAGCTAGGTATGACACCAATACATGGTACCAGAAATTCTCCCAGGTAGACGGACCGTTGTGGTCACGAATGTGCTCGGTGTTAGGTGTGCACCACCCGTCAACGCGCTTGGTGCAACAGATACGACAGCCGACAGATGTGTACTGCTGTTGCTGCTGTATGACTGCTGCTGCTGCTGGTGCTACTTCTTCTGCTGAGGTTAAAAACATATGTACAGCAAGAGTGTTCGAGGGTGGCGGGCTATTTACGAAAAAACAAGAAAAAATGTGGGGTTTTCCATGTCACCGACTCGGCTCGGCGAGGCGGAAGCAATCCCTTGTTTTTTAGAGCCAACTCAGCGACGTTCAATGCCCCTAGCACCGCCACGGTGCTCGGCCGGGATCGAGACATGCGTCGTAATGCACCCACGGCCCCTTCGCTTACCCCACAGCCTAAAGTGCGAGAAAGAACCCTCGGCCGTCGGAGAGCAGCATGCCTAAAAAAAAAAGTGCATCTTACACATACACATACAGTAGGTCTGATTACTATGCACACCATCTTTGGTATATATATTACTAATTTATACAAATACAGCATATAAATATACACATGTGACCTGTTTTGTTGCTGCAAGAATGACCCAATTCCAAGTATGTACGCAATTCGTTCCCAGAAACGAGGGTGAGTTCTTCTTGTCTTCTTTTTCAAAATATGCATGCTGCGTACGATAGAGAGGTGTGCCTCGCACTTTTCGGAGGCGGCTCCCGACTTGAGAAGTTCTATACTAATACAAAATTCAAAACATGACCTCGAGAAAACCGAAAGGGCAACCCGACAAGCAATCCCATGGGTTAAGGGCAAATCATTTGGTTTGGTTGGGTTTCTTGTAGTCTGTTTTGTACCTGGTATAAAGTAGTAATCCCGACCCACGAAAAAACAATTGTGGGTGGGAGAAAAAAAAGCGCGACCAAATCGGTTGTTTCTAACCTTACTATTATTGGGTTGGGTGACTCCGTGGGTTGGTGAGCGAAGCAAACGGAGCAACTTTGTGATTGGCTATATAGCGCCTTCGGATTCGCCTGTTGAACCAACCAATCATTTGTGTTTTCGCCTTTTGAACCAAAACAAAAAACAAAAAAACATGAGAGCAGCTACAGTACGTACATAGCTACGCATCGCTAGGAACGCGCGCAGCAAAATATTTGTAACTGTCGTCGCTTGAAATGTGCGTAGCAAGATATTTATAAATGTCGTCAACTTGTGTGCGGTGCGTTGGTGGACGGCGTATATACGTCGGACGCTTCAGGTTACAGCAGGTAGCGGCCTCTCTATACTGCCGGTACGCGCAATCAGCCGATAATGCCGGCATTACACATAGTGGCAGCCGGCACTACTCAGCACACTGCCACACTGATCAATCCCATCTGTGTCAAGCGATTTCACAGGAACTACTACAGTGGGCAGCCGGCACTACTCAACCGGCACTATAGAGGAACCACTTCTGTACTCGAAAGGGGTCCCCGCTTTTCTTGGCTCTTCACAGCGCCGCAAAAAAAAATAGAATTTCGCATTCGCTCGAAGCAATGGTTGTCTCTCTCTCTCTCTCTCTCTCTCTCTCTCTCTCTCTCTCTCTCTCTCTCTCTCTCTCTCTCTCTCTCTCTCTCTCTCTCTCTCTCTCTCTCTCTCTCTCTCTCTCTCTCTCTCTCTCTCTCTCCCAGCGAGGTCGAAACAGCACTCACTCTGCAGCGTAGTGGTGCTCCAGGCGAAGCACCGGCGCCGGGGGGCGAGGAAGCCGCAGCAGGTCCTGCAAAAAATGCATAGGCATACATCGAGACGAGGAAGCACGACGGGTCAAGCACCGAGACGAGAGGGGGTACGAGGTTTGCCGTGGTTACTCCTGTTGCTGGCGTTGCTGCAGGTATTGCTATCACTGCATGATATTGCCGTGGATATTGTTACTATTGTTGACCCCATGATTTTTTATTCTTGATTTTAATTTTTGGTTCTCCGACGAGGTAATGCACATGTTCCATTCCGACGTGAATCGAACCCCTTCGAATACCAATAACGCAGTATATCGTTGTATTCCGTCTACCATCACTCTGAACCAACAGGCATCCCGTTTTCCCTCCTGAAGGGCTCCTACTTGCGCCTTCCTCCCTTTGGCAAACCCTCGTTTACCCTACTCCTCGTCAGCATTCCACCCCCACCTCATTGGTATCGTGTTCCTCAGGTAGGCGTAAACTAACGAATGCCTTGAATTTAGAATGGGTAATTCTTCAGTTGAGGAACCCCGTCAAGTCAAAAAAAAAAAAAATGCAAACTTCTCTCTCGTATTAGCACGCGTCCGTCGCCAAACAAAAAATTAAGGCATGCCCCCTATCCCCTATCCCCCTCATAATAGGTTATGGCGGCCGTGCAACATTGGCAACTCCCTTGTCGCTCGGATATCAACAATCCACAATCAGCAATCACCGCAGAGACACTATCGCAAAGACCGTTGAGTTAGTACAGGAGTGCTGCGATCGTTTTTCAGTGAGCTCGATTCTTTTTTTTTTCTTCCAGAACGGCGGGAAGGAGGGTTCTCGCTTAAGGAGCTTTCCGTTCGTCACGTTAGTGAGCACCAGGTACATGGTAGTGCGGCGCAGTTGGCGTGCTGAGAGTTTTTTTCCTGAGCGGAGAGATACCAAAAGTGGCCAGGTGTTCTCTCAGTCCTGGTTGATGTAGACAATCTTGGGTCCACCGTCTAAAGTATCGCGCGGCTGGCTTTCCTCCGGCCAACCAGCTGGGGGGATGTTAGGGTGGTCTTCACTGTACTAAAGCAGTGGGCCCAGGTGGGGTTTCCGGTTGAGGCGTGGCAGATAGGGTAACGGGGGCATTGGCGAGTCAAGTCCGGAGAAACAAGGTATTCAATAGTACAAGCAGAAGGCCTGTGGCCATTCGGAACACTTCCTTTCCAGGTTCTTTCGCTTGCTGATATACTGCTGTAGTATCAAGAGCCAGCTACGGCAGAAGAGTGGCTGACTTGAGGGGATGTGAGGGCTACCATAAACGCCCGCCAGACCGTTGCGGACGCTCACCCAGGTGGTAAGTATAGTCTACCTGTGGTATGCATAAAGTCGACAAGCTTTGGCGTATGTGATGGAGCGGTTCAACCATCAGCGTGCAGCATGCAACGTGCTGCACGCAACCGGATACGTGAGTCAATACGCTTAATTTTGGTAAGACTAACATTACAACGCCTTTGGCATACCTGTGGCATGCCCGCAAGGAGAGGGTTACCCTCACATGATACGCGCTCAGCTCGACTCCGTAATACTGATCATGCTCATACTATACAATACTATGTACAGCTGATGATGTACGAGCAGCACAAATATTCCATCTTATATTAGATCGACTCCCTCGCCTTGGCCGCCTGTCCCACGTAGTACGTAGACGCCCAGAAAAAACGCCAACCTGCGAGACAGCTCGAGGTCTAGGACCCAGGCGCACAGCGGCAGGGCTACCGTGTAGAACGCCTCATCGCCCAGCGTCGATGCCGCCGAGAAGAGAACGTGGAGCGCCGGGTTGAGCGGGGCTCCGTGGGGCGATACGCCGCATGTTGTCTGCAGAGATCTTTTGGGGGAGGGGGGGGGAAGGGAAGGGGGAAGGGGGGAAGGGGGAAGGGGGAAGGGGGCGAAGGGGGAAGGGGCGGGGAAGGAGCTGGAGGGTCAAGGTGGGGGCTTGGGTTTATCGCACGATTGCATACTAGAAAGACGTTTCGTGCCCGCAGATTACCTGGTACTACTGTCGAGCAATCCACAGCAACACAACGAGCCAGTTGTTGCTTGTAGTCATCAAGTTTCAAGGTTACCGTTCGCTTCATGCCACACAAACGCTCGGCTTCGCCTTTCGTAAGAAACCCTTGCACGTATTTTCTCTGCAGCAGCAGCGCACCAGTTGTGCAGCAGCTGCTGAGTGTATTGAATTTCACGTTGACATTGACTTGATATTGAAAAGAAACCGAAAATTGCACGCCAGATTACCTCACGTAGCTCAGCAAGCGCCTTGACATAACTGCATCATGGAGGTAGCTTCTCACGCATGCAAACAGGCGTCCCTGTTGCTCGGGAACCCCTCGCACCCCGGCCATAAAACAAGGTCAGAGGAGTCCAGGACGGCAAGCAACAGCAGTGCGCAGAACAAAATTTAAAAATAGCTGTAGGGGGTAGAGGGAGAAATTCCCTCTACAAGCCGCCTGCCAAGTGACGTAGAAACCCTACATCACGATCGTCGGGGTTGAGGCCTGACAGGCAAGAGGGTCGCGCGTAGATTTTCCGAGGCCTCCGCCTCTCTGGATCTCCACGTGACTGTACCGTGTTTACCCCCTCTAGCTGGCAGTCGGTCTGCCCGGCGTCTGGGGCGCTTGCGGTCGCTAGCGCAAGAGAGAGACGCGAAGGATGTCGCGGAATCTTGGGGGGAACAAGCGGCGCTCGTCCCCTCCCTCAGCGGCGGCAGCAGTGATGGCGCCAACTACCACAGGTATGCACACCAGGATTACACGAAGCACATGCGGCATAGCGCATAAGTAGTGCACTCCGGACTGGCTGCCCCCTCATAGGATCAACGCACCCTGCCTCATCGCGAGCTCGGAGCAAAGAAGATCTTTTTCGGTTTGTCCGAAAAATTCCTGGTACAGAAGTACGAGTGCGGACGATAAGCGGTTTGCGGTGCTCCTGGGGTCAAGGTTCAGATACAACATTACACGCCAAAGCTGTTGCTGTCAAGGCGTAAGGTGTTCTGTCGCATGTCTTCAGTCCGCCAGCCTCGAGGCTTGCACCTTTGCGGCTACGAGTACGTTTCCAACAGAATTTGCGATACGTAGAAAGCATGCACTCCTGGCTGCTCGGCTGTTTGGGGCAAATGCTTGCGTTGGATTTGATGCGCTTGTTAAAACCAGCGAGGATCTTGCGGCCGGCCTACGGTACGTGACCTGGTTCGTACGCAAGTCTCAAAGCCTGCACGCGAGCTCTGCCTGTTGCATTGCTCCCTACGAGTATGTTCTAAGCTGCCTCACTGCTGCGGCTGTTTGCACGTGTGATACACGTGAAATATGACATAACTGCTACGCGTATATGAGTATGAGTAGCTGTATCGTACGTATGAAGGGTATTAGTCTGACCGGCAATATGAGGTACTTTTGTGCTTGTTGTGGCCATCAAAATGTGTCTTATATTTTCGATCAGACTGGTATGTATACGTAGGGAAAATGGGTCGCAGGTTAGGGTTGGGGTTCGGTACGCGCATGCTGTCATACCTGACAACTGACAAATCACCACCACGGAAGTGGAAGCTACTATTTACCGAGAGGGAACACAGCAGTACGATATCAGGACCAAATATGTCATTAAAAATACTGGAATATATCAGGATTGTATATAGGATTTTTTTGTATATAGGATTTTGTCTGCATGATGGGTCCTGATTGCTATGGTCCCCCATCGTGTCAATAGTGCGTTTCGGTACATCAGCCATCGCAGTCACACGTCAAACAGCAGCACGAATGAAACCCGAATGGAAAGAAAGGCCGAAACGACAGCGCCGCGCCGAGCAGCGACGAGACCAGCAGCTCCCACCAGGTCCACAGCGATACTTAGAAGCTATACGTACTTCGAAGCTATACCAGTCTTCACCGCACCTTGGACCTGTCTTGACGACCCTGCGTCGCTGCGTCCTCTCGCTCGCGATTCAACTGCTACAGCAGAACTGGTCCCAGGTGCACTTTGGACTATACGGGTTACAACGACCCGTGTTGATCTAATTGGTCAACTTCTCCCGTGCATACAAAACACATATTTTCGATAATACTCCGCATTTTGTCTGTATGATGGGTCCTGATTGCTATGGTCCCCCGTCGTATCAACAATAGTTATCACTGCTGTTATAAATGTCTATTATTATTCGTACATACCTGGCACCTGGTAGGAATTAGTTGATCACCCCGGTGGTCTATTAATAGTGGTTGCCCTCGAGTGCTGCTGTTCCTTTTCAAGGGTCGGTCCTTGAGTTTTTAGCTGGCGTGCAAGCAATTTGCGTCGTGGGCGGTTCCGCCCGCTGCGCTGGCTCACGAGGATGGAACGGAACAGACGGTCCAAACAATTAGGTGCAAACAGGCGACTTGCAAATGCCAAGGGCTCCATGCTCCATCAAGGAAAACAACCCGAACGCCGCATGCCGTACGTACGTACATACCCCAGGTAGGGTGCTGATTTTCTTCTTTTGATACGGTATACGAAAAGAGAAAGCACACAGCACGGTAAAGCAGCACCGCAGCAACAATGAAAATGAAACCGATTTCAAAAAGAAAAAAAAATCCCCGTCCCCTCTCGTGTATTTTTTTTCTGCCTGATCGGAACACCTTGCACCCGTCAAAAAGAAAAAATCGAACAGCAGAGCTTCTCTCTCGGCCTCGTACGCCGCCCGCCCCTCTCGCGACCACCTCGCCACTGATTTGGTCCGGGTAAAGCTTTCCTCCCTCTCTGCCACAATGAGCCCCGTCGCCCGCCTCGCGTGAGGCCAGGTGCTCACCGCGGCCCTCGTTCGCCAGCTCGACAATGTTGGCTCTCAGACTGCGTGGCTCTCTCTGCGAACTTCAGCTTGGTCGCAAAAATAAGCACTGCTTGAATTTTATTATGCAGAACGCCTGGCAGGGCTTCGCTATCGATGCACGCTGGTCTTTGGGAGTTGGCCGCACTACTGCTGCTGCTGCTGCTGCTGCTGCTGCTGCTGCTGCCATGCTTGCTGTAGACTCTTGTCATGCTTGTTAGACTCCGCGTTGAACAGGCAGCAGGAGTACAGCACCTGTTGAGCTTTTTCGGTGCGTGGCGAGGGGTTCGCCTCACAGATTTGACGCGTTCTACGATAGACGTAGCGCATCCCGGCAAAGCTTTTTTTCTGAATGACGGGGTTCCTTAGCCCAAAATCGTCAGAATGCCAGTCTTGTTTCGAAAAGTGACGTTTTTATATACTTGGGCCATGGGATTATTCATCGGGATGCAGTTTGATTTTTGCTGAAGTCGGTTCTCGGGTAAAGGTATGGAAACTCCTTAAGTGAGGAGCCTCAGAAAAATTCTCGCGGGGGACCATAGTAAATAGGACCAAACATTGTTCGTAAAAATAGCAAAATATATAGGTTTTTATGTGTAATAAAGGTCCTATTAACTATGGACCCCCGTAATAGGGTGAACCGCCGCTGTTGTAGAGAGCCTCGTTTGCAGACGCTATTCCCACTGCTGTTTGATTCTCTCGATCGTTAGGAGCAGGTGGGTGAGATAGCTCAGCAGGTACAGGGTAGTACTGTGCTTGCTTCTGACGAACGCCTGGCTGCCGTGCTGGCAGGCTGAGGGAGGCAGTAAAGCATACCAGGTATATATGACGGGGGGGGCATAGTAAATAGGACCAAATATTGTTAGTAAACGTATGGAAATATATGGGTGTTTGTGTGCACCGTAGGTCCTATTAACTACGGTCCCCCGTAACAGCAATCAGGACTACCGCAATACAGCAGCGTATGGTATACCTTGTATACAACAGCGGGAAGCCATCATGCATACCCGGTACGAGTACCGAGTGCGAGTGCGCATTCTCTGATGGCTGTGGCAGCACTGCGGCTGACTGGCTACTTTGCGGCAGCAAAAACACAGTGTAGTACCGTTCGTGCCCCTGGATGACGACGCCAAGTCCGCGGGCGAAAACATGTTGAATAGTTCGGTTTCCCAACCCGAAGACGACCACCAAACATCGACGGACAAGCTCCAACCCAAGGGCACTCGTCCTCAATTTCTCTCGACACCTCCGCATTAAATACAGCTCTGCCAATTTCTCGATAAAAGGGAAACGGGTGGACCTTCATGTTACGCATCCCCTCCCCCCCCCCAAACTTCTGCCGTCGTCCACGATAGAGTTTTATAGAGTGCGTTACCACGTATAGGAGATTGACGTTTCCGCTGCTTACTGTGCGTGATGGAAGGAAGGGTGCGACGCTGATCGTATCAAGTTATCACTTCATCTGAATAGCATAGCGTAGGATATCATTTCGTATCGTATCGCATCATATCATATCATATGACATGACATGATATCATATTAAATCACACCATGTCACACCAAATCACACCGTATCATATCTTGCACCGTAGCATATCATACCGTACCACATCACGCCGTATGTAACAACCCCTCCGCCCCCCCCCATCCCCTGCCCCCCCCCCCCCCCCCCCTCCCTCCCCCTCCGGAATATGAACGCCTCGCAGCAGTAGGGAAACCGACGCCTAAGACGGGTCTCCTACAGGCCTCGAAGCATTCTTCCAACGGTGTGCGGGGAACAGACGCCGACGCCGGGGGGAAGTGGGTGGAAGACTCTGCCGAGATGCGGACCGGCATTGCCGCGGTCATGAAGTACGCGATCCTTGCCATGATTTGCGCCCTGGCGTTTTTCATCCGCCTCTTCGCCGTGGTGAGTAGGGTGTGTGCTCTAGATGATCTAGATGGTTTAGATGATCTACTCGTAGATCGTGTCGTGTCCGACGTGGTGTGGAGTGTTCACACCTCGCACATATCATCGATTCCCACAGTTCATGATGTAGCTCTTTCAAGGCAGGTGAAATCAATTCCCGAGCTTGTGATCTGTATGATCTGTAGTAGCTCGTGGTGGTTTGCCGTAGCCCCCCCCCCCCCCCCCCCCTTTGCCGTTTCCCCAGGCTCCCACCCCGCGCCGCCGCCCGTCTGTGCTTTGCCGTTCCCCAGGCTCAGGCGTGCACGTGCGTGCGTGCGCTCATGCACAGACCCCCACCCCCTTCTCCCCGTCGTCCCCATCCTCCCCTCGCCCCCGACCCTTCACGCCTTTCCTTGACCCTGAAACCGAACTCGTGACTGTAAAAAACTAAAAAAACAGGTCCGCTACGAGTCGGTCATCCATGAGTTCGACCCTTACTTCAATTTCCGCACGACCAAGTTCTTGGCCACCGAGGGTTTCCTAGACTTTTTGAACTGGTTCGACGACAGGGGATGGTACCCTCTCGGCAGGACTATCGGCGGAACGATCTACCCCGGGCTCATGGCGACGGCGGCCTCCTTCTACTGGGTACTCCACGCCCTGCACGTCACGATCAACATCCGGAACATGTGCGCTTTGGTTGTTGGTGGTGGTGGGTGTTGGTGTGGCGTGGTGTTGCTGTTGTTGTTGTTCTCGCGTTAAATCGTCGCCAAAAATCTAGCCCGTGGTCACAGGACAGGCTCCAGTAACGCTGGAGTGGGAGGAACAGCCCAGGAAACTGTTGTAATCTTGTTGTACTCGTAGCGTAAAAAGAGCGTTGAGAATTCGCACGGGGGGTGTGCGATCGTTCCCCTTCAGCGCTGCTCGTTTTTCTCGACGACCGGTACTGGTGCTACCAGGGCTGTTGATGGGTCAGGTCACACCTCATGGGTTGGGTCGGGTCGGGTCGGGTCCGGTTAGGATGACCCGCGGCCCGACCCCGTGAGACTTTGGAAACCTCGTGACCCGATCCGACCCGACCCGATCCGACCCGATCTGACCCAACCGGCGATATTTTGAAGAGCTTCTCGCCCGATCCGACCCGTCATGATCCGTGAAAAGCCCGAAAAAATGGAGAAAAGGCTCTCGACCTGACCTTTCCGAGAACACCTTGGTGTTGTTCGGTGTTGTCAACCTTGATCTTCTTTTCCCGTTCTGAAAAAATGGAGCGCTGAAAGACGATATCATCCCTGTGCGAAGTCGAATGCTCTTAAGGTAACTCTGGGGGAGAAGAACGCCTCAGGAAACTGTTGTGTTGCTATTGCTTCAACGTTGTTTTTGTTTTGTTTTGCGGTCAGTCGGTGGGTTGCGGGCACGCCGGGAGGCAAGGCAGCGGGCGGAGGCCATTAGGGAGAGGGGGGATTATGTGGAACGTCCGTTTCCCCTTATCAACAGGTCGCTGTAACAGGGTGCAGGAGGCGGAGCGGTGTGAGCCGAGGCGTGTAGATTGGAGGAGGACACTGTGAAACGTCCCCTCGAAAGCCTGAGTCCGGAGAAATGCCCCCCCCCCCCCCCCCCCGGGCCGTCTCGAAAGGGATGCGTGGTCAATGGTCAAATGACTAAGACAAGCAACAAGATTACGCCTTCCTCCTCCTCCCCCCCTCGCCAACGTTCTGGACCTCTTAGCGCTTCCGGATTAAACCGGACGGTTGCTGCTTCGGGGGAGGAGGTTTAGTCGACGAGGTATATCTGTGGCTCCCCTGGTAGACCTTGGAACCGAGGCCCCCCCTCCTACTATTAGTAAACAAATTTCAGTCTGCGCTGTCATCCAATGCCAGAGAGTCCGCCTCACAAGCGGTTCTTAGTAGAGGATGCGGCTCACCCTTCTATGCATCTCGCCCAACACCTACCTCCCGCTTCGCTTCGCGCTGGGTGCAAGCAATGTCCACACTTGGTCGGTGGAAACCCGACGTGCACCGTTCCGGCATCGTAGGGATGCGAGGGTCTGCGGCCATACGACGACGTCAATGCATTACATGAGTACCCCCCCCCCCTCCCCATAGACTACGGCCATGCATGGCATCGAGGACACCCCAAGTTTGGGAGGTACAAGGCAGAAGTAGAAGAAAGGATAGAAAGAAGGGAAAGGCTAGCGCTAAGAAACAAGGTGGAATCGGAAAAACACTTAGAGATATACGGGGGATTGAGGGAAGGAATAGGAATGAAAACGTATTTGCATGGCCCAATGGACTTCGCGAAAACGCTGAAACTGCGCTTTCGTGTAGGGGACCTGGACCTGCCAGAAAGAAGAAAGAGGTACACCAGTAGCCGGGAAGAGGAGGAAGTAGACGCACAGATGTGCCCGTGTGGCAAAGCAATAGAGTAGAACTCACATAGTAGGAGAATGTGAAATATACAAGGAGGAACGGGATGTGTTAGAAGAGGAGATCAGGAAAATAGACGAGTGTGACATGGAGGAGTTTGATACAACGAATAGCAGCGAGAAAACGATCGCTATCCTAGGAGATAGATGGTGGCCACAGGAGGCCAAACAGGAAGGGGATAAGATTAGCAAAAAGTTTCTATGTAATTTATGGAAACAACGTAATGAGCGCCCGATTGTTGGAGGTGTCTCTGTTAGGAGTAGGAACGGTGCTCCGTCTCGAAAGGGATGCGTGGTCAATGGTCAAATGACTATGGCGAGCAACAAATGAGTATGCCCCCCCCCCCCCCCCCCCCCCCCCCTCCTCCTCTTGTGGCGTCGCCGTCTGGCCTTTACACAGGTGCGTTTTCCTCGCCCCGCTGTTCGCGGCGAACACGGCCGTCGCCAGTTACCTCCTCACCACCGAGGTGAGAACCGTTTTCGCTGTTTGAGAACCGCGTTTCGAGTTTCCATTTTGTTTATTTTTATTTTTTCGGGGAAGAAGAAACGTTTTTTTTTTCAAATGCGATGTTTTTACGCATTTCCGACTGGAAGCTTGCGCCCAGTTTCGATTTTCAAATTTCGCATAAATTTTCCGGAAGACCAGCACAACAATTTGTTAATGTGATGCTTTCATGTTTTCCGACCGGGAGCTAGAGCTCCCCCACCCACCCTCTGTCGCCCCATACCCCCTCCTCCCACCCCCTCCCCCCAGTCCCCAGTCACAAGTCACGGCGTCTGTTGTCGTTTATATACAGTGGGTGAAATTGCGGTGGTTGGGGGTTGTGTCCAGCTGTAGGCTATGTAATACCGCGCTCTGAATGAAGCAGGATTTATACATGAGGTGTGGCGGCTTCTCCCTTCCCATCTAGCTCCCATTGTACGGAGAAAATATCATGCGAATGGTGCTGTTCTTGGGGGTCTCGTCGAGCGGGGTTTGAGAACTATGGGAATAGTATACGAAGATGTCATATCCCTTACACCCCACCCTTACTTACACACGCACCTCGGCCCCCACCCCGACCCCGACCTTCCCCACTCACCCCCACCCCCTCTCCACCCCCTCCACCCCCACCCCGACCTTCACCCCAACCCCAACCCCCGCTCCACCTCCACCGCCACCGCCAACCCTGCCCTAGATCACAGCTTTAGATTTTTTTTTGTCCAGCCTGTATACACCAGAATGACGACATAAAAAAAAATGGGAACATCCGAAACTATTGCAGCATATCCCCAAATGACAAAACATGCCCGAATTAGTGAGTATCCCAAGAATGTAGGAGCATCCCAAAGGGATGGAATATCCCAAAAAAATCGAAATTTGGAAGAACATCGCTACTGCTGTAATATAGGTGAAGAGCATAATATTTTAAGAATTTCCGAAAGAATTAGAATGTCCTCAAGTGGTGGAACATCCCAAGTTGTAAACTGTAGACCATCACGCCCCCCCCCCCCCACACACACACACAACGCCTTCTAGGTGACGAAGCGATCCTCGACCGGGCCCAAAGCATCCCAATATCATAGTAGGACATCACCCCCCCCCCCCCCCCCCCCCCCCCCCCCCCACCTCGCCCCACACAACGCCTGCCAAGTGAAATATCGGTCCTGAACCGCGCCCGAAGCATCCCAAAATTATGGAACATGACCCCACCCCCCCCCCCCCCCCCTCTGCCCCCTCCCATGCGCAACGCCTGCTAGGTGACGAAGCGATCGTCGACCGGACTGCTCGCTGCCGCGTTCACCGCTATCGTCCCGTCTTACATCTCTCGCAGCGTGGGGGGTTCATATGATAATGAGGGGGTGGCTATTTTCGCCCTGGTGTTCGTGTTCTACCTGTGGATCAAGAGCGTCAACACCGGTTCCATGATGTGGGCGTGCCTCACGGTAAGAGGGGAGGCAGGATATGGTAGGGGGGGGGGTACTCATCATCATGCATGGCCGTAGTCGTATGACCGTAGACCCTCGCACCCCTACAATGCCGGGACGGAGCACGTCGAGTTTTCATGAGAACGGGGGGGGGGGGGGGGGGAGGAGAGACGAAGAGACGAGGGCGGGTGAGGGGGTGAGGGGTGGAGAGGAAGAAGGGCAGAGGGAGAGAGGGGCAGGGGGGGGCGGGGGAGGTAGAGAGAGAGGGAGAGAGAGGGACAGTGGGAGAGCGAAACAGGGGAGAAATAATCGATATGATGATCTGGTGTAAAATCGATGCGGGCCAGTTACGTGCGACCATTAGCATTCACGCAAGCGATGTTAATCTTATGTACCTGGTATATATTAGTAGTGAATATTATCAAATAATGACAGCGACGAGCGGGATGATATGCATCGTGAACGTGATAGGACTTGCACATACCAGCCTGTACATTTTCCCACGTGAGGCGACGACGGACTGACACTCATCACCAGGTATTGAATGGAGAGACCCTGGCGAGAATTTTCGTACGTGGTACGTGAGAAAGAAAACGGTTGGTCGTTAGAAAGAGGACCCTTTTTGGGAGCCTCCTCGCTTCCTTCGTCGGCTCCTCCCTAGTTGTAGGATAAAAACAGCTGCAAGAACGAACTGGGAAGAAATAACTTGAACAAAAACTTCAAAATGGCCAAGTAAAAAAACTGGAAAAACGTTAAAAAACAAAACTATGAAAGAAGAAAAGCTGCGTAACCGCCCAAAAACGAAAACTGGACGAAAAAAAAAAAAGTTGGGGAAAAGTAAGGGCCCGTTTTAGCGAGGACTTTTGGTCCTTTCAATTTGGTTCGATTTTTTTTTTTTTCCAATTCAATTTGCATCTGATTGGCCGGAGTGTGAACGACCAGGCAGGATTCGAAGGGGCAAATTAGAAAACATCAATTTGAGTGAAAAGTCTTTTGGGACTTTTTTCGTGTGATTTTTCTACTTTCAATTTCGAATTTGGGAGTTGATCAGCCTTGATGTGGCATGTTCATGGTGGGTTAACACCCCAGGTGGAGTCTGCGGTGATTCTTGGCCGCTTCGGTGACCACCGTCGAGGCGATAAAAGGCGAACCTCAACGACTGGCGACCGGAGCAATAGCCGCACCCACGGCCACAGACCATATCACATCGTACCCCGGCGGTGGCGCCTCAAAAGAAATCATGGCGGCCGCAAACCCAATTTTTCGGCCTGCTCGATCGGCCAACCATCACGAAAACCGAGCAAACAAGCAAAAAAACAGAGGATACGCTCGAGACCTCGATAGCTGCACCACCGTTGCTGTTCCGCACGTGGCGCTTGAGGGCTCCCTCCGCCCACCCAAGACACCCTGAGAGTGATAGCTTCCTATCCTGAGCCACCACAAAGAAAAAAATGGTGGCGGCGGCGCGCACGCGACAACGCAAACCTTCGCTCTCGTCTACGCTCTTCGCTGTTTGTAGGCTGGGCGTTGCGTGACGCGCTTTAATATTCCAGGTTGTTTCGATTTCCTTTTTGTTTGACAATGAATGCGCCGTTTCCCGATAGGATACAAACACGTTTTTTTTTCGAAATCAAATTAAAATTCATTGAAATTGAATTTTTATTTCCAAATAACGAAATTTAGTGTTCCCCGTTAAGATGGGCTCTAAACACCGGAACAAGAATTAACTGGCCAAAAAAAAAAATGTACAAACGAAAACGAAAACAGGCCCTGGCGTACTTCTACATGGTGGCTGCCTGGGGGGGATACGTGTTCATCATCAACATCATTCCCATCTACGTCGTGGTCATGGTCGTGGCCGGGCGGTACAGCAGCCGCCTCTACATCGCCTACTCCACCTTCTACGCTCTCGGAAGCATCATGGCCATGCAGGTGCTAAAGTAGGGAGGGAAGGAGGGGGGGGGAAGGGGGGGGGGGGGGGGGGGAGGGTGGGGAGGAGGGGGGGTGTACTCATTATCGTGCATGGCCGTAGTCATATGACCATAGACCCTCGCATCCCTACAATGCGGGGACGGAGCGCGTCGGGTTTTCGCCGACCAGGCAGGGGGGGAGGGGAGGGGGGGGGGGGGGGGGGGGATGGAAGTCTGGTTGCTGTTGTTGAAACGTTTTTGTAGCGTCGTCTACTGCTGCTGCTGCTGCTGCTGCTATTCGTTGTTGCTGCTGTTGTTGCTGCTGTTGTTGCTGTTGATGTTGCTGTTTGTGCTGCGCGCCCTGTTGTGTGTCGCGAAATACGGCATACGGGTGTGGGCGTGTCTACACCTACTCACGTGACAGGCAGTCGATGCGCCTAAGCGTGCGGATTGGTCTCAGTTGTTTTCCTTGTGCGTCCCGGAAACAAAGTGATGCGCCTCATTGGTCTTTATCGTGCGGTATGCAAATAGCTCTGGCTTTTTTCCGACTGCTCCCCCTGGAGCGAGAGGGACACCATCCGTTGTTCCGTTGTTTTGACCGCCCCGTGCTCGTTTTTTGTTATTGGTCGGCCCCTTCAAGGTTTTGCCTTTCCGTGGGCAGGCGTTGGTGCCGTTTTTTTTTTTTTTTACTTCTTGTGTCGGCACAAACATCGGTATACTGTACGTATGTAACCGTTGCTGCTGTCGTTGCCCTCTTGTTGTGCGCGTGTGTTGTTTCTGCCTCCCGGTCATGCGACTTATGGTGTATAGCGAGCAAGGTACGGTAGAAGAAGAAGCGATTTTCCGTAAAAGCATGCCCCAAGGCCGCATTGTAGGGTGGGCGCACTCACAACGAAAATGACGGCTTTGGGAAAATGACGTCGAAGTCTTTCCGCCCTTCGGATAGATCAGATATAGGTCAAACAGATCATCTACAGATAGATCATGATCTAGATGATCTACAAGTCTTCACCTGCCGTTGTGAGAGGATTGTGCAGGATTTGCCTTATAGGGCAGATCTTGCCCACAGGAAACATGTGCTATAGATCATGCAGATCATACCGCTCCCACCCGACAACCTGAACTACAGGTAGATCATAGTAGTACAGATCAGGGATTTATCTATCTATCTGCCCTGAAGAGCTGTTCACGGGTCGGGTCAGACCTCGTGGGTTGGGTCCGGTTAGGTCACCTAACCCGACCCCGACCCGCCGCGTGAGGTTTTGAAGACCTCCTGACCCGACCGGTGAGATGTTGAAGACCTCCCGGTCCGACCCGTGAGATGTTGAAGACCTCCTGACCCGACCCGCGCGTCGTGTCACGACCCGTGAACAGCCCCGGTTTCAAATCTTTTCAAATGTGTAAATCATCAAGTGGAAATCGATGATCTATCTGGCCGAGGTGTAGATCTTTCCACATGCGCGTCGCTCGGCGTTTGCACTCTCTTCTCCCCACGCCCCCCCCTGTCGTCGATAAAATCAACTTTGAAATTCGTCCTACTAGTAGGGGGGGACCATAGTGAATAGGACCAAATATTGTTAGTAAAAATACGTAAATATATAGGTTTTTGTGTGTACCGTAGGTCCTATTTACTATGACCCCCCGTGTACTGGTGGGGTGGAGTGTTGTCTTGCCGTCCGTGTGATACGATACGGCCATGATGCACGACATGAGTACCCCCCCCCCCCCGACTACGGCCATGCATGATAATGAGTACACCCCCCCATACATGATAATGAGCACACACCCCCATGCATGATAATGAGTACCCCCCCCCCCCCCCCCCCCCAGGCCTCCGCGCCCCCCTCCCTCCCTTTTGGCCTCATCGCGCACGTGCACTACTGTTAGGGGTGGGACTGGAGGCCTGATTTGACCCAAAAAAAAAAGCGGCAGGCTATTCGAGCCTACCAGCATGAACATAAAAAATTCTGAAAAAATAAAACTACCGCCATACCCCTAACTACTTGGTTTTAGTGCGGATGCGCAGTGAACTTGTATCTGATACCTCTACTGAGGTGGAGATGAAGCCGGTCTCGACCTCATCCAGACACCCCACACAGGGCACATACCCTTCGGATCGCTTGCTTTTTTTTTGCACAGGAGTACAAATTGACGTCTTTTAGAGACTGAAAAGGTGCGGAGAAACACGCTTTTTTTTTGTTTTTTCTGCCTCTTGCTCTCTGTCGTGCTTTGAGTAGTGTGTGGACATAATCATACTCTGCATTGGGATGTGTGGCATACAGCAAAACAAACCCCGATGGAATCGACGTAGTATCCTTAGAGAACGATCTGGTCAAAAATCTCCCCTTTTCAGTCACTTTTTCGGTAAATCGACCTGTACCATGAAAATCAATTTTTTGATGGGGAATTATTCGAAAACACCAGAACGAACCTCGGCCAAGGGTAGAAGGGAAAAAAAATGTCCAAGCGAATCGGGAGGCATATCTGCAGCGTACGGGTCGTACTGTCCCACGAGGCGTCGGCGATCGTGTGCCGAGCGAATGCTGTTGTCCGCCGTGACATCGCGGGGGCGGAGGACAGCCGCGACCGGGCTCGATGGCTGTAGATGGAAACATCTTGCACCGCTGCTGCAGCAACAGCAGCAGCAGCAGTAGCAGCAGCAGCTGGGTCAGTACCGCCAGCAGCCGCATCAGGATCAGCAGATCCACCTTCAACCAGGCCCGGTAGGGGCTGCACTTGCGGGTTGTCAGCCATCGAGGCGGAGGGTCGACCAGTAATTCCCCCTCACGCTCACGCGCCGGTTTGTGCGCTGCTGCTCAAGCACTCGTCGTGGTGTTTTTTGTTGTGTGCTGCTCCGCCCTTTTGGAAGGACACGCTGCAGCTCCTCTCGTACCATACATGACATATACCCTGGTACCTGGTACGTGGTATATGATACCACCTGAAGAGTTTTTTTTTTTGTGACGTGTTCGTTCTTTCCCACGCGCTGATTGGTTAATTTCTTCAAGATTCATTTTTCCCAGATAACGACCGCTGACATTTTTTGTGACTTTTTTACGTCTAAAAATATTTCAGTCCCACCCCTAACTGTTGTGTGCACCATCTCACGGTCTCGTGGTGTGTTGGTTGGTGGTCGACTGGTGCCGTGCCCCGACACAGGTGCCGTTCGTGGGTTTCAACGTGGTCAAGCAGGCGGAGTGCATGGCTTCTCACGGCGTCTTCGTCGGCATACAGGTGACGAAAGATACGAAGATGAAGGAGGTTGTTCCTTGGATTTGAACGGTTTTCCCCATCTTTTTTAACCTTTTTTTTCCCCCGTTTTAGTTTTTTTTTTTCTTGTTCCCATTTTTAGGCTTTTTATTCTCAGCAGTTGTTTCGTTTTCTCCTCTTTGTTTGTTTCTGTATTCGTTGCTTGCTGCTGCATTTCTTGCTGAAGGGGCGGACGTGGTGTAGTGAGTGAGTGCTGCTTCCCGTTGCTGATTTGGGAATTTTGGTGATCGGTTAGTAGTTATTTTGTCAGGATGTACCTGCTGCTGCTATCACGGGGGACCATAGTAAATAGGACCAAATATTGTTAGTAAAAATAGGTAAATATGTAGGTTTTTGTTTTGCTGTAGGTCCTATTTACTATGCCCCCCCCCGTAATATAGACGTGTATTACAGGTTGTTTGTTATCAGTCGATCGAACTACTGCCCCTGTGATTTGATTGGCTCGACTCACAACCACTCGTCCCGATTGGTCAGCCCGCGACCGCAAAAGGCCCGAAATAACAACCAATACATGTTAGGTCTAAAATGGGGTCAGTACAGCGCTGCACTGACCGACCAAGCCACCCGGTGGCGACGAAACGCCAACGGTAACAGCGCCAACGGTACCAACACCGACGGTAACAACGCCAACGGTGACAACACCAACGGTAACAACACCAACGGTAACAACACCAACGGTAACAACGCCAACGGTAACAACACCAACGGTAACAACGCCAACGGCAACAACACCAACGGTAACAACACCAACGGTAACAACGCCAACGGTGACAACACCAACGGTAACAACACCAACGATAACAACGCCAACGGTAACAGCAACGACGAGGACCAGGCAGAAGACGGTGCATGTCGCGACCGAAAACAGACCTACATGACAACATGAAAATGCTTTATTATACAATTATTAAAGTCGCCGTGTTTGCCGTGTGTGTGTTATAACCGTTTTTTCTACCCGTCGACATCCAGCACACCCAGCCTCCCCGCCGATTCTTACATCCTAGAGGAAGAGAAGCTCTGTGGTCACTAAACTACGACACAGATACTACAGTACGTTGTACTGCAGTACGGAGAGCGCACGATGCATTCATTGCCTATGCGTCAACACAGCCAAGGAAAACCCCACACCCACACCCGGTGCTGTGAACGGAAACCGAAAAAAACCGACTCCGACCCCTATATTTCGATAACGCCTACATACTTGCATGGAAAACCCCGGAAACCAAACTGACACCCACCGATATTTTCGACCAACAAAGGAACGAATAATCGACCGGGGCTTTTTTTCCCTTTCGGATCACAACACTGCCGACCCACCGCACCCACAGGTTTACGCGGTGGGGTACTATCTGTTCAGCGTGATCGACGCTAAGGTGCTGCAGCGCGCCTTCATGGCGGTGGCGGTTACGTTGGTGTCCTTTGTGGCTTCCATTCTGGTGGCCGCCCAGCTGCTGGGGCTCGTGCAGTGGACCGGGCGTTCACTGACGCTGCTCGACCCGACCTACGCTTCCAAGTGAGTCGGCTCATGGCTGTCCGTATTTTTTTTTTTTTCGGTTTGGTTTTCATTTGTTGGGTCATGGGTTGGTTGTTTTTGTTGATCTTCGATTTTTTTTCTTTGTATTTTTCATCTCTTTTTCGTTTTCATGTTTTTTTTTTTTCTTTTGTCTATTTTTGTTTGATGTTTTCCTTGGTGTTCTTTTTTTTTTGACGTTCGTGCAGTGGACCGAGCGTTCTCTGACGCTGCTCGACTTGACCTACGCTCCCAAGTGAGTCGGCTCGTGGTTGTCTGGTTGGGGCGTTGGTTTGGACATTATTGTTGTTGCCTTTTTCGTTTTTTTTTCTTTTGTTTCTTTCATTGTATTCGTTTTCGCTCGTGCAGTGGACCGGGCGTTTTCTGACGCTGCTCCATCCGACCTACGCTTCCAAGTTTTTTGTTATTTTTTTCGTCGACAGTTTTTTTTTGTGTTTTTCGCTTTTCCGCTTTGTTTTTTTTGTTTCACCATTGTTGATGTGCGAACTTTTTGTTGTTCCTATGTACTGGTGCGATACAACATCAGGTACATCCCCATCGTCGCGTCGGTGTCTGCGCACCAGACCACTACCTGGACCTTCTTCCGAGTTCGCCTTTTCTTTTTCCTTTCCTTTTTTTCTTGTATACTTGTACGTTCTCGGTAGTTTTTTGTGCTCATTGTTTTTGCTTTCCCTTGTGTTTTTTTTTTTCAACCATTGTCTCTAATATTTTGTTCTTTCTACTGTACAACATCAGGTACATCCCCATCATCGCGTCGGTGTCCGAGCACCAGCCCACCACCTGGACCTCCTTCTACTTCGACCTCAACATCCTGGTCCCGCTCTCGCCGGTGGGGATGTGGCTGCTCTACCGGAGGCCCACGGACGCCGCCATCTTCGTGATCATCTACGGCACCCTCTCCTGGTACTTCGCCGGGGTCATGGTCCGCCTCATGCTTACCCTGGCGCCCATCGCTTGCATCTTGGCGGCCGTCGGCATGTCGAGCTTGCTGCAGAGGTTCACGGCGTCGCTGAGGTTTGGAGAGAGCCAGCCGGACACTGCTGTGGTTGGAGGCGGAGGTGCTAGCGGCGGCGCCAGCGGTGGTAACAACAGCGGTCGGGCTACGCCGATAGGTGGGAAAGGCGTTGGTTGGAGGGGGGGGGGGGGGGGGGGGCGTACTCATTTGTTGCTTGCCTTAGTCATTTGACCATTGACCACGCATCCCTTTCGAGACGGAGCGCCGTTCCTACTCCCCCCCCCCCCCCCCCCCCCCCCCCCCCCCCCCCCCCCCCCCCCCCCCCCCCCCCCCCCCCCCCCCCCCCCCCCCCCCCCCCCCCCCCCCCCCCCCCCCCCCCCCCCCCCCCCCCCCCCCCCCCCCCCCCCCCCCCCCCCCCCCCCCCCCCCCCCCCCCCCCCCCCCCCCCCCCCCCCCCCCCCCCCCCCCCCCCCCCCCCCCCCCCCCCCCCCCCCCCCCCCCCCCCCCCCCCCCCCCCCCCCCCCCCCCCCCCCCCCCCCCCCCCCCCCCCCCCCCCCCCCCCCCCCCCCCCCCCCCCCCCCCCCCCCCCCCCCCCCCCCCCCCCCCCCCCCCCCCCCCCCCCCCCCCCCCCCCCCCCCCCCCCCCCCCCCCCCCCCCCCCCCCCCCCCCCCCCCCCCCCCCCCCCCCCCCCCCCCCCCCCCCCCCCCCCCCCCCCCCCCCCCCCCCCCCCCCCCCCCCCCCCCCCCCCCCCCCCCCCCCCCCCCCCCCCCCCCCCCCCCCCCCCCCCCCCCCCCCCCCCCCCCCCCCCCCCCCCCCCCCCCCCCCCCCCCCCCCCCCCCCCCCCCCCCCCCCCCCCCCCCCCCCCCCCCCCCCCCCCCCCCCCCCCCCCCCCCCCCCCCCCCCCCCCCCCCCCCCCCCCCCCCCCCCCCCCCCCCCCCCCCCCCCCCCCCCCCCCCCCCCCCCCCCCCCCCCCCCCCCCCCCCCCCCCCCCCCCCCCCCCCCCCCCCCCCCCCCCCCCCCCCCCCCCCCCCCCCCCCCCCCCCCCCCCCCCCCCCCCCCCCCCCCCCCCCCCCCCCCCCCCCCCCCCCCCCCCCCCCCCCCCCCCCCCCCCCCCCCCCCCCCCCCCCCCCCCCCCCCCCCCCCCCCCCCCCCCCCCCCCCCCCCCCCCCCCCCCCCCCCCCCCCCCCCCCCCCCCCCCCCCCCCCCCCCCCCCCCCCCCCCCCCCCCCCCCCCCCCCCCCCAGCTTCACTGAGATAGTTTAATTTCCGGTGTGGCCACTTCCAGAGACAGCAATGGGAGTACTATGTGACTGCCTCTTGGGTGCCGTATCTTGAACACTACGTGATACGATCAATTCCCTTGTGCAGAGTAAAGGTTCTTTACTTCGCACAAATGATCTATCTACGACGACCAGCTGTGGGCGACCGCCAAAAAAAAAAAAAAAAAAAAAAAAAAAAAAAAACGGTACCCTGGATGTCTAGCTCACGTGGTGAGCGGCATGTTTTACAGTGTCGTTGCCAACCGACGCCAACCCAACCCATATATAATATAGGGGGGGGGGGGGGGGGGGGGGGGTACTCATTTGTTGCTTGCCTTAGTCATTTGACCATTGAACGCGCATCCCTTGCGAGACGGAGCACCGTTCCTACTCCTAATAGAGACACCTCCAACAGTTGGGCGCTCATTACGTTGTTTCCATATGTTGCATAGTAACTTTTTGCTGACCTTATCCCCTTCCTGTTTCGCCGCCTGTGGCCACCATCTATCTCCTAGGATAGCAATCGTTGTCTTGCTGCTTTATTAGTGTGCCATACTTCTCCATGTCACGTTCGTGTATTTCCCTCACCTGTTGGCTGGGAGAGGGGCGTGTACTCGATGTCATGCATGACCGTAGTTGTATGACCATAAGACCCTCGCATCCCTATACCTACAATGCCGGGACGGAGCACGTCGGGTTTTCACCGACCACGGGGGGGGGGGATGTTGCTTCTTACCTGGTTTTTGGATATAGCTTCGATTTCTATGTATTTTTTGTTGATGGTCCTTTCCTAGGTTGGTGATGTTGTAGGTGTTACGGTTGCTGTTGATGATGATGCTGATGTTGTATGGTGTCTGATGTTGCTGCTGCAGGGTTATGTGTTTGCTCTATGGCAATGTTTTAAGTCTCTTGCGGTGGATCTTTTTTTTTCTTTTTTAACCTGGACGTTTCGTTGGTACGAAGCACTTAATATATCTCCAGCGTGGTTCTATTCAGACTATGAACGGCAGTACGTTTTGGGCGTTTTGCAGGGTCACGTTTTGGTCGTTTTGTTTAGGAAGCTATGGTCGATAAGGTGTGGCCAAGTGGTCGCTGCTCTGCGGTCTTCAAACACAAGCAACTTTGTTTTCCGGCACCCTTGTCGTTTCCCCCCTCTCTGCGTCGTTTTCATGCCGAATCGTGTCTTACGTCACTTAATGTTCTCCTTTTTTTTTTTTTTTTTTTTTCTTTGGCCTGGAATGTTCTCCTTTTTTTTTTTTTTTTTTTCTTTGGCCTGGCGAGGGAGACTAAGATTTCCGCGCGTGCGTACTTGCATCTTCAGTACGACCAAAGCCTCCCTGTTGGCCCTTCTTTCGTATCACGGGGCAGTCGGTCGCACAGGCTTCTTCCAAGGAGGGTTAATGCTTTCCACTCAACCAAAACCGCCGCCCACCTCGGTAACAATCGCCCGGGGATATCGTGTACCGCCCCCCCCGCTCCCGCCATTGTCTCTGCCCTCTGCCGGTCCCCCTTTCTGGTTTTCTCTTGATACCGCTTTTTCTTGCTCCTGCCTCCGCTCCCCACCCTCACCCCGGCCCCCGTGCCCACCCTCTCCCCCCACCTCCGCCCTAACCCCAACCTTCACCACCACCACCCCTACGAAGGGGAAAACGCAACAGATGGAGCGAACCAAAAAAGTAACTTGTGAACTAAAACAGAAGAATCTGACAGACAGTTATCGAGAAAGCAAAAAAAAATAATTGAAGAGCCTAAACAAAAATGAAAACAAGCAAAAAAAGTAGCATGGCCGGGGTGGCGGTTTTCGTTGCGTCGGAGGCGAGCTCTACTCCTCACCGTCTGCCCCGACCCTCACTCCAACCCCAACCCGTACCCCCATCCCCGCCCCCCGCGCATGCGCTCTTCGATTTTCCAGCCCCCGGCGTGGGGCGCGGCCTGGCTCTCACAGTGACGCTGGGGGCGACCCTGCTGATGTGTTTCTTCGCGATGCACTCGTCCTACGTGTCTTCGCTGGCCTACTCCAGCCCCTCCATCGTGATCGAGGCGGGGAGGACTCAGGGCGGGACCAGGATTTTGTACGATGACTACCGCGAGGCTTACTATTGGCTGCGCCACAACACCGATCCCGACGCTAAGATAATGTCGTGGTGGGACTACGGATACCAGGTGGGGGGGGGGGGGAAGCTGCGGGACGGCGGGAGGGGGCGGTTGGGAGGGTCAGAGAGGGGAGGGTAGGGAGAGGGGGGGGGCACTCATTTCTTGCTTGCCTTGAGTCGTTTGACCATTGAGCACGCATCCCTTTCGAAACGCAGCAGCCTTCCTACCCCAAATAGAGATACCACCTCGAACATTTGGACGCTGCGTCACATTTTTTCGTATACTGTATTACAGTACGTGCATATGTTTTGCTAATCTTATCCCCGTACTATGGGGGGGGGGAGGTTGGACCACGGCTACTACCGTGGCTGTGGGGCTGTGGGTGCCTTCCCGCGTTTTACAGCGATAGGGAGGGGAGGGGGGGGGGGGGGGGGGGGGGGGGGGATAGGACTACGGCTACTACTGCAGTTGTGGGGTTGTGGGTGCCTCTCCGCGTTATATGGCGATAGAGAGGGGAGGGGGGGTGTACTCGTAACATGCATGGGCGTAGTCGTATGAGCATAAGACCCTCGCATTCCTACAAGGCCTGGTCGGAGCACGTCGGGTTTTCACCGGCCAGGCAGACATTGGGGGGAGAGCAAGTGACCCCGTCCTCGCATGATGTGACGTTGGGGGAGGTGGGGGGCGCGGGCGGGAGCGGGGGAGAGGACGGCATGGGTTTGAGCGGGGAGGGTGGCTACTCTACCCCCCTCTTTCTCTTCCCCCCCCACCTTCTCTGTCGAATAACATCCAACCTGTCTCGCCTCGATTTATGTATCATAAGAGTACTGTGCCCCCTCCCTTTCTCTTCCCCTCCACCCTCTCTGCAGACTAGTATATCAACCTGTTTCGTGTCGAATTCTGTGTGGTATCATGCACTTTTATTCGTTCGTTTCACCTTGTTGTGTTTGCTCCACCGTACTCCACGCACGCCTCCATGGTAACAACAGATGTCGGCCATGTCCAATCGGACCGTCCTGGTAGACAACAACACCTGGAACAACACCCACATCGCTACGGTGGGCCGCGCCCTCGCCTCCTCGGAGGAAAAGGCCTACCCAATCATGGAGGTATATACGGTTGCTATTATTAATAATACTTTTTGGTACCTGGGTAGTATCGATATACCGGTATTTTTCTTGCACCCGTTTTTTTCATTCGTTTTTCTTTGTTTTTTTCCTACGTTTTTTGTTGGTGTTTTTGGGTGCGCCTGTTTCTATCATTCTTTCGTTTTTTTTTTCGTCGTGCGTCCGTTTGTTTTTTAATTCTTGCGTGCCATATGGGTGTGTGTTTTTCTTCCGTCTAATTTGTTTGCCGCTGAGGGTAAAGCTACTTGTGGTGGTTTTTGTCTACGCGATCACGTTTTTTTATATATGTTTATTAACATGAGCCGCACAGGCAAACGTCACTTCTTACCCTCTTTCCGTACTACTCCTAAGTATTTCCTACACTAATTCCAAGTGTTATGTCCCCAAAACGGGAATGCGGTGGTAAAAAAAGGGCAAACTATCCCCACCTTTCCACCTATGGGACTTGCCTAGATTTTGGCATGGAGGGAGAAAGTGTCGAAACGAAAACTGACGATTGCAGAATCGGCCACACGAAGCCTCTTATTATGCAACTCCCTGCCTACTGTAATTCCAAGCGTTTTCTACCCAAAACGGGACTGCGGTTAGTGAAGGGGTTACATCCTTACTTTTGATACTTCACTCGGTCATGGTATACCATAAACAGCGTTGAGTTCGCACAAAGGTGCCATCGTTTTTGTTTTGCGCTCGTTTCTCGATACCGGTGAGGGCGCTTCGCTAAAGTCGAACATAAAATATGTTTCGGAAGATTATTTCTCGACCGGATTTTTTCTCCGAAAACACCTTGTTTTTCGGTATTTTGGCAACCTTGTCGTTCTTGGAAAGAAAAATCGAGGACTGAAGAACGATGGCACCTCTCTGCAGCGAACCCAACCCTCCTTAGGGTATAAAAGCTTGCTATCGATAATAATAGTAGCATGAGATCTGAGGGAAGAAAAATGATCTCATACGTAGCTTTGTTTTTTTGTTTTTTTTGTCTGTTTTTTGTTTGTTTTTTGTGAACTTTCCATGTATTTGTCGGCCAACTTAACTCACAGCCCTGATGCCGATGGCATATTATTTCTTTCTTTTTTTTTTTGTCGATGCTGCTGCTGCACGGCAGTCGCTGGACGTGGACTATGTGCTGGTAATCTTCGGTGGAGTGACGGGCTACTCGAGCGACGACATCAACAAGTTCCTGTGGCCCGTGAGGATTGGCAGCGGCGTTTTTCCGGACGACATGCACCACGAGAAGGTGTGCGTTGTTGTGTGTCCATGGTTTGGGTATGTTTGCGTTGTGTGTCCATGATTAGGGTTTGTGCTTGGGTCCAGATGTTTGGTCCCGGAATGAAATACGTGGACGACATGGATTTATCCGCGATATGTTCTTGCGTGTTTGTTTACGGATTGGGTGTTGATTTGGGATTGGGCGCAAATCCACACGGGATGGTGTTCCGTACCTGGTAGGTATTTGATGATTGACTATTGTAGCCTATGATGTCAACGGCGTTGTTTCGTGTGCCAATTCAGATTTTGGGGGAGGTGCACGGTTTTTTGGCGTTGCTGCTGTGTCCACTCGATTTTTGCCCGTTTTTGTCCGTTTTTATGTATGTCCAGGATTTTGTGCATCATGTGTCCATGGTTATTGGATGGTGCGTGTCCGCGATTTCGTTGTGCTTAATTCGAAGGGCTGAAGTCTTCTCGCGATACAGATAAATGCATTGCACGAACAGTAGTTGGGAGGGAGGAGAGAAACGCCTGCCATCTGACCCCGGATCTGAGTTACCACTATAAATATATACCAGGTAGGAGGGAGAGAAACGAAGGGCGAAAATACTAAAATAAAAATTGTGTCCACAAGTTGTTAATTTTGGTGTGTATGCGGCCTCGATTTTGGGTACGTATGCACGTATCCACGATTTGGGCATGGCATGTACGGTGTGTTTTAATGATGTGAGCGCTGTGTATCCTCCGTCTGTGATGGGTTTGATGTATGTCCACTATCTGCTTGATACAGACAGCGCTGGCGACCAACATGGAGGAAGGTGTGTTTTTTTAACGGGATGCATAGTAAGAGTAAGGCCCTCTCGCCTCTGAAGTAGGAACGGTGCTCTGTCTCGAAAGGGATGCGTGATCAATTGTAAACGACCAAGGCAAGCAACAAATGAGTACGCCCCCCCACTCTACCGCCGTCGCTACCGCTACCACCGCTGCTACTTCCACCTTCGCCCCCCCCGCCTCCTTCACCTCCCCCCCCCCCCCCCCCCGCGCGCGCGCGCTCCCGCGGTCTGGTTCTGATGCCCTCATCAGGATTTCCTGAACGCCAACGCTCAGTTCGACGTCGGGCCCGCGGGTTCGAAGGCGCTCCAGAACTGCCTCGCCTACAAGCTTTGCTACTACCGCTTCGGAGAGCTCCGGGTGAGTTGGAGCTTGAGAAGTTGACCCCGAGGAAGCGTCTTTTTTTTTTCTTTCGCCCGGAAGCTTTTGCCGGGATCTTCCCTGCGATCTATCCGGCTCCCTCTCTCCCCCCCCCTCCCTCCGTCGTTGATTTTGGAAGCCACCAGTTTTACTTGGTACCTGGTATAGTTTTTACTCTTTTGTGAATGCAACCCACGGATGTCTGTGATGTGATGTGATGTACTGTCGTGTGATGTAATGTCAATTTATGTGACGTCCTGTGCTGCCATGTGATTATTTATTTTCCAACCGGCACGGAAGTTTCCGCCGGAATTTTCCTTACGACCTCCCTCGCTCCCATCCCCTACTTCCGCCGACGAGTTGAAAGCTACCAAGTATCACATATTTCCCTTTTTTGTGGCTGCAACCCACGGACTTGATGATGGTGTTCTGTCATGTGATGGTATTTTCGTGTGGTGTGGTGTCGTTTACTGTCATGTGGTGGCATTTACATGCTGTGTGGTGTCCTGTGCCGTTGCCGTCATTTGGTGATTTTTTATGTACGTAGTGTCACACACCGCGGTAACGTGATGTGTGATGGGTGTCCCGCGCCGTCACCTGTGTGATGCCGTCCCGCGCGTCCGTTCAGGTAGACTACCAGAAGCCTCCCGGGTTCGACCGCGCCCGCAACCGCGAGGTGGGCAAGAAGGACATCACGCTGGAGACCATGGAGGAGGCGTTCACCAGCGAGCACTGGATCGTCCGCATCTTCAAGGCGAGCGCTGTGACCCATCGTGTACACAAAAACCTATATATTGTTGTATTTTCACCGAGCATATTTGGTCCTGATTGCTTTTGTCCACCGTAATACCTTGGTGTGTCTCGTTTCAACGACGCAGTGGTACCGTCGAACCCTGTACGTACCCATGTGACTACGTACTGTAAGTTCATTTTCTGCCTGTTAATAGTCGTCCTTTTTTTTTTTTTTTTTTCTTTTCCGTCGCTTCTGCTTTCCAGCTCAACTCGTGGGAGTTTTTTCTTGCCCTCAGAGCATCATTCTGAACTATGTTTCCTACGTATTATGTTACGCTTTTCTAGTTTTTTTTTTTGTTTTGATTGCGTGCTGTGGTTTTGTACGGTACAGGTTCCGTGTTTTTCTGTACGGGGGTTTTCTCATGGAAATAATGGACGAACGAACCATCGAACGACCCATCGAACGATATACTGGTGTACAACTGTGTCTCGCCTCCTTCCTGTAGGTGCTCCCCCGCCCCAGCATCGACCCAACCGAGGCCGCCGCCAGGCTGAACACCGCCAAGCCCGGCACCGCTGCCGCCGGTGCTGCCTTGGGCGGAAGCATCCCCAAGGGACAGGACGCAAAGTACTTGGGCTGCTTTTCGTCGGAGGGGTTCTTCGGGGGCAAGGAGTATGTCGGTGGGGAAAACGGGGCCAACTACAACCTAATGTACCACCACGCCAAACAGGTGCGGTTGGTGGTGGTGTTGTTGTTGTTTCGGTTGTTGTTGTCCTTGGTTGTTGCTGTTCTTGATTTGTTTTGATGTTGATGCTGGTGTGGGTGTCGGGGCTTCACACGCGTGGGCTGGATTAACGGCGCAACTTCAACCCCATGTACCACCTACGCTAAGCAGGGACGGTTGTTGGTGCTGGTGTTGTTGATAATGGTGGTGGTGGTGGTGGTGGTGGTGGTGGTGTTATGTTGCCGTTGCTGTTGCTGCTGCTGTTGTTGCTTCTGTTGTCGTTCTTCTCGATCTTGATTAGTTTGATGCTGCTGTTGATGCTAGGAATAGTAGTGCTTGGGCGGGATTAGCGGCGCCAACTGGAACCCCGTGAACCACCACGCTAAACAGGGACGGTTGATGGTGTTGTTGCTAGCGTTGTTGCTGGTGTTCGCGTTGCTGTTGTGCACTAGGTACCACGCTTTGTCGTCGCCACAATCTAGTCCGCGGTCAAGAGGCATGCTCCAATCACGGTGGAGGAGAAGAAGAACGTATACCGGTATCTATAGCTGGCGCTTTTTGTTCGTACCGGCATACCTGGTGTACCGCAGAGTCTGTTAACCCGCTAATTTAATAGAACGTTCCGTGCTAAAAATATTGTTCGATTGTAATTCCAAGTACCTCAACCCCCCGAAATTAGCGTGTATGCAGGCAATTTCAGTGGTAGTTGTGGTTACAAAGGGTTATAGCCTCTCAACCATGGATCGCCGCATGCCCGCAGACACCAGTCGGCAGGCAACACACATGGATCAAATCGATGTTCGCCGGTCAAGCGACAGTGCTGCTTCCACCCCCCCTCCTCTGATCCCTCCCCGTCTACCCATCCCCTCTCGTGCGTTTGGTGGCGGTCCTCGCTTTTCCACGATCAATGATACTTTTGAAAAACGAGCATCCAAGTTTTGTTGTTGTTAGGCTTTACACGAGCCTGTCCCGAATTATGTAGCTCGTATTTAACGTAACCTGACGGTATTAACGTAGCCTAACCGCGTCTAAAGTAACCCAAACGCTAATTTAACCCTATCCTAGCTAACCCCAAGCCTTTCCTATCCCAACCCCAGCCCTATCCTAACCTAACCCCAACCCTATCCCAACCTAACCCCAACCCTATCCTAACCTAACCCCAACCCTATCCTTGCCTATCCCCAACCCTATCCTAACCCTGACCCTGACCTCAGAACGGCAAGCGCTACTTCGCGATGGCCCGGGCGGTGCAAGACGGACACGCCTTTGCATTCGAGTACATGGAACCCAGGGCGAAGACTGGAGGAGACATGAGAGGGGAAGGGTGAGCGTCGGGGGGAAAGAGCGGGGGGGCGTTGTCGTATGACCATAGACCCTCGCATCCCTACTATGCCGGGACGGAGAAAGCCGCGTTTTCACTGACCATGCAGACATTTGGGGGGGGGGGGGGGAGGGGGGCAGAGAAGGGGGGGTGAGGAAGGAGATAGGGGACAGGGGGGAGTTGAGGGTTGGGTAAAAAAAAGTTAACCTGTTGTGGTGGAAATGCAGGGGGACTAGCGTCGAACACTCGGACGGGGAAGGGAGGGGAGTTGAAGAAATTAGGCCCGATGATGTCGAGGAAACGCGACAGTACGGGCGGCGTCGCGCAAGCAAGCACGTACGCTTGGTTTTTCGGGGGCACGTCCGCTTTTTCTGCTCGTGGCTGCCCGCCAACGGTCGCCTTGAAGCTTAGAATAGGCTACGTGCCGAAAGTCTGCACTCACGACGGGAGGCTGGAGATTAGATGTGGTTTTGCGTTGGTTACGCTTCGCACGAACGACCGCAAATGAGGGCGGGGCCATCGTCTTTTGCCTCGACGTTTTCGTGTGTCGTTTTTCGCGAAGACAGAAGAAGGCCCCTCATCTCACCCCCACCCCCATCCCACAGCCCACCCCCACACTCGGTACCCATCCCCAGGTCATATCCCACACCCCACACCTTGCATCGATTCTCAACGCCCACCCTACCCCGCCTTACCCCACCCCACCCCACCCCTCACCCCCGAACCCCAACCCCCACCCTCACTCGCACCTCCACCCCTACCCCCACCCTCACCCACCCCCCACGCCTTCGTTTTGTTGGCCTTCATTGCATCGCAGGTGCGAGCGGCCGTGCAGCGACATCGAGAGCAAGGTCTGCGGCTGCACCGACCTAGCGTGCACCGGCCCCAACCCTCCCGGGGAGCAGCACAACCGCCGCTGGGCCGTATACGAGGTTCCTCCCGTGGCGCCTGCTCGTCAGGGGCCTCGCTAAAGGTTCTAGGAGAGGTTGGAAGGGGGGGTATAGGGGGGAGGGGTACAACTTGGTGTGATTGGTGAAGAAAGTGGTGGAGGGTTTGCCTTGAGGTGGGCCTCGCTTAGGGTTCAGGGGAGGTCGGAAGGGGGGGGGCTAGGGGGAGTAAAAGTTGTTGCGATGCAAGAAGAGAGTGGCTGAGGCGCTGCCTTGTGGTGGCCCTCTCGCCAAGGTTTGGGGAGGGTCAAAGGGGGGCAAGTAGGGGATAGGGGTTGGCTGGGGAGGGCGGCGTCGGCTGGAGGATGAAAGTTGAGATGGAGGAAGAGAGCGGCGGAAAAGAGGTGTTTCTGTGTGTGCCAGTGATGTGATTGGTTGGGTGCCCTCTTGAAGGATGCAGGGAGCCGCGCCTTTTTCTGTCATTTTTTGTTTGTTTTGCTTTTTTTAGCGATCGTTGTCTGTCTGTCCGCCTGCCTGCCGGCGGCGGCGGTGGCGACGGATTTATCTTTAGATTGCCGATAACTGATTGGTTTGGTCGAGAAAGAGCCGAGGATTCGGTCGGGGGAGAGACTAAGAGAGAGGGGCGAGTGCGTTGCTTTTGAGGCGTTCTGAGGAGTTTGGTGCGCTTTGTGAGAGAGGTGCTTGGGGGTGTCCCCGTTGACCGATCGTATTGCGCTAACGCGGAGGAGGCTGTGGTAGTTTACGACGCGGGGGGGGGGGGGGGGGCGGCGGCGGAGGGCGTGAAGGTTGGATGGGGAGGGATAGGGAGGGTGTGGTTCATTTGATATCAACAGTCGAATTTTTCGTCGCCCGTCTCTTGTCGGCTGTTGGTTGACCTTGATCGGCCGAATACTGCCGCCAGGAAGTATATCTACAATGAGTATGCGAGGAGCTAGTTCGTACAAGAACACTGGCTGAGCAAGGGAGTTAATTCTACGAGATGTGGTAATCTATGGGTGAGACACTACTACTTACAGTACTGTACTACATACTACTTATACATACTGGACTACTACTTACTATAATACTATTAATACTATATATATACATTTTTTGTGCCCATTTATTATCTTCGCTGTTTCTTTCTCACTCCCTCCTATTAATATTACGGGGGTCCATAGTTAATAGGACCTATGGTATGCGTAAAAAAAATTATATTTACCTATTTTTACTAACAATATTTGGTCCTATGTACTATGGTCCCCCGTAATAGTCGTTACTCAGATGCGGAGTCACACAGCAGGCGTTTCTCTCCCCCCTCCCCACTAAGGTTCGCGCTTTGCATTTATCTGTATCGCGAGAAGACTTCAGCCCTTTCTTCCCCCGTCGACTCGTGCCGACTTGCGCTACTGCTGTAAGTACCGCTACTAGTATGCACGGTCGCTGGTTTTTGCTGTACGGATGAACTGATGATACATGGAGTTCGTGTGTTCTAGATGCTCTCTAGACGGTGGCAGCGGCAGCCGCCGTAGTACAGGAAGCAAGCAATTGCAGCATAAACCAGGAAAGAAAAGTTTCATCAGTGCTACCGCAGGAGATGGGCCCTACAGCGTTTGCGCCATGAAGAACACACAAGAGGCTGGTTGTAAGTGTCAAGTCCGGATAGCCCAAGCAAGGTGCATGCACTTTTACCTGTAGTGCGTACCAGGTATGCAATCCTCTCTACAACTCGGAACAATACCATGACTGTTTCGAGGCAGATCCATACGCGGTGGGGTGACGTGATCAACGTGACATGATGTAGTGTACGTCATCATCACCCGTCGTATGGTATGAATATGAAACTTGCCCTCTGCTACTGCCACCACCACTACCGCGTTCTCGCCGTGATGAGAATGCTGAGTGCTGAGTGATGAACGAAGAGCAGAAGAAAGAAAAACGAACAGACACGAAACGGTAGTTGATCTGTAGTTACAAGTTATATTGTGCTACAGTAGTAGGCGTTAGAGTATTTTCAAGTAACGTCCGCGCTACCTGGTATATACTAGCGAACCCACCCCCGCACAGCCAGTCTCGCTGTTCCCAATCACTAGACCTACCGATACCGCTGTTATTATACATACGGCGCATTCTTTTTGTCATCGTCCCATGCCCCATGCCCCGTGCTGCATGTTTGTGCTCCTATAAACTGCTGTGCCCCGGGTCTTGCTGAGGTCCCTTCCGCTGTCCAGTGGTCCGGTCCAAGATCCACGATCCACGCGATCCACCCCCGGTCCCCCGATCTACCTAATTGATAAAATGCCTTCTACAATCCTCGAAACCTTGAATATCAACTCCTATGATGACTTCCCCGCTTCTCCGAGCAGGGCATGCATAATCACACCTCGCAGAGACGAGACAGCCCATCATGTGGCGAGTTCTAGGCAACGCGAGCCTCGACGAGTCATCCGCGGCACCACGCCAGCCGAAGAGAAAGACAGCAGCACTTGCCTCAGCTATATCTGGCGATGCTAAAGATGTCTCTGCGAGCGCGAAGAGACCCGCGGCGGCTATGATGAGTTCAAAAGGAGTTCCCGATGATGCGACCTTGGGTAAGTATCGAATTACAGGCGCCATGCGCAAGGGCGCGACTGGGTACCTCTACTCCGCGGTGGCGGTGGTGCGTAACGATGGGGACAAGGAGGAAGAGGCTGCTAGTGATGGTATCGGCTTAGGAGGAGGAAGAGGAGGAGTCGTGCTGAAGGTGGAGGAGTGCGCGGCCCCGAAGCGACAGATGCAGAACGAGTGGGCGGTGAGATTTTCTTCCCTGTGTCAAGTCGTCAACTTCAAAAATCGGTGTTGATATGTACGTACGTACGAAATACGAAAGCAAAGAAAGTACTGCTGCTAACTGTAGAGTGCAAGAGTGAGGCCAGAGTTCCAGTTCACGACACCGGTTCACTTTTCCAGCGTTGGCTCTCCTGTATTTTTTATTTACTTATTTTGCGGTCTTACTTGTTCTGCTGGCTTGCTGGCTTGCTGGCTTGCTGGCTCGCTGGCTCGCTGTCTTGCTTGCTTGCTGGTTTACTGGGCTACACACCCTTCCTACGTCTCGTGCCAGGTTGATTTGAGTGTTCTTGTTGGAGCTTGTTGTGCGAAGCGCGAAAGCGACGCATATTCCAGTATCACCTTTGCAAATTGCAACTGGATCGAAGATCGCTCCGCCGCTCCGCGGTCTGTCATCATGTTCTGTTTTTGTTTTGTTCTTGGTACGCGGGTATACATAATGTACATGATACTACTGCTGTACAGGATAGCGCAAGGCGCACAATCTCTCGCGCAAATCTGCCCGTTCAGGCGATTTTCCAATGTGCCCGAACAGCAAAGACAGCCTTTCCGAGCTCAACGAGCAGCTGGCACACCCACCAAGCAGGCCTCTGGTTAGGCTTAGAGTACCGGGTCGGGGCGATGGCCGCCGTTATAGCCGAAGCCGGAATTAATGTCACCGTCGAGGAGAAAATCCCTTGCAGTTTCGTGGAAAAACCCTACCTCATTTGAGCAGCATCATTTGATTAGGGTACGTCTGAGGAAGTTAGGCGGAACGGGCAGGTTTACGCCTGCTGGGTACGCTGTATTCGCGTACCTGGTACTACTGCTTGCTGTACGTGATTTGCTTCTTGTTTGGGCCAGGCCGACGCCAGGTAACGGGAACAAAACAGGGAGCTTTTCAGACGAAGAGGGCCCGCATCGCGCGATGCCGTGCTCATGTGCTGACCGACTGATTGATACGTCCCATTTTGAACACACTGCTCCAAAATACGTCGCATACTGCAACTTGCTTCGTATGGCCAGTTCTTATGCAGTGGGAAAATCGGATTGAAAAAGCCTGTTTCCCATCGCAGACAAAAAGTGTATTATGCAGTTGTAAAGCGCCTTTTCAATCCAAGATTTTTCGATTATTTTTTTTAGCTGGACCAAACAGTCGAAAAAACTGAGATTTTCGATCCAAGACACCCGTCGGATTCGTGCATCGGAAAAGTTAGACAGTGCCGCCGCATACTGTACGAATCACACACCCACGCCACAACAACACGACATACGACACAACGCTACACCACAACATCGGCGACGCTGGCTTGGCTGCTGTCACTTCTGCTGCTCGCCGCGAGTCAGCGTGATAAACCCTTATCTACGCCCGTCAACAGCACGTGTCAGCACCCGATGGCCGCAGTGCGCGGTATCGCTGACCTTTTGCCAACTGCTGCGCTGGCTGTAGCTTTGGCGGCTCTCGAAGAAGTCCAGCGCTGCGATGGCCTCCAGGACGAGATGGAGGAGAACGCCCCGCGTGTGAAGCTCACATACTACTCGAGGAAGAAGCGAGACATAAGCATGTATGTGTGGTTGGGCGCAACTGCTGGAAGATGAAGACCTCTCTGAACCCACGAGCTTTACGACCAAGCAGTTTCGAACCCACTTCCGCCTACTCTACCCTTTTTTCTTGGGGCTACAGCAGTAGTCAAGTTCCATTCCCTTACATGAAACTGCTCAAGAAAAAACACAGAAACTGTATATTCGATCCGACGGACGATAAGAGTTGCGATTCACGATCTAGTGGGAAAACAACCGATCGGAAACCGGCGTTTTTATTCCATGTTTCCGACTGCATAAGAATTGGCCTAAGACCGACGACAATGGGAACGAGATCTTGAATTTTTGAATTTCTTGTTTTTACACTGGTTCAGCGGCTGTATCTCACGGAAAGGTAAAATGAGATTTTCTTCTATCAGGAATATTGACGTATTTAATTTTATTTGCGAGAGATTTCCAATGCAGTTGGTAGTTCATACAGGGTCTGGCTTCGAAGGTTTCAGGTACATGGGGGCAAGATTTTGCAACGTCTCCAAAAATTGACCCATTTTTGGTCGAGATTTGAACATCTATCAGTTTTGCGCCAATGTTTGGAGTTTTTTTGAATTTTTGCTCTCTCATAAAACCCTCGAAGCATGACCCTGTATGAACTACCAAATGCATTGGAAAGCTCTCGCCATAGAGAATGAAGTAGTCCCGATACCATCGCTTTATAAGTTCCCCGCGAGATACAGCAACTGAAATGGTGTAAAAACAAAAAATTCAAACATTTAAGATTTCGTTCCCATTGCCCCGGTCTAATATGCTTCGATTATATCCGTACGTCACGGTATCCCGCTAACTACCTGGTTCGCGGTAACGACGTAAAGCTGGTGACGGATTTGTGTTCACTTTATTATCCATAAACCCATGCATAAAAGCACGGCACGACGTCCCACGCATGACGCATATGATACCATGCCTGGTAATGTGCGCTTATACGGCCGCTCAAGCCATACCTACGTGACTCACGCCGCAGGTATACAGGGCGCTAGAGGCGCAGCGCATCTCAACACGAGATACCGCCGAACCCCTCCCACCACCCACCACCGGAGGGTTTCCAAAAGCCGAGTTCTTCACGTCCACCATGCCGCGGCTTTCCCCCCACTTGGGCTCATCGGCACCTTATGGCGATGGTGGGAGCGGGGGCGGGGGTGGGACTGGCAGTATCTCCGGCGGTGACGGAGTTGGAGTTGTCGGCGTAAACGGCGTTTTGGATGGAGCGGGGGTGGGGTGTGCGGTGAACGTTCTCGCCATGGAGCGCCTGGGGGAGAACCTCATGTCACTGTCGCAGGTGAGTTGGAGGCTACTACTTGTACCGCTGCTGCTGCTGCTGCTGCTACTATTGCTGCTACTGCTGCCACTACCAACTACTAATACTACTACTATGATACTACTACTGCTACTGCTACTACGATACTACTACTGTTACTGCTGCTCTCAATACTGATGCTCCTGTTAGTGCTGCTGGTGCTGCGGCTGCCGGTACATTCCACCACTATCACGATTGATAGTTACATTGCCATTACTAAAAGTACTGCTGTGTTGGGTGCGGGTAGAGGGAGTATTGCGTCGAGCTCCGGTGGACGCTAGAAAATCGTCACACGACGATTGGAGGGGGAGCGGTGTGCTCATACCATGCGTAGCCGTAGTGGTATGACTATAGACCCTCGCATCCCCACAATGCCGGGACAGACCACGTCGAGTTGTCACCGACCGGGCAGATCTTGCACATGGACGACAGCGTCGAATAATCGACTTGTTTGTGGTGTGGCCACTTCCAGAGACAGCAATGGGTGTACTACGTAACTGCCTCGTGGGTGCCTGACCATATACCTGGTGCACATATACACTAATGCGTGACACGATCAGTCCCTTTGTGCGGAGTATAGATCCTCCGCTCTGCATAAATGATCTAACTCGACCACCAACCATGGTGACCGCCCAAAGAAAACAAAAAAAAAAGGGTAGCCTGGTTGTCTAGCTCACGCAGTGATTGGCGCGTTTTACCGTGTCGTTGCCAACCGACGCCAACGATTCGGGGGGAGTGGGGGGAATCAAGTCACCGTCGTCATGTTGCGCTTTTGCTGCTGCATGTACTCAACTGCTTCGTGCAGGGCGGGAGTGGTATTGCGAGAGGGGTGTGGTACGTCACGGTCGACGGGTCCTAGTGGGTGTACATCCATGATTTCGGTGTGTGCGCGTGTGTGTGCGCGCATGCTCGTGTATGTGCGCGGCGTGCATGGGCAAGTTCCCGTGTGTTTCATCACCGGGTTGATTGTGATTCTATCATGGGCGTCCATAGTTAATGGGACAAAATTTTGTTAGTACAAAATTTTGTTAGTAAACATAGGTAAATATATACCAGGTAGTTTTTTATGTATACCGTAGGTCCTGTTAACTATGGACCCCCGTAACAATAATATGTATCACTCTGTATCTAAATATAGCGAGCGTTTTGATGAAATGTTATTATAACAACGGTTCTTTTAATTTGGGACAGAGTGATATTGTGTATGGTGGTCGTTCTTTCGTGCTACGCGCTGTATTCCCTCCCCCCCTCCTCCCCCTCTTCCTCCCACCCTTTCCTTCAAGCACGCCCTGGTGTCGTGACCAACCTCTGTTCTTTTTTTTGCTGATGTCGAGTCGCTGTTGAGAGCTTATCATTCACCTTAAAGTCAATGCGTGTTTTGTCTACAAACTTCTTCGGCTTCACCCTTCATTTCGCTTCGCCCCCAAACCTTGCCGCCGCGCCCGGTGTGCGTAGGGTTGCCGAGGTGGGCGTTTCTCGCTCCAGACGACGTTGAGACTTGGTGCACAGATGGTTTCTCTGCTCCGGATGCTCCACAACACGGGCTACGTGCACCGGGACATCAAACCGGAGAACTTTTGCGTGGTGAGATTATGTCATATGAACACCGCGGGTCTTCCGAGGGGTAAAGCTGAAACACTTAGGACCCCCGCGTCCTGGGTTTTTGGCATTGGTTCGGCTTTGGTTCGGTTTTTATTCGATTTGTTCCGGTTTTTGTTCGTTCTTTTTTTCGTAGTTTCTGTCGATGTTTGTATTATTATCCCTCCCCCCCCCCCCCGCGCGCCCTGTGTGTGCAGCTATATTGCAGCACCTGCGGATTACCGTGTATTTTGTCAGGACCAAGGGCTAAGGTTGTGCCACTGGGCGAAGTGAGAACACGCACAGACGCACGTACCGCTTCTTGCCTAGCGCGCGAGAATTTCCTGGGTTGTTACACGGTTTCTCCGTTCAGGCCGCAAGCGAGCGGCAAGTACGGCAGGCAGACCCACGGTTAAGAAATACCTCGCGCTGGGTCGGGTCGGGTTGGGTGCGGTTGGGTTGGGTTGGACTGCGTTTGATCGACCACCCTCGCTTTTGCGGGGACTACGGTTGGTGTTGACCACAGGCCGCGACGGCGACGTGGCGCGAACACGTGACGATTGTGACAAAACCAACTAGTTATTTTCCAGTCGCAGAGTGGTTTTCTTTTTTGCTCGTGCAGCTTGCCGGGGGGCTGGCTGTGCACCCCCCTTACGTGGCTTTGCTTTCTCGCTTAACCGTTCTGGTGATTTCCCGCCCAAAGAAGAGCTGCGTGCACCCCGCATTTCTTTCCCTTGCGTATCGTGAGAGTGCCTCTCTCTTTAGGCTGCTGCTGATCGCCGCCCTCGTCCCTGCAAGGGGGAATCCCTTATCCTCACGTAATCGGTATCGGCATAATCAAGCCCTTTCCTTATCCTTAGCTTTGGCGTTATCCTTCTGGCTGTCCTTACCTGTCCTTACCATAGTCTTCATCATGACCCTGGAAGGGGTCCTCATCGGTGCGATCGTTATGATTACCAATGCCCTTGTTCTGTTCCTCGTTTTTCGTCATCCTTATCCTTATCATTGTCATTATCCTCGTCCTTATATTTCTCCCTAATATGTTTATCCCTTTCCTTTTTTCCTTTTTGTATTTTTCTCTTGGCCTTGGCCCTCTCCTGATCCCTAACATTTTCCGTACCCTCACTCTTGTGCTCATCCTCGTGCTTATTGCCTTTCTTTCAGGGCCCAGGGAGGCAAGGCGACCGCGTGTTTCTGATAGACTACGGCCTCGCCTGTCTCGCCGGAGACGGGGAAGCGGTGGCGGCGGCTGCAGCAGCATCAGCAGCAGCAGCGGCCACAACAAAACTTTCGGCGGCACAACGGAAGTCAAAATGGTCGTCGTCACCCGCGGCGACGGCGGCGGCGGCGTCGACGGTGTGGGTAGAGGTCCGAAAAGATCCGACGGTTTCAATGACGTCCTCTCCTGCAGGGGTTGCTGTACCGGGGACAGCGGGGGCGGGGGCAGCGCCGGTGGCGGTCGAAAATGGGGGAGGGGCCAGCGCATCGCCAGAGTCTCCACCTCCCTCACCACCGCCAGCACAATCCATCCCCCCCCCCCCCCCCCCCCCCGCTCGTTCGTTGGGGGATAATCGTGGTGTCTCTCCGACGGTCCCCGCTCTCGACGCGACGGCGCCAACTGGGGTAGCGGCGGCGGCGGCACTAGCAGCGGCCGGGTCGAATGCCGACCAGGCGACGGCGCCGACGGAAAAGGCAAAACCGACGAGCGGACCGACCGGCCTCGTCGGCAGCGTGAGGTACCTCAGCGTGGCCGCGCACGCGGGGGGGCGCCAGACTCGGCGGTGCGATCTGGAGAGCTTGGCCTACGTTTTGGTATATCTCGTGCGGGTGAGCGAAGGTTTTCGATGTGTGTGCAGGCGGAGGGGTGGACCGGGGAGGCGGAGGAGGCCGGGAAGGGGGGAGTATCCGCCGGTGGAAGTTTGGAGGTGGTGGATGTTTTTTTTTTTCGATTCCCGCACTTGAAGCCCTCTTTCTTTGACCCTTGTACTTTTTTGTTGTTGTTGATATTTGTGTATGTACGTTGTCGCTGTACCTGGCAATTTCTGGTGGCCAAATTCATAAATTCACCGCCCGTCCCTCTATTGTCATACGACTACGGCCATGCATGATAATGAGTACCCCCCCCCCCCCCCTCGCCCGCCTCACCCCTCTCTCCCTCGTCGCACGACTGCTGTTGTCGCCCGCGATGATAGGGAAAGCTTCCGTGGCAGGGACTGACGGCGAAGACAACAGCGGCACACATGGAGAAGATCCAGCTCTCGAAGACGGAGGAGGTGCGTTCTGGCTATTGCTGCTGCTGCTGCAGTTGCTGTATTTGCAACCTTGTATATATGATTATCAACCTCGGAAATGCATCGTTTTGAGGCCGGGCCGAAGCAGCTGAAAAGCTAAGGCTTGACCAAGAGGGGAAATTGGCGTCCAGTGTCTGCTCTCCCAGTGGAACCGTACCCGCGCTTCTGCCACGTTTCGAAGTTCTGTCGTTCCTTTTTAGTTTGTTTTCTTCGTAATGTAATTACGTTCCAACTCAATGCGTAGGTTTTTTCCCTCAGCGACCTTCTGGAAAGCCGTGGACATAGGTGCCTTCCCTTTCCCCCTCCGGGACAAACTGACTTTTGTCTTTAGCAAGCCAATATATCAAGAATCGCCGCCACCCGTCAGGTGTAGATTGACCGCCGACATCGACCCCCCCCCCCCCCCCCCCCCCCCCCCCCCCCCCCCCCCTGTGCCATCATTTATTACGTTCGTTTACAGTGGTCTCAACTGTTGCAACTCCCGATCACCCTTTTCCTTCTAAAGCCATCAAATGTTGTCGTATTGCCGACTTCACCGCTACACGTCGGCTCGGTGCCGCCTCTCTCTCTCCTACCCTCTTTTGCTGCACCGGATAGTGAATTAACTCATTGAAGCAGTCGTCAATATGCAAGTCCGCCTCACAAGCGGTTCTTAGTACGATGAAGCTCACCCCTCATGCGACTCGCCGAACACCTCACGGCTCGCACTTGGTGCAATATCTGCCTGGTCGGTGAAAACCCGACGTGCTCCGTCCCGGCGTTGTAGGGATGCGAGGATCTATGCCGATACGACTACGTCCATTCATGATGCCGAGTACCCTTCCCCCCCCCCCCCCCCCCCCCTTTTGCTGCCCGACCCGGTTGCTCAAGACCGCGGAATCTCTCTGCAGAGGACTCCCGGCCCTGGCGGAGTACCTATCCTACGTGAGGAGCCTCTCCCCCGGGGAGGCGGCGGACTACTCTCGCGCCGAGCGCATCTTCACCGACGGCCTCCGGCGGCGAGGCTTCCCGCCCGACGCCCCGTTCGACTGGATGGCAAGCCACCATTCCAAGGCAGCAGCGGCGGCGTCGACGGGAGCCGGTGTAGGAGGGCTCGGGGGGAGGTTACTGGTTGGCGCGGCGGGGGCGGCGGCGGCTGCTGGAGCGGCGAATAGAAGGGGGCTAGACGCGCGCGGTGTTAGTCGGGGCCTCGCTATTGGAGAGACGGTTTCGGGTTCCTCTGGCGCTTCTGTGCCGTTATCGGCGAAGAGGCCCCGACTCGGCTCTGAATCCTTGTCGGGAGCGGCGGGGGGGGGGGGGTAGGGGCGGCGGCGGCGCGGGGTGGGGGGCTTAGGAGCGGGATCGGTGGTGGGTCGCTTCGCGGCGGACGTAAGGGCAACGCCGCCGCTGCCGTATTTGACCTGTACGCTGATGTCCCACCACCCGACAGCCCCAGCGGCAAGGACGGTCGCGGGGAGGCTTCGGACAAGGGGGCGACGGTAGCGGAGGTCATGTCGGAGACCGTGGCGGGGAGGTCGACGATGGAGGGTGCCGACAACGGATGCTCCGTCCTGTCCGCCACGAAGGCGGTGGCAGGAGCATCGGGCGGGAGCGGCGTGTGGGTTTCGGCGCTTTCTGGTACGAGTGGTCTCGCGGGAGAATCTTCCGATGGCGCGAGCAAGGCTGCGGTCCGTCCCCAGCCTCGGTTGATGGCTGGCGCGGCGCCTTCGGGGTCGCCGGGGGCGGCAGCAGCGGCGGTGGTGCGGGTGGGAAGTCCTAGAGGGGGCAAGGGAGGGGCGGGAGGGACGGCGGTCGTTGACGTGTCGGTGGCTCTCGGCAAGCTGCGCCCGCACCTTCTCAGTGGCGGCGGCAGTGGTGTTGGTGGTGGTGGGAGTAAGAAATTCCCGCGGGCTTGCGGGCTCCTGACAGACCTTCTGTCCGCAAAGCTCGGCGTCGAAAACGAAGAGGTGTTTTTCGACGCTGTTTTTGGCGCCGTGGAACGCGCAGGTCGAGCAGGTAGCGGTGGCGGTAGCCGTAGTGGTAGCGGTGGCGATAGCGGTAGCAGCGGCAGCGGCGACGGGATCGCTGGTCCGAAAGACCACGCCGCGGAGGAGTCGAGAACGTTGCTGAGGACGGATAGTGCCGCCGGAGAGGCGGTGAGACGCCTCGTCAAGGCCGCTTGCTCTCGTTCGGCCGTTTTTTCGCAGCAGCGGCGGGAGACGGTGGAGGCGTGGGGGAAAGAGATGGCCGCGTTCGACGCCACGCAGGGAACGGGGAACGGAGTTTTGTAGCGGAATGATGGTGTTGGGCATGGCACCAACCCCCCCCTCCCCCGTGATTGCGTTTGTTTTTTAGGTTAGCATGCTCTTGTGGATTGAAAAAGTCGGGACGAGGGAGGACTTTGTTTGGGGTTATCGTTCGTGAGGTGGTTGCAGTGTAGAGTACCAGGTGGTGATGATTTTACTTTTTTGTGTTTGTTCACTCCTCTATGGGGCAGCTTTCCGTGTGAGATGCTCGTTTTTTTCTGCCGCTTGTCTCGCAACGTTTTGATTTTGTTTATTTATCTGCCCTTTTTTTTAATCAACACCTTTTTTTGTGTGATATTCGGTCCCTGTTTCACCGTTTTACCCGCCCGGTTCCCGGCTCGGATCTGATTTCTGGATACGATTTCAGCAGCGCCGGGTCCGTTATAGTGGCCATACCTGAACAACGTGCTGCAGTGAAATCCAGGCATGGAGGAGAATTTGCGATAACGAAGCCCCTCACCCCTGAACTAGCTATCAGTGTAGTTTTCCATTTGCCAGCAACCAGGCGGCAGGGCGCGCACTTCAGTTTACACCGACCGGTAGCCAATATTACAACAAGCCCTCCCGCGCGAAACCGTCGCTCCCGCAAATATCGTACTGCTCTACGTACCGCAAACAGTAGTATGCTACGTGTAGATGTACGCATGACCATGGTAGCATATGGATAGCGTCAGCGCCGTGTGGTGCCACCTTCCCTAATGATATCGATTGTTCTCGTGGCATGTACGGTATGGGATGATCAGCTGCTCTGTATGCTGTTGTTGTATCATGCAGCTCGTGTAGAGTCTGCCACACCGTTCGCAACTGGCAGCCGCGATTGCCTCATTCCTTGGCAGTTATCGCCTCCATGTCTCTAGGGGGGGGGGGTGATAACCAGACTCCAGCGTTGCAGCAGTGGGGAGTATGCACGTACAGAGTGTTTACCGCCGTGCAACCAACGGTTCAATCAAGATACGTATTGCCAAGAGAGTTCCTGCGTTCCTGCCTCTGCATTCTCGCAAACTGGAACTGGGACATATAAAAACGCCAAGGTAGAGTGTGGAACTCCCTGCAGGGACGGGACGCTGTGGACAGTGTGGGTGTACTTGTATCAGGACTCCTCTTTCTTCCTCCACAAAAAGCCTGCTTCGATCCCATCTCGGCGATATGGTAAGACGACTTATCTACGTAGGGGTTCATATACCGGGCGGGTGTCTGCTGCCGTCGCAGCATTGCCAAAGCTAGGGCAAACCCAGAGCACTGAAGCTTGCATCTCCAGCGAAAGATCTTTGTTGAACCACACTCAAACCTTCGCTGACCTATTCCACATGGACATTGGCAGCACAGCAGTAGCAGCAGTAGTGGTGGACACGCCGCGACATTGCACGGCATGACACTACCGCAACAAGAATCGCTACCAATTGTCTTGCTGTCGCTTTGAATTCGCTGGGCGCCACGGCCTGCCGTCTCGCTGTTTCCCTCAATCGATGATGGATGTGTCCTGCGCTTCTTTTTCGCGCGATTTTCCCTTTGTCGCCCCCCCCCTCCGCCCCCCCCCGGCCTACGAACGAAACATTGCTAAACATAGTTCCGCGCAACGCATCGAGCCGACAACGCCCACGAAGAAGGCATCTGGAGCGTGGCATGGACCGAGGGGGACAACATTCTGTCCGGGAGCGTCGACGAGCGCGCGAGAGTATGGTAAGAGGACTCTTAGTTTTGTCTGGTCCCTGTGCCTGTCCCTCTCTGTCTGGTTCTGTCTGGCTCCGTGTCGTCCGTCCTCTCCGTCTTTACGTACTTGCTTTCTCTTTCTCTGTGGGTGCCTCTCTCTCGTTCTCTCGCTATGTCTCTCTCCCCCGTTTGTCTCGCTCTTGCTCCCCGTCTGTCCCCTGTCTGCATTTGTCTCCTTGTGTCTGCGTCTCTTGTCTCCGTCTGTCCCCGTCTTGGATTACTGGTATAGGTCTCTTCTATGACCTCTCTTTTTCTCCCCCCCCAGCAGCCCCTCCTGCCTCTACCCCTCCTTATCGTTGCCGCTTGGCATATTCGTGCGCGGTGCGTCGTAGTTACTTGCTGCTGATGCTACCACTGATGTGCTTCATGTGCATCGTGTGATGACGATGTGTCTCACGTGACCACGGTGTGTTTCGTGTGACAACGGGTACGAGCAAATGCTGCTGTCTGCCTGAGTACAGTAGGCAGCAGGCAGCAGTACAAGGACACTAAACAACAGTACAGCACGAACTACGCCGACAAGACAGACACCGGCCAAATGGTACAGCGCCCTACTGTATGCATGCCAGGCATTGGATGCACTGGTACCGTACTTAAGCGTTCCTCTACGAAGCATGGGTGACGTTCGATTCCGCATTGTCTCAGCCAACGAAGCTTGAGCGTTCATGCTTGGGCAACAAAAACTCGTACTTTCATATCAAGGAGCTAATATCAGCCATCGCCGCCGCACCGCTGCAGCTGTTAAGCTAGACTGGGCGGTAAAGAACCGATGCGTTGGCATATGCGAAGGGAGGGCGGGTTTGCCTCTTATGCATGCCACGGCCAGCCCCATTCCCAGTATGTACTGTGTTGAGCTGCTGGGTACCGCACTACTGCTGTAGTCGATTTCGTACCGTACCGTACCGTGCTGCTGTACCGTGCTGGGTTGTACTAGTTCGTACCGATTGGCTGAAACCGTCGATTTCTTCTTCGCTTGTGGTTGCTTCCTCGCTTTTTCCTTACTTCCTCTCTGATGACAAGCCACCGTGACCGCCGCCGCCGCCGCTTTTCAAGAGGCTTGACAGGCCCAAAACGACCGCCCCCCTTACAACCCCGAAGAAATGCAACCACCTTACTTGCTCGCTACGTTCTTTTTTTTTCCCGCTGTCCCGTCTCTCTTTGCCGTACCGCGCTCCTGCTCGTCCCGGGGTTGGGGGGGTAGGACTCCAGACCTGGCCCCCGTACACTCTCTTAAGGGCCACCGACTGGGCGTGCTGAGCATCAGGTCGTTCAACCAGGGAAAAGGTGGGCGTCGGGGTTTCGTGTACAGGGTGTGCGGCCCGTTTGTCCGTTCATGCGCGGCGTCGTGCAGGAGATATAGTTGTTGCTTACCGGCAATAGGTAAAGTTTACGAGTCGAGTGTTTCGCGCAGTAGGGTATCAACCAGTAGGTTGTGTTGCACTTCGCAGAACAGGGTATAGGGCAGTCGATGCTGACGCGCAGTAGGACAACAGTAGGGTGGACGAATATTATTGTGGTAGGGGTGCTGCTGCTAGCACGGCTGCTGCTGGAGTGTCCAGTAGCAGTACCAGAAGCCGTCGCAGCAAGAAGTATCGGCGGTGGTAGTATTCTTGTAGTATCCCAGCCAAGGCAGACGACTGCTTAGTGTCCATACCGGCCTCCTTCTCCCGCGCAGTCCCCTGCGTTGCGTTTTTTGTTAGGGCGGTCGGATCTCCCGACTGTTTCGTGACCGCCTTTATACCCACCCCTCACTCTCCGTCCTTTCCCCCGCCCCTGCCCCCCCCCCCCCCCCCCCCCGCGCTCCCGCCTCCACCGAGACAGAAGCGGTCACAAGCTCAATAGATAGCTGTATTCGGTTTTGGGATTTAGAAAGCGGGGAACTGACCACCGTTGAGGAACCTGGGCCAGGTAAGCCTGCCCCGACAATGTGCTATAGATGGATTCGTGCGGCGAAGCTACCGTTTTTGACGCTGTGGCTGTGACGAGGGCATGCGATTGAAACGAGGTAGATGGCGGGGAGTAGTTGAGGGTCTCTTGTCGGCGCTCGGCTGGTTTGATCGCTTGGTTGCTATTGTTGGTGTTGTTGGTGTTGCTGGTGCTGTTGTTGTTGTGGTGCAGCTGCTGCTATTTTCGTTTCTGGTTGCTATTGGTAGTGGTGTTACTGTGTGTTGGTGTGTTGCTGGTGCTGTTGTTTTTTACTTGTTACTGATGTGTTGCTCTTCGTAGTGGTGCTGCTGTTGGTGGTGCTGTTGCTGTTGTTGCTATTATTTGTGTTGGTGGTGGTGTTGATGTTGCTGCCGTGGTTTTGTTGGTGGGTATTGCTGTTGTTGCATGCTTGTTAATGTGTTGGGGTTGCTCGTATTGCTCGTGTTTTTACTTGTTGTACGGTACTACAGTCACACACATACTGTGTGGCTCTGTAACGACCATGAAACCATTTTCCTTTTCTCCGCGACGGCAGTCGAGGCGTGGACCTTGGCAGTGAGCAAAGACGACAAGCTGTTAGCCTCAGGAACGCAAAAGGGCTCTGTGAACCTCTGGGCGCTGGACGGGCACAAAAAGGCGAGTGCAGCACACGTCCTCGCCACCCCGGCGTACTCTCCACGGTGGTAGGCGGTAGCAAAAGCGGAGTGTCAGTAGCAGCAGTAGCAGCGGTAGCAGCAGTAGCGGCGATAGCGGTGGTAACAGCAATAGCGTCGGAAACAGCGATAGCGGGGGTAGCAGCGATATATGGGGTAGCAGCGGTAGCGGCGGTAGCAGCGATAGCGGCGGCGGCAGCAGCAGCAGCAGCAGCATTAGCAGCGGTAGTGGTTGTAACGGGGGTGGTGATGATAGCTCCACTCGAAGAAACCTTGCTGTAATACCCTGGGTAGCCTCGATTATCAAGCGATCGAGGGGTACGGGGTTCGGCCCAAACCCGAAACCTTTTCTACGTTTTCATCCATGCCACCGCGCTTCAAGGGTATCGGCGCCGGATAGTTAACAGAAAAGCGACACCAGGTGTATATGGAGGTATGCCTTAACGTGCTGTATTTATCATCCGGAATCACGGTCACTGTTGTTGTTTCGATGCCGTCACTGTTTCCTGTGCCGATGCGAACCGCGCACCATTTCGCCACTCTCGTCTCGTCTCGTTGTCTCCTCTTGATTTTTCGGGGGCAGGTGGCTTCCATGGAAACGCGAGACAAATTCGTGATGAGCGTCGCCTTCAGCCCCGACAGCAAGTGGCTGGCCTCCGGTGGCCTGGACGGCCTGGTCAATATTTTTGACGTGTCGGTAGGGATTGCATTTTCATGGCGCTGCCTTGTCTTGCTTTGGCTTTGCCGTGGCTTAGCTCGGCTGGCGCTGCCTTTGTCTTGTCTTTCTTTCGCTTGTGTTGTCCTTGCCTTGTCCTTGCCTTGTCCTTGCCTTGTCCTTGCCGTGCCTTGCCTTTTGCTTGAAGACGTTTTCATTTGTTCTCTGGATGGGATGGATTTCAAACCCTCCAACCTGCACTCCACTCCCCCCCGGCTGTCCCCCCATCGTTCTCCCTCAAAACGCCTCGCCTCGGTGGTCCCACAGCAAGGGAAGCTGCACCAGAAGCTAGAGGGGCACGCGATGCCGATCCGCAGCCTGTGTTTCTCGGCAAATGGGTCGCTGCTGTTCACGGCGTCCGACGACATGCGGGTCAACGTGTACGACGTGTGAGTTGGAGTGCAAGTATGTTGCCTTGCGATATCCCTTATACCTCCGCTGTCGCCACCACTGATGGCATCGCTACCGTTGCCACTGAGGCTGTCGCTGGTGCTATTGCTGTCGCCATTGTCAACGGTATCGATGGACCACTAGGGTAGTCGCTGCCGACATTGGCGCCGACGCTTGAAAAGCTACGGGGAGGTATGTGCATTTTATGCTTGCGGTGGCTTCACGTGCTTTGGACACGATCGTCTTTGTTTCGTTCACGGTCACCCCGCGTACCTCCTCCCCTTCCGCACCTCCCCACCCCTCCCTCCGCTACCCCCCCCCCCCCCCCCCCTCCCATACGACTACGACGATGCAGGACATAAGTACATCCCCCCCGGCCATAGATGACATGAGTAAACCCCCCGCCTGCTCCGTCTCGAAAGGGATGCGTGGTCAATGATCAAATGACTAAGGCGAGCAACAAATGAGTACGCCCCCGCCCTTCCCCCCCCTACCCCCTCCCTCTCCCCCCCCCCTCTCCATCGAATGGCACACCGCAGCGCGAACACGAGCTTGGTGGCTTCATTCACGGGGCACACGTCGTGGGTGCTAGGCGTGGACTGCAGCCCGGACGGCAGGCATTTCGCGACAGGGTGCGTGGAGTTACATTGCGGTCAGAGGCTGCCCCACCGGTTGGGTTTAGCGCTGGTCCCTCGCTTGAGCCGTTTGGATGGTTGGGCTGGGGTACCCCGCTGTATAATCGGTAGTGGCGGCGGCGATGCTGGTGCTGGTGTTGGTGTTGTTGACGGTGGTGACATTAATGTTGCCGGTGGTGGTGATGATGGTGTTGGCAGTGTTGGGATTAATGGAGGGGGGGAGGAGCAGTGTGAGACAGAGGAAGAGGGAGATGGACAGATGTATCCAGAGATATAATGAGACGAAGACAGGCAGGCAGAGGCAGGGACACTGCTTGTGCTCCGTTCTGATCGGAGCGAGAACCTTCGTTTTTCACTGGCCGTTTTGTTTCAACTCCCGACCCTTGACTGCTACTTTCTGTTGATCGCCATCCTCCCTCCCGCCGCTGCCACTGCCACCCTTGGCCCACCGCCACCCTTGGCGATCGTTTTCGGTCCCTTTTGTTTTTTGGCACTTGTTTTGTGCTCTTGTATTTCTTGTTTGTTTTGTCACGAAAACATTAGGGGGAGCGACCGAACGGTAAAGTTTTGGGACATGGCGGCAAAGGAGTGCGTGCACACTTTCGACTCGGCACACAGCAATCAGGTACCATTCGTATTATTTTGTTTGTTGCTTTATCCTGCACAGGTACCCGATCCGAGCGTTACAAATTATTACTTTTCTTCTCATATGTTGTTGTTTCCACGGTTTTGACATCCACGCAGCTTGCAGATTTGAGAATCGACCATTTTTGTACAACTCACAGCTACGTACGTAGCGCATGCGTACTTGACCCATTGAAAACTGTGTTTTGTTCGTTCCGAATATGTCAGCTTTGAGCTCGCCCCAAGGATCAATACTGCATGCCGTACGAACGTTTTACAACGTTGTACATACATTTTCTATATAATACCGCTTCCGTTTTTTTTTCTTCTTATGTTTCGTGACGAAACATCTGAGAGCCTCTGCCTGCCTCCCTTCCGTTGATCAGATGCCGTCTACTTGTAACCGTCGCACCGGCGGCACTTTCTTCTTGTTTTCCCCAGGTGTGGAGCGTGGCGTACAACCCGACCGGGGACAAGCTTGTTTCAGGCTGCGACGACGGAGTCCTGCAGGTGTTCGAGAGCACATGACCACGGCCTACATAGAACGATCGGAAAGAGGGGCGGCGTACCATACGATACCGGCGTAGAATTTCGGCGTAGGATGCGATAACGGGGTTTCCCAGATGTGGAGCGTGGCATATATATATATACATATAACCCAACTGGGAAGAAGCTTGTTTCAGGCTGCGACGACGGAGTCCCGCAGGTCTTCGAGAGCACACGACCACGACCGCCAAAAAAAACTATAAAAAGTTGATCGGGAAAAAGAGCGCAAAGTGTAAACCTTGTTGTAGGATATCAGCGTAGGGTGCAGTCAGTACGCGACACCACCTAACCCCGTTTCGGACCGCACTCCCTCCCATCGCGGGGACAAACCACTTGGAATTTGAGTCAGATTTAGGTACGTGTACAGTGCAGTGCAGTGCAATGCGGTACTAAAAAGGTCGAAACAAATACGTAATTTTTGGGCCAGGCTCGAACTATTTGTTGTCTGGCAGGGGGTGTCCTGCAGTAACTTTTGATACCGGAAGATGGTGTTCTTACCGTATACCACTATGACCGAAAATGTAACCGCCATTTGGAATCTGGGGTCGATATCAAACGGTGATTATATGTTCGGTCAGAGTAGTAGCACGCAAGATAACACCCCCCCTGGGATGATTTTTTTATCCGATTTTCTTCGAAATAGGGGTGGGGGGACACTAACCCAATGAAAGTGGTGGCTTTGGAGATATCGTCGAGATATCTCGTCGAGATGTGTTTCCATAGACGCATCGCTCGGCAGTCTCATCCTCCCCGTGGTCGAGAAAAATCAGCTGGGAAATTCGTCCGAGGGAGTAGGTGTGCTTCTCCTAAGTGTAACGCTTCGTACAGAAAATGAGCCAAAGCTGGTACACTCCCGATTTCTTGCCGTGGGTGAGTGCTGTCGCGTACTCACGGGATACGTAAGATAACGGCGTCAGGATAAAAAGCACACATGCTTTTTCTCGATGCATGCACGTAGCTTTCTACATGCACCCTTGCTGAGACATGCGGCAGTCTCCGGGAGTGGTGGAGCGTGGGCACCATCGTTAGAACCGCCGAGGAGCAAGCACGCATTCTACGGTTATTCGGTATTTTCTCGGGAGTTTCCTGGTGAATTCGCGTTTATTTCCGTGACGCGTCACGTATTTGCCTTGTTTTGTTTCGAAATATTGGTTTTGGGAGGAGCAGGGGGGGGGGGGAAGATAGCTCTTTATTTTGTTGGCTGTTCGACTTTTCTTGCCGCCTTGGGTGCGCTTGACCGAGGAGGCGTGTGCGCCTTGCGCAGAGAGTTGAGGAGCGGCGTCAGAAAGACGCCGTTTTTGATCAGACGAGAAGGTATGTTTTCTTTTATTTCCTTTCTCTTATTTTTTATCTGGCGACGCTGTTTAGTCCATATTTCCGTTTAGCGGGTTCATGAAGGGACAGACGGACGGACGGACTGGCGTCTTCCGTGGAATGTTGCAATGGAAAATGTTGGATGACCTTTGTTATGACCTCAATGTGGCGTCTCGTTTAGCATCACGGCGTCTACCGTGCATCGTGGTGTCTCGCGTGCTTCGTATTTCTACACGTGTTTATTTACTTCCCTCGTAGAGCCAAACCGTCACCGCCCTTCATTCATTAAATTATTTTCCCTCCCCACTGTTCCGCCGCGTCTTTGCACCTCCATTCGGGGTGGTGGGGAAGAGTGCTTTATTATGGGGCTTCCTTTCGTGGCGGCGCCGTTTCGAGCCAACCCCACCGCCGAATCGATGCTCGATATTATCCTTGATGCCCACGGCTTCCTTCGCGTTGCACGTTTGTCTCATACTCCGTGGCGCGTGCTACGATAAATAGAGATACCACTTTTTGGACAAAACATTTTGAGTGACGTGCCCCCTTCACTGAGAACGTACCCAAATATCGTTGAAACCTCAATTTTGGGTTTAACGTTTCATTGCGCACATCGCACAGATCCCCGATTTTCACCTGGTCATCTAGATATTTCAGGGAATATGTATTGTAGAGCAGGGCAAGGGTTGCCCTGCTGTTCCCTAGGTGTTACCATTTAATACAAGGTTGGACTGAGGCATGGAAATTCTCTCGCGACGTAGATACTTGCTATTAATAGGTAGAATTTTACTTGTTTGAAGATGCTACTGTTGTTGACGCTATCTATTGTTCATTGGGTGGCTTTTCAGAAGGAAGAAGTGATAACAGCAGGAGATACCAGGCATGCTTATACAGTAGACGTTGATCACCAGACCCGAACTCTAACCCTAACCCGAACGCTATGGGGTGACCTGTGCTTGGATGCACAAAGGGTACCGAGGGTTGTGGGTATTGAGACGTCAGCAGTATCACTGTTGTAGTCTTGTTTCGACCTGCTGGTGTAGAAGGGTAGGTTGTCTGTCGTCCTTTGCTGTTGCCTATAGGCCGTTGTTGTCGTGGGCCGTTTAACTCTTTTGCCGCAGTCGGCCTTTTATTTCTTGGAAATAATTGCTCTGACTCTTTCTAGTCTGCCTATGAATAAGTCAGCATGATTTGAATTATGAAGCAAATAAATGATGCAACGTCAGTCGGCCTGTCGGAAGCTATCACCATCGTGCCAGTAGTAGGTACCAGGTAATCTCGGCCGGTTGTCTGTGATCGCGACGACAGCTGCTACTTGTTGTGGTGGTGGTGCTGTCTCTCTTTCTGTAGTCGCTCATGCATCTGTTGGCGGCCAGAACTCTCGGCGGCCAAAGCTCGGCAGCAGAAGCAGCAGCAGCTAGCCGCAAAAACAATCTCCCCAGTCAGCGGCAGATAGATATTTCAGGGAATATATATTCCTGATCCGTATGGTCTATAATCTGGCCCATGTTGCCGAGTGGAGGCCGTGTATGCTCTGCAATGTTCTAGGACATGTTTCCTGGGTTCGATGCGTGCTATACAGGTATCTATAGTTGCTCCCGATGATATGCGTTCCTGCGCTGTTTCCCTTTTTTTTCCCTTTATGTTTATTTATGTTTACAGAACGGTTGTGTGGTGCTTGGTTTAGTAGTGCTATCCACAAGTTCCCTTGCGCTTTTTTGGTGTTGAGGAATGAGTTCAAATATCACACACAGGAAGGGCAGACCCGAGGTTGGGAGCGACGAGGAGAGCGGGGCCAGAGGGAGAGGGACGGAGGGAGCCCACCACGGACGCGCAACAACGAGCTCGCAACTCGACGAGAGCTTGCATATGGTCTGTATGATGAGTAGTGCTGGCAGTCCACACACTAAGTGTCGTTTCTTATTTCCTTGGATACTGGGGCGCCTTCTTATACAACGGTTGGGCGAAGTTCAGCATGGCAGCTCCCGATTTGTCATTTTTGTTTTTGGATTTTTTATTTTTTCGTTGTTTCCGGATTTCTTATTCGGACATTGTTTTTTCTGGATGGCTGAATTTCTAATGCGACACCTTCTTATTCAGTTTCAGGGATATTTTGGCGTAGGTTCGGTAGAGAGTGAGCAGAGGGGGGGCCAGACGGTCAGACAGACAAGGTTTGTGAGTTTTATCCATTGAGATCCCAGACAAATCTGGAAATATCTTGCATAACATCTCATTAAGGCAGATTAGGGTCTAGATGACCTATTGTAGAGCAGGGCAAGGGTTGCCCTGCTGTTCCCTAGGTATTACCATATAATAAAAGGTTGGACGGAGGTATGGAAATTCTCTCGCGACGTAGATACTTGCTACGTAGAATATTACTTGTTTGAAGATGCTGCTGTTGCCGCTTTTTCGAAGCAAAAACCTAAACATTGTATCACAGTCGCATCGCGCAGATTGCGATGACCTCGACGTGTCGCGAACACACCCATACCAAATAAAACGCCGCAGTAAAGTCCAAGATGACAAAATGCGCACGAGTAGACTTTTCGCCGATGATCGTTACGTACATGCACCCCGTAAACACTCTGTCGCCCAAACAAATAGTATAAATGTAGCTGCGCAGAACTCGAAGGGCTGGACGCGCCGTGCAACATTTCTGCCAAATGCGTTCCAGCAAAAAGAGGGAAAGAAGAAGGCAGGCACTCCTAATCGAGAAGCAATATCACACAAAAATTCAAAACGTTTCAACACACGTGTGAAGAACACGTGAGACGCTCAAGGCAGCGGTACGTCGGACTCGAGTCGGCAGGGTACAGCTGCGCTCCCCACGTCGTAGTGGCCAGGACTACTAGATGACCTACTGTGAGATCGTGACCTGTTTGACGTGTGCATTGGAGTTCGTTCTGTACCTATACTTGCATAGGGTGCAGTATTGTTCGTTGTATACGCAAGGGCATGTGATCATTCATCGTACTAAGCGTGATTTGTTTCTCAGTCAAATTTCGGGGGAGTTATAGAGCGTCTCAAGCTTGGAACCTCAAAACCGTTTAGGTGCCCTCCTGCCGTAGCATGCGTTCCGTGCCATTTCATGCCCTTAAACAAATCATGCAAGCGCATACACACCAGCTTAGTGCGCCAGTGTCAACTGGCGTTTCTGAACAGTTTCATTTTTTGCAACTTGTCCGTCTGACCCGTAGATTTAACATCTCACGTCAGGCACGACTATCGCTTGGTTTTCCCCACGCGATCCCTAACGATGGGCGCCCATATCGCCATGGGTGTCGATTATTATTGTTAATAGGTGACACAAAACACGAAGCAACACGAAGTAAAAGCGGGCCCGATCCCTCGAAAATAAAAACTTAACGCACAAAAAAAAAACTTGGAACGACAAAACGCAAGCAGGAAAAATAACAGTCCCTCAGGTACCACCACAGAAACACAACATATACAGTATGTACCATGCGGCACACACTGAGCAACACACGCTCAAGCAAAAAAGCAGCTAAGTCAAGCAAACAGCCACTGCTATGTAGCAAATCAAGCAACCATGTCACACCAAGCAATCAAATAAGCAGGCAAGTCGAAGCAACCACAGTCAAACATGAAAACCCATGTTTCAGTAAAACGACGGCTTTTCTTTTCGTTCCCATATCGCCAGCGAAGGGTTGAGGTCCCCTTGCCGCTGTCGGTAGGACATCTTCTTCATCAGCTCCTGTCGTTTGTTCACGTCCAAGAGCCAAAAGAACCGGTTGCATGGACGCGGAGAGGAATCGGGATTACGGGGGGGGGGGGGGGGGGACTCCTTGTCATGCATGGACGGCCGTAGTAGTATGCCCATAGACCCTCGCATTCCTACAGTACCGGGACAGGGCACGTCGGGGTTCCACCGACCAGACAGACATTGCTTGCACCAAGCGTGAAGGGGGGGGGGGGGTTAGGGTAAGGGGGTCATAAGAGGCATAGTCACTACGAAGCTGCGCGGCTGACTGACGCATACCGAAGCGAGTTTTGTGGCGGCTCCAGGAGGCAAGTTTTAGCTACAGTAGCGCTGCTGCCATCATGCTGAAAGCCCTAAAACAAAACGTATAAAGTTAGCTCTGGCAGTACCGATACGACAATATCAAACTACTGTGACTCGGTTGACAGGGTGCAAACGCAAGCAGCTGTGCAAGACAGAGCGAAGTCGTAGGCACTGGTGGTGTGGGTGGGGTGGTGACGGGAGGTGGGTGGTGGGTGGTGATGGTGGTGGTGGTGGTTGGTTGTGTTGGGGTGGTGATGGTAGTGGTTGTGATGGTGCTTGTGTTGGCGGTGGTGGTTGCCGTGGGGGCTCACTTGTGGTTCTATTGACGGGGTGGTGGCGGGAGAGGTGGTGGGGGGCCGGGTGGTTGGGGGAGGGGGGACGCGAATCGTCGACGCTGACCCACCTGCGCTTCCGCCTCGTCCTTGCACATCTTAGCCGCTATCGACGTCTTGAAGTCCTGCCAGCAGGCGGAGCAGGACGTGTACTGCCCCTCCCGGTAGTAGTGAGTCGCCTGGTGCACGGGCGCTGCGGCAACGGCGGCGGTGACAACGGCGGCACAACATGCGGCGAGCGCGACAGCGGTTACAGGAAAGGGATACGGCGACGCGGACTCGTCTGCGGGGCTGCGGATGGGAGGAGATTTCGCCGATGCTACCGAGAACACAGCATCACGCGCTTCGGTCACCGCTGCTACCGACAGCACAGTGCGATCCGTCATCGCTGCTCACGACGGCACAGCGCCATCGGTCACACCAGGCACCGACAGGACAGCGCCCGAGACCACAACTGCTACCGACAGCGCATTCGGACGTCGAATCCACCAAAAGTGCATAGGGTCGTCAATGCTACCGACGGCGTATTCGGACGTCGAACCTGCCGACAGCACATTCAGTTGCCAATGCTACCGCCAGATCCGGATGGAATGATGGAATCAACACCCAGGCTCCGCAGCGTGACCGCGCGTTTCGATCCGCGCTTCTTCCTGGGCGCTTGTTGTTCCAAAAGAGAAGGGCGACTCTGTGACAAACACGCGAATTTGCCCCATACTACTGTACTGCTGTACACGTACTCTTACCGCCCGAGGAACCTGGTATGCACCAGTACGAGCTCGAGACAAGCGCCGCTCTGTTACTGTAGGTCGTCATGCGATCAGCTGTTCCACGAATCACTGCTGCCATGTACTGCTGTATCAGAGGTATCCGTTTACCGTCGAGACTGTTCAGGAAACGTTTGCGCGATTGCTGTGCCGCAACAACAACCGACCTGAGCGACTCTGAACTCACTTGTGCACGAGAAAAGGAAGTCCAGGTGGTACAAGACGCTCACGACCTCATTTGACTGAGGCATATCGACCCCACTCCCTTGAGAGAGCCCCGCAGCAGCGTTCAGTGTGGCCTCGATTTGGAGATGAAAAGCACGAGGGGGTTTCCACGTATGCAAGTAGCGTTGTTATTGCGGGATCAACGTGTTTACGGGTTTGACAGAGCTGCGGGCATGGGTGTGCTGCTCCTGCCGTGCCACCACGTGCCACGATACCACGGTAGAGCGAATGAAGCGCCTCTGCAGCTACGGGATACTGATCGCAGCAGTCCTGCACTGCAGCTATGTGCACGCGTCGGTGGGATGGGGCGGTTGTGGTCAAAATTCCGCGGTAGGCCGTTCGCGACATCCTCAGCGAGGGACTGTGAACTTCTCTCCTGCTGAGACCGAGCGGTCAACATCAACCGAAGGCTCGTGCCTCAATAAAGGGCACCTCACGCCCTTGAGTCGTCGTCATCTGCTGCGATCTTCTCTCACGCTTCGAGGCGGCAATGGCGGTGCCACTCATGGCACCCCTGGCGGTGATCGTGTCGCATTAGACATCGATGGAGCAGCTGGAAAGGGAGGAGCTGTTCTCGAGCCAAACGGAGACGATGGTGATGGCATCGACGAAGATCTGTACTCTCGACAGCTGTACGTGATGGGCAAGTCGGCCATGGCAAAGATGGGCAAGGCGGACGTGCTCATCTCGGGCATGAGGTAAGGAAAGTGCACGCAGCGAAGGGATGAGGAACCAAGCACGATATATACGCAAGCAGGAGTCGGTGTTTCCCCCTATCATACCGGTCTTCTGGCATTCCGTCTGCTCCTGCTGTATGATACTGGCTGTGTGTTCATGTGTTTGTCATATTCCACGTGTATCATTCGGAGCTGTGGCGCTCTGTTACTGTAAAATAGTCGCGTGCACAACTTGTTCCTTGTGATCGGATGACTTGTGGGAGGCCCGTTCAAGGCAGCACGTGCAGCAGTGCCTGGCGTACTCGTATACGCCGGTTTTCACATGCACCTGCTTGCTTGAGTATCGCTGCGTTCCCACTAAAAAACGGCGGCGAGCGCGCGTTTGCGCGTGTATGTGCGCTACGCGCGATATACTGCTGGTATCCCAGTAAGCGACGGTATCATACAAAACGTCGATTCTATGATATGTTGAATCCCCAGTTGACCAGGGCTGTGAGTTGGCTGACTAATAGTCGCCAGCTAGTTATTACCTGGTAGTTGGCTACTGCTCTAGGTAGGTATTGTAGTTAGTTGCGGCGGTGCCAACTATCCAATTATTTTTCACATGTGGGTTTCATTGCTTGTAGGAAGGCTTGCTTGGTATGGGGTGCGGATTTCCCGGCATCTCCAAGTAGTACTCGTACTACCACTATTAATAGCTAACTACACGCTGCGAGCACACAGAGAGGTTTTCTGCAACTCACGGCGCATCAACCCATCGCCATCGACTGTACTGCGTAGCAGAGGTCCTAGTCTATTTTACTGGTGGTCTGCTAGTGCGAGCCGCACGAGTATTTTCCGTTACGACAAAATGTATCACCAGTGAGAGAGCCCCAAACGGGGACGGCATGTCCATATTTCTTCTGCATCTATCTCTAAAGTCTGATAAACTGAGACGAACTCAAAACGTCACCTTTCGTGATCAAAAACGGAGATAAACCTGGCCGATTTATCATGCTTCTTGAGTGTAGAACGAAGCCAAATAGCGTATGTGTGGCGTCCGGCGGCGCCTTCAGCGGGATCCTCCGGAAGCGCCTTCGGCGGGCCCTTCGGGGGCGCCTCCGGCTGGGCCCTCTCGGCCGGGAGGGGGGCTTTCATGGCTCGCTTCGCTCGCCTGACTTTAGTCGACTAGTTGGCTGGTTTCGCCAGCCAATTAATAACTAGGCGGGAACTCCAGCCGACTCACAGCCCTACAGTTAACACGGGTAAATACTGTAGTAGATACAAGATTTCCCTTCGAAGTCGTGTTAGAACAATACGAAGGGTGACGCAAGCAACCTGTGTGAATGCTCGTGTATCATTTGTTTTTGGATTGGGTTCGCGTAAGACACGGTGTACGTTTTAGCGCTGGGGACTTGGTGTCAATGATGGTGGTCCAACATGAAACAAAAATTGTAGAGGACCTGGCGGCAGCGATAAAGCACCAAACACAGCAGGATAGCACACTTAGTTATACTGTTGGTACAGGCGTAGACCACAGCAGCAGCAGCAGCAGCAGCAGCGGTAAAGCAGCAGTGTCAGTATATATGAGCAAGCACTCAGAACGATTTCACCAAAATGGAGCGGGAATGCATCCGTATCTGTAGCCATCATATCATACAGCCACTACAGCAGCAAACACAGCAGCCTGCAGAGCTGAAACGGCAATCAATGTGTGGTGAGAGCCACCGACGAGTCAAGAAATAAAACTTGAAAACATTGTGGCGACGCTCGGCCAAAACTCATTAACAAGTAATTCGTACTCGTATCGTACGTACATTATATATCGAACTCTAAAACACACGCCAGAGCGAAGCAGCCGTAAGTTAACAGACACTCGTACAGCAGCAGAGCAGCAGCAGCAGTAGCAACAGTAGCAGCAGTAGCAGCAGCATTACCAGGCACGCAGATGAGAGTAGAGCAGGACCTTTCCCCTTTTCCCCGTGTTGTTGTCTGCTGTGATGCTGCCTTGCGTCATTGCCGTGCGTACGTCACCCCAGCTAATGCTGAAGCCAGCCTGCTACGGGCTAGTCGTGCTGTCCATGTCGCCTGCTGTCAGCTTATGGCGCTAAAAGCCAGCCTGCTTGGGCTAGTCGTAACGACCACCTACCCCAAAGTATAGTTGTTTGGGCTAGTCGAAGCGGCCACCTTGGACAAATGTGTACGTGTGTCTACAAGGAAGGGCAAGAAAGAGCACGAGCAGTTTTCGATTTTGAGCGCCCCAATAAGCCGAAACGCCTGGTATGTTGCCCTTGAGATCTGTTTATTTCAGGTATTTACGCACCTGGTATTTATTGGAGGCATATCATATTTATACGCTTCGTCTTTCCGCATTTTGACCACATTCCGTGACATGTGGATGCAATACGCGTTTCTCGCGCCTTCTCGGTTCAGGAACGTCTCAGAAAATCTTCAGGTTTCGTATTTCATCCCTTATCTACTCGTCATCTTTCTTTCTTCAGTTCGACCAGAAGGCTACGTGGTGTTCGGTACCTGGTACGTGGTTTTACCATTTTCGCCGTGCTATGAACAGCAGTAGTTCATTTCGCCGATCTCCACTACCTGCTATTTGTTAGCTCGGTCTTCTCTACATTTGTTTCTTCATTCGGAAGTTACGTTATATTTCTTCATTCAGACCAGACCAGTAAGTGACTGCAGTACGCTCTGATTGTCGTGTCTCCTCGGTACGCGTGTATTTTTTCCCCGGTCTTAATTTTTCCTTCTGATGCAACATTCATTGTTGTACGTACTACTGCTGTATTGTTGTATCATACATAGGAATACACAACCAGCCCCAAGAAATTTCCGGCAAGAGAAGCTCCGTCGGAAACCAAGGAAAGGAAGCTGTCGTGAAGTGGAAAATCTTGATCTTGTTTCATCTCGACATAGCTCAGCCCGGTAGAGCGACAGACTGTAGTGGTCACCGTGGTTATCTGTTGGTCCTTGGTTCGAATCCGAGTGTCGAGATTTTTTTTTTGTTGTTGTTGTTGTCGCCTCTGTCGTCTCGTTTTCTCTTGCTAGACCAGTGCACGGACCAGAGACACTGCCTGCTACGAACGTAAGAGTTATTTTTGCTGTGACTACGAGTAACTGCTTGTTCAGCTGTAGGCCTACCAACAGCAGCAAACAGTGTCTTGCCATTCGCTCGTGTACCTCGGCTATGCCCACGCGGCTATGCACGAGAGACAGGGACAACACGAATGAACACCGTCATGCTTCTCCTCTGCTGGTGTAGCTCAGAACTATATTCAGCCACTAGAGAGCCATGGTTGATTTTGTCCGTAGCCAACAAAACATGTATAATCGTACGCTTCTTCTGTTCCATGATTATCGCTCAACATTATGGCGGTCGCCCCGATGGTAGGCCGATGTTTTGTAGTGGTGTGCTGCTATTAATAGCGTTGATTCCGTGAGTTCAGATCCCACCGTTCTGAGAATTTCTTTATTTTTTCCAGAAGAAAAAGGGGATCAACTGCTGAGAGCGCGCAGCATGGGTAGGATCAATCAATTAGATGCGAGTCGACGGGGTAAGAAAGGACTGAGGTCTTATCTTCTCGCCATAGAAATGAAGTCACGTACCGTAGTGGCGAGAGGGGAGGAGAGCCTGCTGTGTGACCCCGGATCTGAGTTACCACTACTAATAGGAGGGGAGGGAAGCGAGAAAAGAAGGGCGTAGAGAATAAATGGAAAATACATAGAATTAAAAATACTGAGGCCGCCCCACTTGCGACACGGAGCACGCAGACGACAACGTGGCGCCTCGAGGCTCACAGCTCACGAGGCCCAAGTTGTGGCAGCCGTTCTACGGCTTATAGCTCCGTGCGAGAAATAGATGGCTGCAGCAGGTGTAGGCGCCATCCCCCCTCACCTATGAGTTGCCTGTCCTAGATACAACGGACCTGGTGAGAGCCACTCCCGTTCGATGGGAGGCCTTTCAATGCTGAAGAAGGGAAAAACTCCCGGATTTTTTCCTCTGCTCAGCATCCAAGAAAGCGGGAGAAACAGCAGCAACATAACCCCCCCCCCCCCCCCCCCCCCCCCCCCCCCGCCTCCGGTAAATATCGATGCTGGCACTACTGGTATGCGCTCCCCAAAGCTTTGCGTGGTGCGGGAGCATGTTCATATCATCATGCATGCAGTCCCCCCCCCCCCCCCCCTCCATTGCAGTGGGGCCAAGCTCCGGCGGTCGATGGGTCGTCCCTCAAGCTTCGATCGCCTGAAACCTGAACCCCTCATGACCGTAATTCATCCTACGCTTTGGACTTCCCACACGTCATATTTGAAACCTCTCATACGACTACGGCCTTGCATGACATCAGTACACCGCCCTTCCCCCCCCCTCCTCCTTCTCCCTGCCCCTCCCCACACACGTCATATTTCGCCCCCCCCCCCCCCCCCCCCCCCTCCTTTTTTTTTTTTTGGCGGTCGGTCACAGCTGGCGGTCGAGTTAGATCATTTGTGCGGAGTGAAGAACCTTTCCTCCGCGCAAGGGCAATGATCGTTTTACGTACCAGGTAGTGTTTATGGTAAGGCACCCTAGAGGCAGTTACATGGTACTCCCATTGCTCTTTCTGGAAGCGGCCATACCGGAAGTTAAATTAACTCAATGAAGCTGTCATCCATATGCATGTCCGCCTCACAAGCGGTTTGTAGTAGGGTGCAGCTCACCCTTCATGCCACTCGCCGGACACCTCACGGCGCTTCGCGCTTGGTGCAAGCAATGTCTGCCTGCTCGGTGAAAGCCCGACGTGCTCCGTCCCGGCATTGTAGGGATGCAAGGGTCTATGGTTATACGACTACGGCCATGCATGATATCGAGTACACTCCCCCCCGCCCCCACCCTTCGCCTCCTTCCCCTCCATTCCCCACCCCCTCCCCACAGTGGCCTTGGGGCGGAGGTGGCCAAAAACGTTATCCTTGCGGGAGTGCGATCGGTCACCATCCACGACGACCGTCCTTCCTCTATGGAGGACCTTTCTTCTCAGTTTTGCTTGAACGAGGAAGCGGTTGCGGCAGGGATGTCGAGGGCGCGCGCGAGCGTGGACCACCTCCGGGAGCTGAACCCTTACGTGAATGTTCGTCTACTGGAGGTGAGGGGGGGAGGGGGAGGGGGCGGCGGGAGGGGTGCAGTCGAAGGGTAGGCTATAGGGCCAACGGGGGGTAGAAGCGGGGGGGCGGGGGGGGGGGGGGGGGGGGGGGGGGTAGTTGGAAGTTCCACAATGAGTAAAGCGTCTAATGTATACTTCTTGAATCTCCTTCGTTGGCTTGTTATGTGTATGTGCGAGAGCATGTGCGCATGTATGTGCAAGCATGTACGTATGTAATGTGCGTGTGGGTACGTGCGTTGTTGCCTCGTGCGATGCGCACGATGTGTCTGTCCACTCAGAGGGGCTGAGATGGATGGAAGGACACCTGCCTTGAGGGGGGAGAGTGGAGGGGTGGGGAGGGGTTGGGAGAGGAAGGGAGGGCGTCAACCCTGAAATAATACATTGAGGCCAGCATGTGTGTGTGTTCTTCCGAACGAACGAATAGAACGCGGGGTGGGCCCTCTCACGTTTTTTTTGGTGGGAACCTTAGGTAGGGAGACAACTGCTAGCGACCCCTGCGTGAGCGGATTAGTGAGAAACCTCGTTAGTCCTAATTATCCCTTGGTGAGCGGATTAGTGGGAAGCCTCGTTAGTATTTAATTCCTGCCGCTGCCCCTCTCCTCTCCCATGGTGCACCCATCGAAACCCACTTCATGTTCGCCCCGTCTATAGGGCCCTCTGACGGAGGCTAGCGTTGAGTCGGGGGGTTACGCGGCGGTGTTGCTGGTGGAGGGATCGGTAGGTTTCCAGCTTCGAATGAACGAGGCGTGTCGGGATGCGGGAACGGCGTTTGTGTCAGCATCTTCGCGAGGCGCGTTTGCGTCCCTTTTTTGCGACTTCGGGGATAATTTCGTGGTGGACGATCAAGACGGCGAGGAGGCTCTGGTGAGATGCCGAGGAATTGAAAATGAGAGGAGGTGGGGGGGGGGGGGTAAGGGGGGACGGGGGCGTGTCGAGAGAGAGGGACAGACAGACAATGAGAGAGACATACGTATACATATGGAGATGGGGAGAGAGACAACGAGCTGGGTGATAATAATAGTAAGATAAACCGAAAGGGGGATGGAGGTAGACGACGAAGGGGACGTGCAGGAGAGCGGGAAAGGGGGCATGTCGAGAGAAAGAGGGGGACAGACAGACAGACAGAGAGGGAGGCACATGTATATATATGGATAAAAAACAGGCTTGGAGGTATATATACGTACGTATATACTCTTGTATACACGTACGTGTGTGCTGTTGAAAATGGAAATTGGGAGATAAAAAACAAGAAGAGAATAAGAAAATGAACGGCAATACAATAGCACATGTAATATGTCGGCATGGCATCGCGTATCGACTCGTTCGCCGGCGCCGATGTTCTTTTAAAACGCTGCCGCCACTGGTGCCGCTGCTGTTGGTGTTGCTGCATTGGCGGCGGCGGCGGCAGCAGGGCGGGCCGGACCGGTGACTGGTGAGACACACCGTACAGCTCGTTTTTTTTCCAGACACGCGCTTCGTGCGTATCGGTTTGATCGGAAATATAGGGTGCGCTTGGATATTTTGCTACTGTCCAAACGTCCCCGTACACATCCACGATCGATGTCATTAATCTCCGTGGGCATTTCAGCAACGAATGGAGGGTATCAAGGGTTTGGTTTGGTAGGGTGTATACTCTGGGGAACCCGAGTAGCAAAACCTGGTTTACCATGCTGGTCACGCCCCGGTAACATACTCGGGTAGGTACTGAGTACATTCCCGTCCCAACACTCCCTTGGAGCGTACACGGGTATATTCTACCTGCGGCAAAGAGCGACTTTCGCAAGCCCGGCTCGTTTCGGTGCGTTGGTTGCCCCTCAACCAGCCTGTTACGAGAGCGTGTAGTCTCTCTCGCACACTCGCGGGAGTGAGCGCGCGGATTCTCCAATGTCAGTGCTTGTTTTAAGGGTCGCCCGCTGAACCCCCCCCCCCCCCCCTCCCACAGCTGGTCGTCGAGTTAGATCATCTGTGCGAGGTAAACAACATTTACTCTGCATAAGAGAATTAATCGTATCGCGTAGTGTTCAAGGTATGGCATCCAAGAGGCAGTTACATAGTGCTCCCGTTGCTGTCTCTGGAAGTGGCTACACCGGTAATTAAACTAAGTCATTGAAGCTGTCATCCATATGCAAGTCCGCCTCACAAGCGGTTCTTAGTAGGATGCAGCTCACCGTTCATGCGACTCGCCGGACACCTCACGTTTCGCTTCGCGCTTGGTGCAAGCGATGTCTGCCTGGTCGGTGAAAACCCGACATGCTCCGTCCCGGCACTGTAGGGATGCGAGGGTCTATGGTCATACGACTACGGCCATGCACGAGATCGAGTACATCTCTCCTATCGAGTACACCCCCCCCCTACCCCTCTCCCCTTCCTTCCCTCCCCTCCATATTTTATCCCCCCCTCTTCTCCTTGGGAGGATGCGCGCCGTGCTCTCTCGGCCAGCTGCGAAATTGTAGCTTTGTACTAATTAACATCTCCCCCAACTGCGGTCATGCATGACATGGGTGCACCCCCCCCCCCCCCCTCTCCCCCTCCCCCGGCCCTCTTTATTCCTCGTTGGTGGCCGTTGGCCTGTGGCCGATGGCCAACGGCCATTGGACTATTTCTATTGGGCAATGGCTTATGGTCGATGGCCATTGGACGATTCATATTGGCCAATGGCTTGTGGTCGGTGACTACTCGGCGATTTTTGTTGGCCACTGGATTTTGGGTCGATGTAGGCGTGTCTGGTGGGAGCGATCGCGACGGGAGAGGGAGAAGGGGGGCCGGCGAACGGTGGATCGTGGAGGCGGTGGACGGCGAGAGGCACGAGTTTCAGACGGGAGACGCTATAAGGTATGGTATCAAAATGTATCGAGACTACACGTCGGCCAGATAGATGATCTACAGATAGATCGTCTAGATCCCAATCTGCCATTTTGAGGTGTTGTGCGGGCTCTGTATACGAGTAGTACAGGTCCAACCCAGTAAATGTTTGGTTAGATCATGCAGATTGTACGGCTCTCACCCGGTAACATGAGCTAGATCATACAGATCAAACATATCAGGAATCTATCTGCCCTGAAGGACCTAGATCATCGAGTGACAGGTGATCTGTCGATGATCTGTCTGATCTGTGAGTTGTACCGATGGTAGTACTAATACCAATAGTAGATAGGCGGCGAGTTGAATGGGGGCAGGAGGCGGGGGTATCGTGACGAACTGGTAAGTGTTGTCTCCGAGATTGGTCGTGCGAGAGCTGCCTCTTGTCGAGGGGAGCCACTGCGATGGCGGCAGCGGTGGTGGTGGGATGGCCGGGGAGGGGGGGGGGGGTGTACTCGATAGGAGAGGTGTACTCGATCTCATGCATGGCCGTAGTCGTATGACCATAGACCCTCGCATCCCTATAATACTGGGACGGAGCATGTCGGGTTTTCACCCACAGGAAGACATTGCTTGCACCAAGCGCGAAGCGAAACGTGAGGTGTTCGGCGAGGGGGGAGGGGGGGAGAAACCTGTCCGTGCTCTTCGCGTCCAAACAATACCGCACATTGCGCGGGTCGTGTTGGCGTTGGATCTTTGTGAAAATTTTGTCGGTGGTGTTGATGTAGTGCCGGTGGTGTTGATGATGATGTTGGTGATGTTGGTGATGGCGGTGTTGGATGAAAAAGGCGCAGCCGTATGTACCTCCCGGCATACGATAGCCCTTAGTGCTGTGGTTGATGTGCGCGGGAGTAGTAGTTCATGTTTCGTTTTCTTCTTTATTGTTGTTAACTTTGCTTAGTAGTTCGTTTTTTTTCGTTCGCCTTTTTTCCTGCCCGGGATAGGTATTTTGCGCCGGAGGGAGGAGCGCTTGAAGTGTTTCCCGTGTATGCGCCCTCGCGGTCTTCTCGTAAGCTGCTGCGCGGGTGTTTTCTTGTGCATGTTGCCGACAGCCTCGCCTTTTTTTTCCTTGCCCCTATTGTTGTTTTGACACCTACCCCTACCCTTAGCTCCGCGCTTACCCTTAACCTTACAAGCACCCTTCCCTGTACCCTTACCCGTACTCTCTCCCTTAACATTTAGCCTATACCCTTACCTTTGCCCGTGCCTCACCCGTTCCCTTGCTCTTACCCTTGCCCTGATTTTACCCTGATATAGCCCTTACCCTCACAATTCACCCTTGCCCTTTCCCTTACCGATACCCTTTCCCTTATCCTCACCCTTTATACCATTAACCCTGCCCTTACCTTTACCCTTCTCTACCCCTACCCGATTCCTTACTCCTGGTACCCTTACTCTTACCCTTACCCTTACCCTTACCCATGCCCCTACCATTACCCTTTATACCGTTACCCTCGCCCATACGTTTACCCTTCCCTACCTCTACCCTATTCCTTACCTTGTTACCCTTATCCTTACCCTCGCCCATACCCTTACCCTTACCCTTATCCTTGCCCTTACCCTTGCCCTTACCCTTACCCTTACCCATACCCTTATCCTCACTTTTTGCTTACCCTTACTACCCTTACCCTTACCCTTACCCTTGCCTCTACCCCTACGCTTGCCCTTACCCTTGGTACCGTTGCCCTCACCCACACGCACACCCTTACCCTTATCCTTGAAGGTTCGAGGACCTTAGGGACGCGGAAGGGACCCTTCTCGAAACGCCGACGGGAGAGTTCACTGTCAAGGTTCGTTCGTTGAGTTCAGTTGCAATCAGTTCCGCCGCGACGACGCATGCATTATGTTTTGAAACTGAACATGAGCCTTCGTACCTCGTGGCTGTGTATACATTTTGCTTTCTGCAGATCAGGCGACGACAACCCCCCCGCCCCCCCCTCCTTCCGTTCAACGGGATGTCTTATACGCGCGCGCTTTTTGTTGCGCAGAACATCAACCCTCAAAAGTTTTCGATCGATGGAGGCGGGTGGCCGGCGGGAGGGGCTCCGGGACGGGTTGCAGGGGGGCGGGTGGTTCAGGTACGTTGTTTCATCTTTTTTCGAGAGTCGAAACCGCGCGGGCAGGCTTTTACATTTCATCCATCCGTATATCCATCCATCTGTCCGTCTGTCCATCCATCCATCCATCCATCCATCCATCCATCCACTCATCCATCTATTCATCCATCCATCCATCCATCCATCCATCCATCCATCCATCCATCCATCAATCAATCTATCCGTCCATCTCATCCATCCATCCATCCATTCACTCCCCCACCAATCCACCTACCCATCCACCCACTCACCCACCCGCCCGCCCACCCATCCATCCCCCCACCCACCCACCCATCCACCCACCCACCACAAATGCACCCCTCCATTCATCCACCCATGCGTTCATCCACGCTTACGTGTTTGTTTTGTTTTGTGTATATATTGTCACAGGTGAAGAAGGCGGTCACTGTGTCGTTCCTTCCCCTCAAGGAGGCGCTGCGGCCCGAACACGTGGAGGCTCTTACCCTTCCCTCGGATTTCGCTAAGCTGGTGAGCTGGTGAAAACAAGCGCCCGCCCCCTTGCCCCACCTGCCCCCCCTCCCGCCTTGTGTTCTTGCCTTGGCTTGGCTTAGCTTGGCTTGCTTTTTTCTTGCCTTGACTTAGCTTGACCTCCCCCCCAACCCCCCTTCCGGGCCCCGTCTCGAGCGGGATTCGTGGTCAATGGCCAAATTCCTAAGGCAAGCAACAAATGAGTACGCCCCCCCCCCCCCCCCTCCCCCCCTCTTCGCCTCCTTACGTCTCCCTCTTGCCGCGCGCCCCCCCAGGACCGGTCCCGGCAGATGACGGTGCACGCGTGCTTCTTCTGCCTGGACGACTTCCGCCGGCGAAACGAGGGGCGCTTGCCTACCCCGGGCAGCGACAAAGACGCGAAAGCCTTCCTATCTCTCGTGCAAAACTCTCCTTTTTTTTTCTCCTCTCTCTCCTCGCCCTCCTTATCAGAGGCTTCAGCCACCACCACCGCCACCAGTGTTGGTGGGGGGGGTGGGAGCGGAAAGGGGTGGTGGTGGGAGAGGTGGACGAGGGGGTGGTCATGGCGTTCGCGAGGACGTGTGCGGGTGGACTTAGCCCCGTCGCGGGGTTTTAAAACGGCGGGATTGTCGCCCAGGAGGTGCTCAAAGGGTGAGTGTG